>ML677375.1:5408366-5851224 GCA_007922305.1 Dermatemys mawii
ACAAAGTTAAGTTGCACTAAGAAATGTTTTATTTTACACAGACCAATCAATGTGCAACACATTAGTGGAGTTTAGAAATCACACTCCCATAGTGTGCATTGTGGCATTGCTTGTGCTCCTAAATCACTTGGGTAACATTTTCAAAAGCACCTAACATTTATATTTAGATAGAGAATAACAGTCACGTGTTATAGCCACACTTTATATTAAAGTATTGTCTACAAATAATTTATTAAGAGTTAATAAAGTATTAATAGATGTTTTAATTCATGGTTATTCAAGTGTTCTGCTGCCCAACAAATCAATGGATTGCTTAAAATCATAGCTAATAGCTATCTATAACCACCTTAACTGATTAGTTTATAACTACTGCTGGTAGGAATGTGGAGGAGCTGGTTTGTTGCATGTTTTGTTAAATATTCTGTCTTATCACAACCAAAATGTATTTGAGACATATCAATTTTAACAAGTTTTTGACAGGAAGGCTCTGAGGTCCAGGGTAGACTCTCATATCATTTCCAAAAAGAGACAGAGATCAACGTAAATAAAAGCCTGACCTTTTCAATCTGAAAATAGTCATTTTGACATCATTCCTTTTGGCAAAATCATTTTACAGGGCTTGGTTTGGTTTCAGAATGAAATAATTTTACAACTTTTGAGGTTTCAATATTTTTTTTTAATCATTCTCCAACCAGCAATACTTATAACCTTCTGAATCTATACCACACACTGGTAATGAATAGATCATTCTATAACATCTATCGGTCATTTACTACCTGTTATAGTCTAGAGATGTACCACTTTGCTTGTCTGAATAAATCTAAGCATCCACCACATCATTAAAATAATTTCACTCCCCAAGCTAAATTAATATTCTAAACAGCTGCATTTAAATTTGGGGAAAAATACATTGTGACTGGATATTAACAGGTCTTAAGATGTGAAAAAAAGGAGAAAATTGATTTATATAAAATAAGAACCCTCTAAAATCTTGAAAGAAACCTACAACTGTTCTGAGGTTTGACAAAGTTTTGGTTCACTTCTAGAATCATAGGATATCAGGGTTGGAAGGGACCTCAGGAAATCATCTAGTCCACCCCCCTACTCAAAGCAGGACCAAGCCCCAATTAAATAGCCCAACACCTTTTTGTCCTGTATCCCTAAATGGCCCCCCTCAAGGGCTGAGCTCACAGCCTTGGGTTTAGTAGGCCTATGCTCAAACCACTGAGCTATCCTTCCCTCTGAAGTAAAGTCTCATCTTAATATATTTTTGTACACCCTTTAGCTTCTGCTAGGACTCCACAGGGTCTCAGAGCCCTGACTCCAGTCCAAGACTGAATGTCTGCCTTACAACTTCATAGCCCTGTGGTCCAAGCTCCACATGTCCACGTCAGCTCATCCAGGTCTGCCATGGGTCTCTTACTGCAATTTAGCCGTACCCTGGGTTTCCAGTCTGGCCGAAACCAAGAACTGGCAATCTTATGAGACTTTTGGCTAAAGAGGGGAGATATGCAAGTTTAGTGTGAGTCTCAGCCTATCTGTGTTTTACTTGAACTTCAGCCTTGGGAGTCATGGGATTGGGTGCTAACCACAGCTTGCTTTTTCTTTATGTACAATTTCTAGCTCTCGTGGTGCAGAGGAAACCTCGAGGTGAATTCTAAAGACCAAGCCACCAGAAGGCAGATACAAAGAACCCAACACTTCTTAGTGGTTTAAATTGCCTGGTTTTATAGCCCACCTGTTTGATGTCTGCGTGCTCAGGGTTGGCATTACTGGGCAGGGGAGACAGCAGAGAGATCCACAGAGCAACAGGCTGCCTTGAGCATTCAAAAGACTCTCCTCTCCTGTCCTCCTGCTGGTCTCCAAACTGATGGTAGACACTGGCCTGCATTTCCCTGCCTCCAGAGACCCATCCCTGCAGCAGATGACACTGAGACACCTATTTGAAGCCACTTCAACTCTCCCTCTGCCCTACCTGGACCCGTTTATCCTCATTGGGAGAGTATGGGAGCAGAGGAAAGGCAGGAGCCAGGCTGGGCATGAGGGGGCATCGTATCCACTGTCCTCCCCCTCCCCATGCAGTCCTCCACTGAACCTGTTTCTTCTTCTCTTTGAGCCAGACGAAGAAAGGGGTAGCAAGGAGCAGCACAGCAACCTTAGAATCATAGAATATCAGGGTTGGAAGGGACCTCAGGAGGTCATCTAGTCCAACTCCCTGCTCAAAGCAGGACCCGGCTCCACTAAAAGTCGAGGGGAGCTCTCCATCCCCTCCTTGAGCAGTCAATCTGCCCCCAAGGTTCACCTCCCTTTTGCTGGCTGGGGTGAGCTGCAGGACCCAAAAGATTGGGAGTTTTGCTTTTTCACGTCAATGGAGCCTGCTTTTCACCCACTGCCTTTCCGACCAATGATGCTACTTAACTTGATAAGCTTGAGCAGCCCAATTGACATCAAAGGTGGTTCCTGTAGTGCTTACAGTTAAGTGGGCAGGTATTTCCACGGCTGGAAGCTTAATTTACTGATCTTCCCTCAATTAGGGCTCCCCTGGCACACTCTCTTTACTTCACATGCTCCTACATCATGACATCCCAATCACTAGTGTGATCCTATGCACGCAAACAGTAGATATACCGGGATCTTCCTCTTGCCCACCTGTTCTGCTCTGATGCACGGATTTCTCTCTTTTTTTTCTTTTCTGCCTCCCTCTCTCCCCTTCCCCACCCCCGGCCACAAAGCAGTAAAACAGGAGAAATCACATCAGTGAAATGTGATCTTTTTGCCTCCTTTTCACCAGGCTGTCAAAATAATGATATATTCACAGCTTTTACTTCATGTGTGAAATTTCCAGCATGGATGCGAATCAAATCATTTTATGCTATTTACGCTCTGAAAGGGATTTAAGTATGTTTTTAATAGATGGAGACAATTGTAAAAGGGAGATAGGGACAAAATTATCTACACTTCAATGGACAGCTCAAGGTGAAGGGGATTGAAGGTATCTTAGTATGTACAGTCTTGCAGAAATATTTTTACCTAGGCCCATATTTTGTGCCTAAACTAATTTAAGGAAGGAATTTAGATAGGTAGATAGATAGATAGATACAGACATGTCGCGTCTTGCGCGAGGGTTCTGTTCGCGGTTACCACATAAAGCGGAAACCGCGTATAGCCAGAACCCATTGACTTCAATGGCAGGCGAAATCACCCGCCCTACAGAAAGTTTTTAATTTTTATTCCTCCCCCCATTTTTTTTTTGCCGACCACGTAAAGCGGAAATCGCGTAAGTTAAATGCGCCTAAGATGCGACATGCCTGTATATAGATAGATAGATAGATATGCTGTTGATTATTTGCAGTTAACTCACGTATTAACTAAAAAAGAAAAATCACAAATAATCACACCGTAAAGCAATAGAATTCCAAGTGAAATTTATTAACTAATTTTGGATGCTTTTCTATATTTTCAAATATATTGATTTCAGTTACAACACAGAATACCAAGTGTACAGTGCTCAGTTTATGTTCATTTTGATTACTAATATTTGCACTCTAAAAATGATAAACAAAAGAAATAGTATTTTTCAGTTCACCTCATACAGATAATCTCTATCTCTTTATCGTGAAAGTAAAATTTACAAATGTAGTTTTTGGAGTTTTTTTTTACATAACTGCACTCAAAAACAAAACAGTGTAAAACTTGAGAGACTAAAAGTCCACTCAGTCCTACTTCTTGTTCAGACAATCACAAAGACAAACAAGTTTGTTTAAATGTAAGGTACCTAATGCTGCTTGCTTATTATTTACAGTGTAACCTGAAAGTGAAAACAGGCTTTTGCATGGCACTTTTGTAGCTGGCATTATCAGGTATTTACATGCCAGATACACTAAACATTCCTATACCCCTTCATGCTTCAGCCACCATTCCAGGGGACATGCTTCAATGCTGATGATGCTCATTAAAAAATAATACTTTAATTAATTTTGTGACTGAGCTCCTTGGGGGAGAATTGTATGTTTCACGCTCTATTTTACCTACATTCTGCTGTATATTTCATGTTAGAGCACATGTTGTTTGCTTTAAGAAATCTTTTACTGCAGATTTGACATATCCCAAAGAAGATTTCTAAATGTGAGTTTTCTAAAGATACCTATGGCACTCGACCCAAGATTTAAGAATCCGAAGTGCCTTCCAAAATCTGAGAGGGACAAGGTGTGGAGCGTGCTTTCAGATGTCTGAACACTCCCATGTGGAAACTACAGAACCCAAACTATCAAAAAAGTAAATCAACTTTTAAGGGCAGCATCTGACTCAGATGAGGAAAATGAGCATGCGTCGGTTTGCACTGCTTTGGATCGTTATTGAGCAAAACCCATCATCAGCATGGATGCATGTCCTCTGGAATGGTGGTTGAAGCATGAAGGGACATATGAATCTTTAGTGCATTTGGCATGTAAATATCTTGCGATACCAGCTACAACAGTGTCATGTGAATGCCTGTTTTCAGATGACATTGTAAATAAGAAGTGGGCAGCATTATCTCCTGTAAGTGTAAACAAACTTGTTTGCCCGAGCGATTGGCTGAACAAGAAGTAGGACTGAGTGGACTTGTAGGCCTTGAAGTTTTATATTGTTTTATTTTTGAATACAGTCTTTTTTACATAATTTTACATTTGTAAATTCAACTTTCATAATAAAGAGATTGCATTACCGCACTTGCAATGAGGGAATTGAAAAGTACAATTAGTTTTATTTTTTACAGTGCAAATATTTGTAATAAAAATAAACATAAAGTAAGCAATGTACACTTCATATTCTGTGTTGAAATTGAAATTAGTGTATTTGAAAATGTATAAAATATCCAAAAATATTTAAATAAATGATGTTCTGTTATTAACAGCATGATTAGTCATGTGATTAATTGCATTTTTTTAATCACTTGGCAGCTCTAATATATACATTATATTGTATATGTGAGCATAGTCATTTGTATTCAGCTAAAATTTGCTATTGGATGGGAACAACAATTCCCTAGAGCTGGGTGAAATATGTTTACTAAACCTTGTTTTGGCAAAAAATGAAGATTCAACGTCACCAAAACATGTACCAAATTTGTATCTATTCTGCCATAATGTGTTTTTTTATAAATACCCATTTAAAATCAGAAAAGATCAACACATTCCACTATCACATTTTCAAAATGAAATGTTCTGGTTTTTTTGGTTCAAAATGATTTTCTGTTTAGAAATTTCCCTTAACTTGATAAAAAAAAAACAACAACAATGAAATGCAAATGAAATATTTCTTTTCTGGTTGAACAAAATGTTTTATACCACCTAAACTTACTCTTCTTAGGGAAAATTTGATTCACCCCAAATTTCAAAATATATTTTTTCCAAATGATTTTTTTCCCATTTTTTCTAGGCTCATACTGAACTGAAAATAGTCATTTTGAGTTCATTATCAGCCTAGAAAAAATGGAAAACTCTAAGGAAAATCCATCTACAATTATTATCTGTGAGCAAAATTTGCCATTTGGGTTAATCAGTGAGTGATCTTAATCAGCTATTATGAAATTGGCCTTACAGCTCTCCACCAAAGTCAAAAGGAATTCTACCAGCTAGATCAGTGATGAGTACTCTTGTAAATTCCACTTTACATCCCACTATTGGTCACTTTTTCCAGCCTCACCAAGCAATAGCTTTTGATTCTCATAGGGACAGCTCATCAGCCGGCACAAGGGGGTGTAGCACCATTGATTTCAGTAGAACTATACTGATCTACACCAGCAGAGCATCTGATCCCACAATTCCCAATTCAAGTAAGAAGACATTAAGCTGACTTCTACTCAGTTACACTACAATAAAACCAAAGCAGTATAACCGAATTCAGTAGCTTCACAATGACACTGGTATAATAGGAAAAAAGATCCAATGGACCTGTGTAGTCCCAGGTAGACACTTGCAACCCAGTTGAGAGCAATGAGAGTTGAACTGGTTTAGAGGAGGAATGGTTGGAGTTCCCTTTTTTTCTGAGGGTGTGGTTGGGGATTAGAGTGCAAAAATGTAATCCCATGGGTTGAAAATGTGATGTGTTATAACATGGCCAGATCCTCAGCTGGTGTAAATTGTCATAGCTACTTTGACATCAGCAGATCTACATCAGTTTACATCAGCTGACAATCTGACTATAAATACAAGGAGATAAGAGAGTTGAGACATGGACCACTGGCTCACTCTATGTGTATAGTGCCTAGCACAATGACTTTCTGATTGCTGATTGTGGCTCTTAGATTACGATAAGGCATACAGTAATAAAGAGACAGGGTTAAGAATGCTATGGGAATTTTTCCCATTTGCAAAAGCCCAGTTCAATCTCCTAGGGGTGAAACCAGTAGGGTTCTATGCAAATTGCACTAGGAACCTATAGAATTTAACAGAGAAAGTTATCCTCTGTGTAGGATTTTAAAATCTTCCAATAGAATTCTATAGAAGGGTTATACTGTACTTTCTTTTTAAACCCTAAAAACTGGAGAAGATTTTTATAGTACAGTTCGTAGGACTTTCCGAGAACATATTAAATCTGTAGACTTTTGTGAAATTAAAATCGTATCCATATTTTTGGAAAAGTTTATTGTTTCCTATCGCATTAGTCTAGGGTTTGTTTTTGTTTATGTATGTGCTGTGCATATATTTAACAGCATAGTAGGCACATTTTTATTTTTCCAGAAAAAACTTGTAGCACAGCTACAAATATCGAAAGCCATTTCTCCATATTTGAATGATCCTGAACAAGCAATTACATTAGACTATATCGAGCAAAGCAGGTCTAGCAAGAAGCTTACAGACACAGGCACCAAGACCAAGGTCATCTAGCCTTGTTAGGAACACTGCAGCTGGGCAGATGTTTTTGTCTGCCTAAGCAAGGTCAAATTCTCTCACTATGTGCTGTCTTTGCTTCCAGTTTATGATGGCTAAGTGCACGAGATGACTGTGAGTGATGTCAAATCCAGTTCTCTCATTAAAAAACAAATTATATTCTCCAAAGAATGTATCCATCAGATTGGATCTATTATGGGGATGTCCCATAGAATTGAATAAAAAGTCATATTTTAGTTTTTTAACCATTCCCCAGATTTTAATAGAAAATGGCTAGGCAGCTAGTGTGTTAAGATCAAAAGTTATCACACTCACCAATACTGTCGCACTACTTTGCACTTCCCCATCTCTCTGTTTCCCTTGTTTGTCTTATATTTAGGGCTTGCCTACATGGCGAGGTAACATGCACGAGTGTGTTGTGCATTAACTGGTCACAGTATATCCTAGTGATACACTTTAACATAGTGATATTTGAAACACTTAAAGTACACTAGTGAATCTTTACTGTGCATCAATAGGGCCTACGTAGACCAATTAATGTGTAACACATTAGTGCACATTAGAAATCACATCCTACTAGAGCCCATTACCCCACTGCGTAGACAATCCCTTACTGTTTAAGCTCCCTCTCCTTCCCACCTATTTAACTCAGATTTTTCTCTCTTCCCTTAAATTCCTCTTTCCCTTCTTCCCAAGTCCCCCAGAATTTCTTCTTCATTTCTGTTCAAGTACAACTGACTGAGCAACTTGGCCTGCACGCACTGACATAATTTCACACTTTCCTAAAGTTTTCTTGACAAAGCCTTTTCTCTCCCAAAGCTTATACATATGATTCTGAGATAAGTCGTGACTGTGTGACCTCCTCAGCTCCTACCTCTCTCACACCAACACAGAGCTTGGGACTATTCATCTGAATATCCTAGTGTGGTGTTCCCTCCTCCAGAAGGTTGTTGCTATTTCTTTTCCATTATCTGCAACTGGGAAGATGCCACACAGTCAGAGGAAAGGTGAGAGAATGGCTTGTATGTCAGTGAGTGATACTGGCTCTCTCAGTACCTTCCTAGCAATACTCCAGATGTTGTGCCTCGTTAATATTGGCCTGACTTACAGAAGTACTGAGATCTAAAAGATGCTTGAAATATTTTTGTCAAGAAAAAAATAAGTTGATAAAAATGCCTTTTCACCCAAAATGTATTTTTTTTCAGTTTAGTTACAATTTTCCAAATTTGAAAACCAAACACTTATTGGTAATTGATTTTACCAAAACCCCCACATTTTATCTGGCACTTTTGACCAGCCCTACAAAGTACCCACAGAATTCACTGAGAACCTGTGGTTTGTTCCAGTACAGAATTCCTTGTGTCCCTCGGGAACAGAACTGTACATAAATGCATAAAGAAAAGAACTCCTTATAGGAAAGATTTCCCCAAGGAAGGATAGGATTGTATAACTGCACTAGTTATTGAATATTATCCTCAGAGACAAATTTAATAATATGCCATTTTGATTACTGAACAACCTTTTTCTTGGAGGAAACTTCAAAGCATTTTATATGGTTTTGTTCCAAGTTTCTGCACTGCTCTTTCCTCTTGCTTTTGTCTAATGCTTGGTTCAGCTGCTGTGCTTTTTTGCTGCTTCTCATTTTTAATTAACTTTGCTATCTTTTAAAAAAAATCTGTCCTTTAATGTCTAAAACCTTCTTATTAGGATGGTGACAGCCGCCAAAGAAGACGTAAACTAAGCAATACATCATAGGTGTGAAAAATCCCTAGATAATTAACAGACACTGAAAGCAAATTAAAATAAATAACACTGACAAGAAAAAAAAGTCCTCATTATTGTGTCTTTGACAGAAGAGGCAAGTGAAATGTATTTCCAACAAGAGATACACTCTGATATCAATGTGAAGGAACTTCATTTCATCTCTTGAGTATGTCTACACAGCCTACTCAGCCGAGGCTCTTACTCAGGTTTGAGCCCACGCTCCCTTTCCATTCACACATGAATCAGTCTAACACGAGTCAGCAAGCGCTAAGGACACAGTTCCTAGGCCCCTGCTGGGGGATTGGATCAGAGCCAAATCCTGCTGAGACTTGGGGCCAACCCCTGTCATTGTGTAGTGTAGACTCAGATTTGAGTCAGAAGGTCTGTGTAGCATAGCATGGTTGCATTAGCATGGCTGTGAGACCCTAGTCCAGCAACTGTAAACCCAGGTTTACAACACAGCGTGGATGCTCAAACATGGACATGGAAAAAGAGTCGATGAGCTTAATGTGCATTTTAGACCTACCCTAATTTTAAACTGTTTCAGAGCATTAGCTGATTTATATGTGGAGTCTGCTAACTGAAGTTACTGAGATGGTTCTTGAATGTTTAAGGCTTAGTGAATTCATATTACTCAGTAGTGCAGACATGAACTGCAAACCATTTTGGGCACAATACAAATAATAGCACCATGGAACCTTACCGCTTCCATTCCTCCCAGGTTGTGGGAGGAAGATTCCCAAGGACCAAATTTCATGAATTAGTATTTAATGGTGAAATTCACCGGTGACAGTTAGCATGAGACCGACACAACACATAAGTTCTCCATGTAGAATTAAGTGGTGGCTAGGCCTGATGCTAGTACAGAAAACATATGTGACCATCCCCTGTTTTTTGCAGAAATTAGTGCTTATTAGTGCAGTCCCTCAAGCTGAACACACAAAAGTGCTTTTGTGTAAGCAAATGAGATGCTTTTTTAGGTTTTTGGAAAAGTTAAGGATCCAAATTTGATCCTAAAGCTGTCACGCATGGATGGAGATTGTGGCTATTTCCATAAAGCACAGTCCTGAAGCTTCACAGACTCATCTTAGTTATTAGTGCAAGATCATGTGATCAGATTAATAGGAGCAATTTAGGTTGATGATCTCACTTCATTGCTTTCATTAGAACGGAGTCGTGGGTGTCGATGTGCTTCTCATCTTCAGCAAACTGGGACATTTTTCCACATTTGCTGACTTAATGGATGATTTGACTTAAAACTACATTCCACAGTAGTAGAGCACCCTAGAGATATGTTGGGTTGTCATAATATATAAAGCTTCTTCCAGATCCATTGCACACAGCTTTGCACTGTTCATTGCAGAGCTCAAAATGAGAAAAAAAGACTCTTTTCTTGTCTCATTGCTCCCAGGATGATGCTTCATAACTGGAGAATGAAATATTGAACAGGCATTCCAAAGTTTTGTTACATATTTGTTTTTCTCTAAGACACAGAGTAGAAAATGGCTACTTACAAAGTCATGTCAGATCAGTATTGTGAATGATCTTTATAGAAGACCTTGGGTGTTAAGAGTTTACTTGTAAAGGTATGAGCTTTTGGAAAGAGAGAAGTGCATTTTCTGTGCCATATTAATCAATAAGACATCTTAACCTATGAAGTACCATATTTGGACAACTGGGTGAAATCCTGGGCCTAATGAAATCAACGGGCGCTTTGCCGTTAACTTGCCTGATTTCAGACACTGGGTCAAATTCAAACCTGGGGTAAACAAGTGCAACTCCATTTATATCAATGTAGTTGTCCACTTTTACACAGGGACCCATTTGGATGTATCAGCATAATAACTCATCTCTCAATATTGGGTCAGCCTCTGCCCGCTCTCCACTAAGTGATACCTTACTCCCTGAGCAGTTCCATTTTCTCAGTGCAAAGAGTGGCAGAATCTGGCCCTTGGTATATCCACTGTACAAACTTGGCACAGAAGCAGCCTCCATCGGTGTGCAGTGGACAGGCATAGTTTGGTGCCACCTGCTGTGGTGCGTGAAAAGGGCTTCGGCCTGTGTTGCTCAGCTGGTTAAGCCTAACGCTGTATTTAACACTTTCAAGCCAGAAAATGCTGCCTTATCCACTCTCTGCTACTGCTGGCACTCACCATACTTTATACACAGAGGCAGCTTTGATTTTCACACCTTCTTGGTGTGACATACATGGGGTACAATCCAGACTAACGAATAAGTGTGTATCCCTTGCCCCCCAACCTGGGGTGCCCTTTGCTGCTATAGCAGCCAGCCCAGGCTGCTCACAAACAGCCTCCAGTGTGCAATTCACTCCCAGATATTTCCTGACGTCGGCTGCAGCCTCAGCTTTGTTCTTACCAGGGTGAGTTATACAGCAGGATGACCCCAACACACCCTCAGTCTTAAATTTTTCCCCAGAGAGGTATGTCTTGTATTGCCCAGAATATTGCCCAGAATACTGCCCAGGTCTTGTACTGGATAATACACATTTATATAAAGAAATAACAAAATTTAATATGCACAGAATTTGCCACCCCAAATGGAGTTTTCCAGACATGATAATTTAAACACACTGGATTAGTTAAAAAAAATTAACTACAAAGAAATCGATTTAAGTTAGTACAAGTAATGAAGCATAAAAGCCAGACATGATTACAAGAAAAGTAAACATAAGTTAGGCACTAACTGTGTTAAATTCAAAGCAAAGTTTTCTTACCACATACTTTTAGCAGTCTTACTGTCCAAACTTCTTGCGTCAGGATCCCTTCTCTCAGAAGCCAATACTATGGGCAGCCTGGGTTCCCTACACCCTGGCTAGCAGCGGGAGCTGAGTGGGGCAGGTGGGAGGACCCCAGCTGGCAAGGGGACAGCAGTGGAAATCCAAGAGCAGCGCCGGGCTAAGCGCTCAGCCAGCCGCCGCTTTGGAGTTTCCCCTGCAGGCTCCTGCCAGCCGGGGTCTCAGCCCCCTACCAGCCTGGGTTCCTTACACTCAGGCTAGCAGCGGGAGCTGAGTGGGGCAGTGGCAAGACCCTGGCTGGCAAGGAGCTAGTGGGGGAAACCCCAGAGCAGTGGTGAGGTAAGCATGCAGCCCACCACCGCTCTGGGGTTCCCCCCGTTGGCCTCTTGACAGCCAGGGTTCCACTGCCTGCCCCTCTTAGCGCCCGCTGCTAGCCTGGGTTTCCTTCACCAAGGCTGGCAGTGGGCTGAGACCCAAGCTGGCAGGAGTCTGTGGGGGAAACCCCAGAGTGGTGGCGTGCCGTAGGTTGCCGACCCCTGTTATAGAGTATAATAACTTTCTCTTTAAGTTAAATAGATTGAGCTCTTTGTATCTGTCACTCAAAGGCAGGTTTTCTAATACTTCAGTCAGTCTTGTGGCTCTTTTCTGAAGCTTCTCAAATTTATTAGCAGCCTTCCTGAATTGTGGGCACCAGAACTGGACACAGTTTTTCCAGCTATGGTTGCAACAGTTCCAGATACAGAGGTGAAATACTCTATTCCTACCTGAGAGCCCCTTGTTTACGCATCAGCTATTTTGGCCACAGCATCACACTGGGAGTTCATGTTCAACTGATTATCCATCCCCACCTCCCAGGGACCAAACATCAAATATATTTGGGCACCTAAAGATGCAGCTAGACATCTAGTGGGGTTTTCCAAAAGTCCAGGCCCCTAACTCCTTATTGGCTCCTGGGCACTTGTGAAAATCCCCTAGGCATTTACCTACATCATTAGAGGCCTAAATACCTTTGAAAATGTGGTCCTATGATCTTTGAGCTTAGGATTGTTTGTTACTATATTTTTGTACAAGTCTGGCACAATGGGGCCCTGGTCTTAGTTGGGGCCTCTGGGTACTTTCATCCTGTAAATAATAACATAGAACCAGTAAGGAAAGCTGTGTATCTATAAGAGCCTTCACCAGCGTCTAGAACCAGAAGCAGTCCTCCTGGTATATTGAGCTGTGACTGGAAGCAGAAATGCTGGGAATTTTACAAGAAAGTCTTACCTCAGCTAATTCTACAGCCTGAAAAGGTACAGATGAGCACCCGTTTTACCACTCACCTGATCAAGGGAAGCACAGTTTTGTCCCTAAAACATAAACATATCAAATTCCCATTGAAGTCAATGAGTTCCACTGAATTCCATGGTCGAAGGTTCAGGCCTTTATAAAGTTAGGTGCAATATCCTTGTATCCACATAACACACTAGCTTCCCATGAAAGGAATAAACATTTCAGCGGAACGCACAATGATGATGCCTTTTACATAGCAGGGGATTATTAAAGATTAACCCCTTTATTGCTATGGGGGTCTAAGAAAAATATGATAAACCTGAGGCTGGTACGTCAACCACTGAAAAGCTGCATGTTCCTCTTTGAAATCTTAGCCAATAACAAACATCTCTCTTTTTCCTTGTCCTCCTGCATTTTTTATTAATCTTAAGGTATTATGAACACCTGGTCATGTGATCACATGCAAATTTGTAATAAAATCTGTTTGAAAAATAGCATTTGTGCATATTTCAGCTGTAATTTTAAATATACTTAAAATACGAGATGTTAGTTGCTGTCTCATAATGATCTCAGTAATTTAAATATGCAGAAATAACAATGTTCCATACAGAAGAATAAAAAGCCACTGATTACTATTCTCAACATATAAAAACCTTTCCCAAAGGGCCTACAGCAATAGTATATATGTAGAGTTAACCTTTATACAGGGCAGCAAGAAAACGGAGTGTCATTTGCATTTCATATCTGTAACTAAAAAACATTCCACATATTGATGACAAAACAGTAGAAAACGGATGAGCCAGGTTCAAGCTTAGGTATTAGATATGCATCTCCTAAAATTGCTTACCATGTGGATTTCAGAGCTGTAGATTTAATATACATTTTGTGTATATTTGTGTGTGTGTGTGAGTGTGTGTGTAATTTCCTAAGTTTGTAAAAATGCAAACTGAAAAAAAAAGAGAAATTCAATCGTGTGGCATCATATTGAGACCCACATGGGTCATCAGCACAACTGGAACTTTTAGATCCATCACACAGACTTTCGCCACTTGAGGTAATGGAATAACTGATAGCAGTAGTAGGTTGTTATCCTCTATGTGGACCAGCATTAAAGTGGGGGATGAGACACACACACACTATTCCACAAATATTTGCTGACACACAGCAATGGTGAAACATAGAAATCTTGGGGTCCATTTAAGGCTGTGGAGAGGAGAGTATTCTAGTAGTTGCAGAACCTTCTGCCACTGTTCCTTCCTTATCTATTTCTTCTCCCCACCCAGCTTCTTGTCCCACTCTCCACCCTTCCAGGATGCTCATCCCAGTTACAATCTCCTTGGCCAGACAGTCATAGTCTCCAGTTTTCCCTTCACCCTGGCTCTCAGTCCATGTCTTCCTACCCAGGTGCCTCATTCCAATCTTCGCTCCTCCTCCCCATTCTCTGGGCAAGGAGACTGGGACAAAGAGCCAGGTGAGGGAGAGACGGAGACAATGACCCTGTATGGGGAGACTAATCCTGCAAGCAGTGGGGAAATGACTGAAATTGGGTGAGGAACCCAGGGGGTGGGAGACTGGAATGGGTAGGTCTGGCCAATTGCAGTGTCCCATCCCTTGACAACTCCTCATCCAATCTGTCTTCTCACCAATGGGTTGGTGGGCTTCCGCCTCTCCTGCTCAAGCCACTTCCATGAGCTGACAGGAGACTGAGCCAATTAAGTACTCTTAATTACTGAAGAGTAATTAAACAACCTTCTCCTTCCTGCCTGTAGTCCAGGCAAACTCCAGCCCAGTAATGAGGATTAATAAATTACTACAGAGCAGCTTAATGTTCAGCAGCGCATTGTTAGTATGTGTATAGTTTAGTGTGGGTAGATGTATATCTATGGTACAGTGACATTTCTTTCTAACAGCATGAGCCTTTTGTTCTCATTTTGCTTACTCATCACTTTCATTGATGCAGCTATAGCCTAATATGACTTGAAAGTACACGGTCAGAATCTCACTTCATCCGTTGCAGAGTCAGGCGGTGGGAATGGCAGTGAAGAAGCATTTTTGGACTCTTTGCACCTGGCGAGGTCTTCTAATAATGGCTGGACGTTTAGCACCAATTAGTGTTGTAGGCAAACATTTTTTAGTGTCTTTTTTTGTCCCTGTCTGGTTTTTATTTATGTATTTATTTATTTTAGGGGACTAATGTGAAAGAAAGAAAGAAAGAAAGAAAGAAAGAAAGAAAGAAAGAAAGAAAGAAAGAAAGAGAAAGTTAATGTTAGAATTGAAGCAGAAAAGTATGTCAGCTCAATTCTTTTTATGATGGTTATTACCGGCAAAAAAGCACAAAAATGTAAAAATAATATTGTGGGGCTGATTGAAAGTGACAAAAGTGAGCAAAAATAGGATTGAGGCTGTCCTTAGCTCACCCTATTATATCTGCAAGGGCTCCGAATATCATTGAGGCTGGCAATATTGACTCTTGCTATGGCTAACTCTGAATCCCAGCCTTCTTCAGTACTCCAGCATCACTTCCCTCTTGCACATAACTTTAGCAGATAAATTCTTTCAGGGATCAAATATTCTATGTTTAATCTCAGCCCAAAGTTGGTTTAAAAAATAGGGCCAGAATTTCAAAACAGCTCAGGTCTTGTTCAGGCACTTAAAGGATATAGCCATATTTTCAATGACCTCAGTGCCCAGCAGCTCTGCTGGGTTAAAGAAATGGAAACATATGGTCAGAATTTTCAAAAAAGCCTAATGATCAGATCTTTAAGGGTATGTAGGTTCCTAAAGATGCAGACAGGCATCTAATAATATTTTTTAAACATCTAGCCACCTAACTCCCATTTGTGAATCTCACTAGGCGCCTACCTGTGTCTTTAAACACCTAAATACCTTTAAAAGTCTGGTCCTAAGTGATTTGGGTGCACAATTTTCTTTGACTTGTAATGAAACTTCTGAATGAGATTTTCCAAATAGCAATAGAATTGGATGACGTTTTTTGACTGAAACTTTTTTGGGTTGAAAAATGCAGATTTGTGGACATCGAAAATTTGTGTTGATTTTGCCAAATTGTTTGGGTTAAAGAAAACCAAAATTAAGACTAAATAACATTGAGAAAGTTGATGTCTCATATTGACATTTTTAAATGAAATGTTTAAATTTGTCAATTTGAAACTTTTTATTTCAAAATTTCCTTAATTTTATAACATTAAAAATGCTCAAAATCAAAACAAAATATGAATCTTGGGTCAAACAAAATGTTTAATTTGACCCACAATGACCCTCTTTATTTTAAATTTTAATTCACCCATTTAAAAGAAAAAATTCAGTTCCATCTGATTTTTTTTTATTTCCAATGAACTGCAAAATCCATTCTTTGTTCAGCTCTACTTAACAGCACATGGCCCACTGAAAATCAGTAGGTCTTCTGCTTTTATGGCACCTGTATGCTTTAGAGAATCCCACCTCATTATGCCCAAGTGTCATTTTGAACCTCCAATGGCAAGTTTTTAATGTCCTCTTGAAGAAGCCTACATCTGAAAATATATAGGCCTAGTTATCCACGACCATTAAATACAAATCCGGGAAGATGCAGCTCAATCCCAACACAACACAAGTCTAGAGCTATCATGACTATCCAGTTCCAGTGAGACATTACAAATGACAATCCTAGCCCTATGTAAATGTCAGGAGATTTCATTTCCAGCTGCAACTGGGGAAGTCAGTGGTGTAGAAATATGACTGCTATTTTTAATTGCAAACAGCATAGCTAGCCTCACCCATTTTACATTCCTTGCCACTTTAATTACAATAACTTAGGGAACATAGATTGCACAGCTGGACAATGCTGATTGCTTCTGTAAGTCATTTCAGGTTACAAACATATTCCATAATAGCTAATTACACTAATAAAGTACATAAGTTCATAAAAGCCAGATTTATCAGTCACTAAAAGAATTAAATTCCTACTTGTTAGCAGCCCTTGCTGGATGCCGTGGGAGGAAGCAGATGCTGGGAGCAGCAAACCCAAGCCAAACTAGGATCAAATTGCCATTTACAAACAATTCCTCCAATTATTGACCCACAAAGCCTCCCCACTGGAATCCCAACTCAGAACTATTTCTTTTGCCTTACTGCCCACCACTGTCTTGCCTGCTCTGTGTGATTTATACTTTATATATAAACAGAGGTTTATACTTCGAAAATATGCTCCACAGAATAATTAACCTTGAACTTCAACTCACAACATGCTTTATTTTACTGGGATTTTGATGGGAACACAGTTAGGCCATAGGAATTACCCTACTGGATCAGACCCAGGATCTGGTTGTATCTGCACTACAGAGTCTGTGCATAGTGTCTTGTGTAAATAGACTCATAGATTTTAAGGCCAGAAGGGACCATCATGATGATCTAGTCTGACCTCTTGTACAGCGCAGGTCACAGAACCTCACCTGCCCATGCCTGTAACAGGACCATAACTTCTGGCTGAGTTACTGAAGTCCTCAAATCATGATTTAAGGGCTTCAAGGTACAGAGAATCTACCGTTTACACTGACATAAACATTCAAGTGACCCAGGCCTCATGCTGCAGAGATGCATCATGTAACAACAGACGTCTTTCTGTGGTAGGCGCCCACCTGCCCAAACAATGTTGGAAAGGCCGACAGAAGACCTCTTCTGTTGACATAGCTATGGCTATGCTGGGATTTTTCCATACCCTGGCTGACACAACTGTGTCAATAGATGTTTTACATGTTGACCAAGGGCAGATGTGCCAAAGGAGTTAGGGGCCTAAGTCACTATTTTAGGTGCCAAAGTCTCAGTTTTGACTCCACTGCGATGCACAAAACTCCTGTTTAACCCCTGTAGGCTCCTAAATTAATTCAGCCCTACATTTTTCAGAGTACAAATTCCCTAGGTGCCTCTGTATCTGCCTCTGGGCATGTGTATTCTGCCTTCCTGTGGACACCCAGCTATCTATCTGCCACCGCAGCCCTGGGACAATTCCCAAACCAGGGGAAGATAGGCATTAGGCTACCTATGTCATGTGCAGGGCTTGCTCTAGTAGACATGTTCAGAGACTGCCTACCAAATCAGCTCCTATTCAAAACCCAACCGGAGAAGCAGGAGGTGGAGGTGATAGTATCCTCTGTATAACATTAACCTAGTGGTTAGCATTCTGGGACATGGGTTTCCCAGGTGCAATTCCCCTCCCCCACCAGAGAGGGAGAATGGATTTGAACAGGGCTTGCCCATCTTCTCTTCCAGCAGCTTCTTGCTAAAATGGCATATGGGCCTAGCTCTGAAGAGGTTACCGGCTTCAGTTTCCCAAGCCAAGAGAGGCGCTTCCCTACAGCCCAGAATAAGGTGTCTATCTCTGGGAAAGGGGCAGGACTTAGCACTCACCCATCTCGTTAGCATCTCCCATTGGTTAGCTTATGCAATGCCCTCCCTAGGGTGCTAGCTTTTGAGAATGGTTTTCTGAGGCACTTCTCTCTCCTCATTCATTATACAGGCACCTAACGCCAGCTTTACGCATCAGAGGGATTTTTCCAGGCACCTAAAAATTAGGCACCGTGACGCTCCGCATCACAACACCTCAATTTTCCTGAGCATTCAGCCCCCCAGCCTCTGACAGTGGCCAGCCCCAGATGCTTCAGAGGAAGCTACAAGAAACCTAGTTGGCAGCTGTGAGATGACCTGCCCCCAGGAAAGTTTTATATCCCTTCAGACTGGATTTTCGGAAGTGCTCCGCTCCTTATAGGTCAGCACTGAGCACCTGGAAAATCCCACCCATTCTCTACGGGTCTTAATTGACCCATTGTTTAGGAGGCATTTTTTTTACTTCATATGCCAATATCTATTATGCTGAGCGACAGTCACTGAAGAGCCGTTTCCATACTAATAAAGCCCTAGTCTAGTCCTCTCTTTTCCCTGGCGATTCTGTTGCCAGTTGAATCAAGCCCTGCTTTGAAATCGGGGGAGTACACGCCATTAATCAAGGAGCCTGGATCTTCTGCTTGAGCAATGCTTTAATTCACCATAGCCTGGTCTCTGCGGGAGAGATGCCTTTGTGGTGTTCCTCCTTCCACTGCCTCCCGCAACGCCCAGAGTTGCTTCATACCATCTCTGCAAAGAGGGGACGTGGAAAGAACGCCTCATGAGGTTTTAGACTTCTAAGTCCCACTAGCAGAGACATACTCGGATAGTTTGCACCCTAGCCCTCAAATAAACTCATAAGGTGCCATTTCTTTGTCGCTCCGGTTTTTACACTGGTGGAAGTTCCATTGGCTTTGCAGAAGCTATTTTTGAGTAATGCCCATGTGCAATGAAAGATTTGTATAACTCTCTGTAAAATGGCCTGATCCACACCCACTTCAAAGTGCTTTTACATTGCCATAACAGTGTAGAGGACCTTAATGAAGCTGAGAGGCAGGCCCCCAGATTCAGGGCCGGATTTTCCCATTTGGGCACCTAAATGATGTGGGCAGATTTTCAAAAGGCTACATTTTCCATTGAAAACAATGGAAGCTACTGGCTGCTGAATTCTTTGGGAAATTTGGCCCTCTCTCTTTTTCTGATGCAGATCCTCTTGTCTTCTCCTGTTGTAATCATTCCCATCTATTAGCAAAGCTTTTGATACAGTCTCCCATAGTATTCTTGCCAGCAAGTTAAAGACGTATGGGCTGAATGAATAGACTATAAGATTGATAGAAAGCTGGCTAGATCTTCAGGCTCAATGGGCAGTGATCAATGGCTCCACATCTATTTGGCAGCTTGTATCCAGCGGAGTGCCACAAGGGTTGATCCTGAGGCCGGTTTTGTTCAATATCTTCATTAATGATCTGGAGGATGGCATAGACTGCATCCTCAGCAAGTTTGCAGATGACACTAAACTGGGAGTAGTGGTAGATATGATAGAGGGTAGGGATGGGATACAGAGGGACCTAGACAAATTAGAGGATTGAGCCAAAAGAAATCTGATGAGGTTCAGCAAGGAAAAGTGCAGAGTCCTGCACTTAGGATGGAAGAATCCCATGCACTGCTACAGACTAGGGACCGAATGGCTAGGCAGCAGTTCTGCAGAAAAGGACCTAGGAGTTACAGTGGATGAGAAGCTGGATATGAGTCAACAATGTGCCCTTGTTGCCAAGAAGGCTAACAAGCATTCTGGGCTGTATAAGTAGGGGCATTTCCAGCAGATCAAGGGACGTGATCATTCCCTCTATTCGGCATTGGTGAAATCTCATCTGGAGTACTTTGTCCAGTTTTGGGCCACACACTACAAGAAGGATGTGGATAAACTGGAAAGAGTCCAGCAGAGGGCAACAAAAATGATTAGCGGGCTGGAGCACGTGACTTATGAGGAGAGGCTGAGGGAACTGGGATTGTTTAGTCTGCGGAAGAGAAGAGTGAGGGCGGATTTGATAGCCGCTTTTAACTACCTGAAAGGGGGTTCCAAAGAGGATGGATCTAGACTGTTCTCAGTGGTACCAGATGACAGAACAAGTAGAAATGGTCTCATGTTGGAGAGGGGGAGGTATAGGTTGGATATTAGGAAAAACTTTCACTAGGAGGGTGGTGAAGCACTGGAATGGGTTACCTAGGGAGGTGGTGGAATCTCCTTCCTTAGAGGTTTTTAAGGCCTGGCTTGACAAAGCCCTGGCTGGGATGATTTAGTTGGGGATTGGTCCTGCTTTGAGCCGGTGGTTGGACTAGATACCTCCTGAGGTCCCTTCCAACCCTGATATTCTATGATTCTATGTCTGTTATTCTCACTGCACCCAGTCTTTTACTTTACATTTTTTGTTAAATTAACGATCATTTTAGCAGCTATTTCTTCTACCAAAAATCATAATGTCCATTCTCTTAGTCTTACGTTGTGTTATCAAGTTGCCCAGATGGTAACTTCCTAGTTTGTTGTTAATTATTCTTTTGCATTGCATTGAAAACAGGCACCTGCTTTACTTGATATATTCTTCTCTGTGGTTACAGCTGACCACACAATGCATGACAAATGGGTTATCTCACAATGCCAGGGTTGGCTTATGGAAATTCTTGGGCAGGGTGTGATTTTCTCAGATTTGAATGATCTGACAATTTTTTTTGATTCTGTAGGATTAGTCCACATAACATCCTATGTGAGTAGTCACTGTCAGATCTGTGTTCATTAGGTGGAAATGGTTGCAAGTCCCATGGGTTTTGTTGTTTTTTTTTGTTCCCTGCTTGAACAAGTATCCCAGCATTTCCAGTGCAAACATCCACTTGCTTCCGTGTACTATTATTTATCCATGAATCCTTACAGCTGTTTCAGAAATATGTTTGTTGCCAGCATTCATGCCAGCAAACATTGACTGCAGTTAGAATATCTTTACATTTCATTGACATTTTCCTTTAAATCTCTGTGGGAAAATTAAAAATAAAGCCATTTGATGTGGTGCAGTTTAGTTAGCAAGAAATTTCACATTTAGTTGTAAAGCTTTCTAAGACTGGCCAAAGAAATTGAAGTCTCATATGGATTTGTTTAAGGAAACTCAGGGATAAACAGTTTGTAATTCAATAAATATTTTGACCAGAGGTGATTTTCTCCACAACTTCATTTTACCAAGAGGAAATTTTTATTCAGGAAGCTGCTTAAAAATGACAGAGATTTCCAAGAACACTTCTAAAAATGTTTTATATGTATTAACTGCATTAGGGCAAGAAATAAGCTGATGGCAACTGGCAAATTCAGCCTCTTATACACCAAACAATTACTGAAGTATGAAAAGCATACACAGAAAAGCACATTCCCTAAAGCTAGGTAGGATATTAGATTTGCCCACTTATAAGTAAGCCATCAACTAGCTTCTGGCTATCTTATGTTATCTTCCAAGCTGAAACTTACATTTTTCTTAATGCAGTATGATCTGTTCAATTTAAATCAAGATGTGCCTAATAAAAATGATGCCCCTACTTAGTGACACAAATATTTAATGGGCTGCAGGATTTTATTTTGAGTGTTTTAAATGTAAAGACAGTGAAGAATGTCTTTCATTTTTAAGGCTACAATTTCTTCACCATGGTAATAAGAAAATCAGATCATTGCAAATCTCTCAAGCTGGTGGCTCAGGCTCTCCATCTGTCTGTTGTGAGGTTTTGTTAAAAAGCTGGGATTCTTTTCTTAAAAGTTCAAATTCCTGATATAGCAGCGAATATAAGCATGGACTTAACCAAAAAAAAGGGACCCAATCTGAAGAAAAAGGGACTCTTTCTATTGATACCAATGGCCATTGCATCAAGCCCATGAAATCAGTGGGCATGTGCTTACGTGCTTTGCTGGATTGGGGCCTTAATTGGGAGTTGTCACTGATCAGCCCCATTCCAGATGAGGCCCTGTAACAGGATTGTGTTTCCATTGCATTCATCACATGAACAATAGACAAGACATCTGATTTGAGTCATGCAGGAAGAAGCTGAAATGTTTGGTCTACTCAGTAAGACGTAGGAAAATTGGGATATAAATTAGTCATTGAAGGACCTCTGCTCTCAGATGAACTGAGAGGAGAATTTGGTCAAACTGACACTGAGAGAGAGACATTTAGCCCTTAATGGACTTACCTCCTGGGAGTTTTGCCTTTCCACCCCCTCAGCAAAGGACTCAATTAAATAACATTGACTTCCTCCCTTCAGCTCCATCCCAAAGCCCCAACGCTATGTTCTCCAGGGTTACTTGACAATGGGGTGTTACAGGCTCCGTTTCCTCCCACTCCACCATGTGGGTCTGGGGACTACATGGCAGGGTCATATGAAGAAAACTATCGGAGAAGACTATTAAAGTTACGACATGAAGCCCTCAAACACCCCCCTTATTGTGTGAAAGGAGGTAGGACTCATGTAGATTCCTTCCCCTATTCTCAGCACTTTTTCACCCACCCAATAAAAAATGGTCAGAGGCAAACTTTGAATTCCCATCTCTCTGGGACTGCTTCAGTCCCCAGGATAAACTAATGCAGCCCTGAATGTGCACAGACAGTGTTGCGGGGTTGTAACATCGGCTCTATACGCTGGGTCTTACACAATAGTTGTTTCAACCCTTTCTCTTATCCTGCGGTTCGAACTAAAACTAAACCATCCTAGTCCCTTCCAAGGGTAGGAAGTAAGAAACTGACTCCCGGTAGACTGCCTAGGATACTGGTGCTATTATGTCTTAATTCAGTGAATAGACCAAACTTCATATAGATGCTGAAACATGATCAGACTAGATGATCACAATGATCCAACTATCCCTTTTCTCTCACTGGAATAGGGCACCTGTTAATTTTTTGCACTCAAAGAGGGTAGGCTCACAACTCTTCTACTTTGTGTCTAGGATGAATCAAAAGGAATCTTTGCTCCTTTTTTAAAATATTGCACATTCCCTCCAATGCTGCCATCTGCTAGTGTTGGATAGAAAAGGTAGGAGAAATAAATATTTTATCATTAATTCAATTGATGGCTTTTTAGACGGATGAGAAACGAAAGCTCGTTATAATGCTATGAAACACAGCAGATGTAGTAGGTAATGAGTGAACACTTGCACTTAAGGCACTGCAGTTCAATTCCATTATCTGCCAATCAGGTCACTAATCACAGAACAAAGCTCCTGGAACTGGGAAAGGAAGGCAGTCCAAAAAAAAAAAAAAAAAAAGAGCAATTGCCCTTTAAATTAAAATTAGGCAAAACAGGTGTGTGAAGCTGGTAAGTGGCCATGGAGTTGACAGCTCATCTAAAAGAAGAGCAAAGATTCCAAGGGCTTCTTTGAAGGAATAATACAGGATTACAAACACATCAAAGGCACAACCTGCTGGAAAGGAGAGAACCAAGATAACCATAAATAATCCTAGAAGTACATTTTTCTAAAAACAACCATGAAATAACCTAACCTAATGTATCTGGCAGGCAGTTACTTGAGCACATTAGCAACAGAAAGATTTCCATAACATGAAAGTAGGAAAGAGAGGGCTAGATCTCATTGGGTTGAGTCACAGTTTCCCTTCACCTTGAGTAGGACTGTGTTGATCTGAAGATCTAGTCTAGAAAGTGTAGTAATATCCTGCCCATGAATCTTTACTTTCTAATAAGAAAAAGGATCAAGTGGAAAACATACATGGACTGCATATGGAAAATATCAAAACTCACACACTTCTAGTGTATATGAAAAAACACGCATTCACATACATGTACTGCACATGAAAATATACAATCATACATGAAATGTATATAGAAAAAAGATGCATTCACTCACAGGCATGTTATAGCCTATGAAAAGAAGCCACTCAAATACCTGTAGTGTTTATGAAAAACATATATGATTTTGATGGATTACAAAGGTATGATCAGTTGATCTGCACCCCAAAAGATTCCCCAGCATTCCTTTAGCTTGTGCATTTTTGATTTGGTATCATTTCCATGCAGCAATTTTTCCCAGCGGTACCCCCTCCCACACTCCGGTACTAGATTTTGTTTTTCAGCAGAACTCACCTTTCCCATACGGAAGCCTCAAAGGAATTGGGGTGTAGTGTAGAGCAAAAGCTTGTTTTATTGATATTGAGCTCAAAGGCCCAAAGAGTTAAAGGTGTTTATAAACTCTCTCCTTGACCTATGTTAAACAGCGACAGATAGGTTTGGGGTTATTTTTAAATAGAGCCCCTGGTTTTACTTGCTTACTTCAGGAACACCTCGAAACATCCATTCAAATGGAAAATTTATTGATTAAGCACGAAAGAGAACAAGAAATTAAAATAAACATCTATACTGAAATTGTGGTTGAGTGATTATGCAGGATGGACTTAGTCAGACCTTATCAAAATGTCTCTCCTTTTGGAGTCAAAATATCAGAGTTTCTTATATTCAGAGCAACCTTTTTTTGAGGAGAAGGAAAAGGCCAATTTTTCTTTCAGTCCTGATGTCACTTTTCCTGTTTTGAATAAACCAAGAGGCACAAGAGGGAGGAGTGACAGGACAGAAAAGACAGATGAAATACGCCTTGATGTTTTTGGAAGACTGGATCACTTGTTATTTGTAAGTGGATGCTCTGGCTGGCAAGTCAACCACAACACCTAGTGTTTGGACCCTGGTTAGTTACAATTTGGTCAAATTTATTATCTGGTTGGAACCTTTCTTCTCAGACAAGGTCAGTTTGGATGAACGCAGTACAGTTGACTTCAGGATTTGAAGAAAAGCCAAAAGAATGAGGAGAAAAGCAACGCTGGTGCAGAAAATAACATACCAAGGGAAGGGAATACAATCTAGGCCTTGGGGAATAAAGGATCTTGTGTGCCTTTGTGGTGCTGCTAATTAAATCTCCCCAATGATGAGCTGAGGACAGAATATCATGATATTGTGATGATTTTCAGGACTCACAAGTGAAAACAAAGTTCCTTGAATAAGAGCAAGACCAGCCAGCCTTCTCTTCAGGAAGCAAGTCTTTGAGATGAGTTGAGATGAGTTGCAATGATGGCAGATTTAAGGATGCCCCGGGGAAAGATGAAAATGGGGCAAGATGAGCTGGGATGCGAGGTAGGACAGGGCATGAGACAGAAAGCTGAACTGAACTGATCATGTGATTATAAAGTCTCTTTTGAAGATACCAAAAGAGGAGAAAAGTCCATCCTCCTCACTATTTTGTCTGCCAATTAGGGCTAATATCCATCACACCAGTTTCGGTCTATTCACTTTTGGAAATATATCTTTTTTTTAACCAAGCAGAATTTCAACAGTCCTTGGATTTTATCAACATGCCCTTTTTGGTTTAGACGAATCCAGTTTCTCTGTCTTATTCTCTAGCACTTGTTATAATGTTCATCACCAGAAACAACGTGGCCTAATTTTCATGGTTATTGTTAAAATCTTATGAACCTTCACCTCTCACAGTAGGGTTATGTTTTGTAGGCCCCAGTTCTGATTCGTTCAGGTCATGCCAAGCCTGCCTTCCATTTCTGTGGAGAGACAAGGTGGGTGAGGTAAATAACTTTTATTAGATCAACTTGTGTTGGTGAGAGACACAAGACTGAAGGAGAACTCTGTGTAAGCCCAAAAGTTTGTCTCTCTCACCAGCACAAGTTGGTCCAGTAAAAGATATTAACTCACTCTCTAAAATACTGAGACCCACACGGTTACAGAAATACCACATTCCATCTCTGTACTGACTCTGTGCTTCTCTAACATCCTCATTTATTAACAGCACCACACAGACAGGCCATTGCCATATATTTGTGGTGACAACAGAACTTAAAAGGAAACAGGTTATCATTAA
Source organism: Dermatemys mawii (assembly GCA_007922305.1). NCBI lineage: Eukaryota > Metazoa > Chordata > Testudines > Dermatemydidae > Dermatemys > Dermatemys mawii. Next base: position 5,434,303 of record ML677375.1, read on the forward strand.
CCAAGAGAGGCTTTCATCTGACTGTTCCCGGTGAAAGGCTATTGAGTGATTCCATGGACGAAATTCGTGAGACAGCACAACTGATAAATTGAAGACATGTGTCCTACTATGCTCATAGCAGCAGATGTAACTTCTCCAGATTTTTCCAAGAAAAAAGATAGCATCAGCAATACCAGCTCAAATAAGTGACCACAAAAGTTTACCAGTAAAATCAAGTAACCGAAATGTCAGTGGGAAAACCCAATGGGTCAGACAGGTAGAAATTGTAGCATATTATAAGTATAATAAAGACACAAAAATAATGTAGTTCTACATAAATAATCTGAATCATTTTATCATACTTGAGCACTGCAGTAGTGGGGGATGGATAGCTCAGTGGTTTCAGCATTGGCCTCTTAAACACAGACTTGTGAGTTCAATCCTTCAAGGGGCCATCTAGGGATCTGCAGCAGAAATCTTTGGTTGAGAGTGTGCCCTATGTTGTGCAGGAGGTCAAACTGGATGGTCATAATGGTCCCTTCTGACCTTAAAAGTCTATGAGATACTTGGGCTCTTATCTTCTATAAGAGAAAAATATCAGAGGAAGGATAATCCTGTCCATAAGGCAGTTGACTGGGCCTCAGAAAGGCTGAATTCAGCTATTGCCTTTGCCACAGACTTCCTGGGTAACCTTGGGTTAAGACCCTTTGGCCAAGTTTTTCACAAAGAGGAGCCAGAAGTCAGGCTTCTGACCACAGTGGAACCTGCTGAAAGCCCAGCACTTTTGGAAACCAGGCCTCTTAGGTAGGTGTCTGAATATAAATTTAGGAGCCTAACTTCAGGGTCTTATTTGTGAAACTCTTAGCCTTCATTTCTGTGTGGGTGTGGAGCCCCACCTGTCCAGTGGAGATAATGCATTATACCATTTCCTTTGTCAGCCATGTGCATTAGACTATAAGCTCTCTGAAGCAGGGATTGCATTTTAGTTTGTGTATGGACAGCTTGTAGCACAGTGGGGCCGCGGCCTCAGGCAAGACCCATGAGCACTTTTATAATTCAAACAATAAATAATTGATAAAAATCTGCAAGTGTCCTTGGCTGCCTGAATATCAAACTTAAAAATGCAGCAGCAAAGTCCTCAGTGTCCTTTAAGTCTATGTACAAAATGACACTGACATCAGAAAGAACGGTGTATTTTTTTTCAAATGGATACAGTCTTAAACAATGGGGGAAAGTCCCACATATTTCCATCTGTCCTATAACAATGGCTGTGAAAGTCATAAATCTAGTTTTAAATCTAGCCATATATCCTCAGAGAAATTGTATATGTATTCTGAGCCCACAAAAGGTGAATCCAAATGAATCTCAGGCTAAATATATTTATATACTATGATCGAATCTTTTTCTACATTACAATCACTCTGGCGGTTTATGAATTCAAGTCATCGCCAATGCAAATAAAAGAACACCTCGTTATTATAAAAATGGAATTGGAACTAGATAAATGATGGAATAAAGCTTCGAGACAAATTAAAGATTTGATAAAAGTCTCTCATTCTAGATGAGCAGCATGGGAAAATCAGTGAGATTGGAAATCATTGGATGTGGGCTATACTTTCTCAGGAAGTTTTAATGAATTCTCCTTTGCAAGTCCCAGTCCCAGCATACGCATAAAAGATCATGTTAAAGAGGAAGTGGGACTATTTTTCCATACAGTTACTTTGGGTTTTGTCTTCACTGCTCCCATTAAATTAGGCACTTGCACAGCTCACATTCTCTTCATCTCCAAAACGTACTGGCATATGCCTGGCAATCCCATGCCCCGAAACCAAGGAGTTCTGCATTAAAGGAGGCAGCACTGCCCTCTCCTAGAAGGGCTGCAGAATTCTGTGCTATATCTTGCTCTGCATCCCTAACCACCACCTTGAGTCCATTTGGCTCATGGAGTGAATCATAGAATCATAGAATCTCAAGGTGGGAAGGGACCTCAGGAGGTATCTAGTCCAACTCCTTGCTCAAAGCAAGACTAACCACAACTAAATCATCCCAGTCAGGGCTTTGTCAAGTCTGACCTTAAAAACCTCTAAGGAAGGAGATTCTACAACCTCCCCAGGTAACCCATTCCAGTGCTTCACCACCTTCCTAGTGAAAAAGCTTTTCCTAATATCCAACCTAAACCTCCCCCACTGCAACTTGTGACCATTAATCCTTGTTCTGTCATCTGCTACCACTGAGAACAGTCTAGATCCATCCTCAGCATATGAGATCACTCAGTGTTTTGAAGACACTTGGAGAAATGCCTCTGTTCCAGCCTCAATCTGTGTGTCCTGGGTCCCAGTGATCACCTCTTTGTTACCCTGCGGGCCATGGCACTGTCTTTGCTGCTCCATCTCCCAGCTCCAATTCTCTCTCATCTCCCTCAGCCTCTTTCCCGGCTACTTTAATGTTCTCCTCAGCCTCCCACTCCTTTCTGATCCTTTGGTGCTCACTGGATTGTCTCATCTCTCCATGCTGGTGTGGGCTCCTTTCTCAGCTCTTCCAAGCTGCTGTCCATTTTTTCATTCCCACCACCATCTCTCTCCATTCCCTTTCCTCAGTTCTCCCCACAACCCTGTTTGTTCATCTCCCTCTGCCACTGTGACAAGTTGGCACAGAAAACAGGCTCAGAGATAATTTCAACACATCAGGTGACAGTCCCAAGGTGGTCTCTGTGACCAACCCCATCACAGACACTATAATACTTTCCCTGAGCCAGTCTTTGCCAGTTTTTCAGATCTCCTGTTTTCCCTCAGCTCTCCCATCCAACTCCACCAGCCTCTAACTCCCTTCTGATGCTCTGATGTTCTTTCAGCTTGGCCTGATACCTGGTGCATTTTTCTTTCCTAAACAGTTAATTTATTTGGAAATAAACTGAAACAGGGAGAAGTTTGCATGTAATAAAAATCCACTTCACCGCAATTTAAATCCCCAAGTGGAAGCAAGTTGGCCATAAGCCCTTCAGAATGGACACAAGCCACCTGTAAGACGCTTGACTTCTGCTGGGTTAACATTTGGATGATGGATAAGGAAGGAATCCTGTGGTGATGAACAAACTCTCTCCGTCCTGTTTATGGAGCAAAATAAAGACGGAAAGGACTTTGCCTGTGGGGAACTTATGTGCCATTTCTATGCAAATAACCTGTTGGCAGCTAGTTGGACACTAGCCATGCAAAGTTAAAAGCATGACACCCAACTGTCCACTTCATTGCTAGTGCTATAATGTATGATGGCCGTCTATTTAGTTGGAATGTGTAGGTCAAGGCACTGGGAAAATATGAAGTTTTATTTATTCTTAGGCAGGTCCACAAGCTACAATCACTTTTTTCTGATGGGGATTCACTACAGGAATCTTGGCTTCCCAGTAATAAGAATCTCCAATTCTTAGCCCTGCTTGGCTGCCAGATAACAGATGTTTAAAAAGTTGTGACATTTTTAGGAACAGAGAAGCAGTAGTTAATGCAGGACTAAATCAGGGACTCCAACTGGTGTAATCTGGGGTGAAAAGGAGGAAATATTTATCTGGAAGGGTACGATAAAAAAACTAAAATAAATAAATTAGCTGTTTGAGCCACTCCAGGGTTTGGAATGTTAGAACAAGTCCCGGAGAGATGACACATTGGGCATAGGAAAAGTGATGTGGTAATAAGTGTATTTATCACATGGATGTCACTTCCACATATATGGATGTGGAGCGTGTGTGTGCATCTCTATCTCAAGGTCAGTATAAATATCTAGATTGATATTAAATATACTTCCCAAAGCAAAACAAAAAAATCATTAAAATAAACAAGTAAATAAAGCTGGTTGATGTTTAAAAAAATACTTCAATTTTTCGGCAGAAATTCAAATGCTGAAACCGTTTGATTTGGAAGTGCCCTGGTGTCTCGTGGGACTTTAGTTAAAGTGCTTTATGCACCAATTCTTCTTTAGAGGCTGAGCTCCATGGTTGGGGTGGGGGAAGATGCATCATGGGAGATGTATTCTGGGCAAGGAGTCCTACCATGCAGGAGAATAGTAACAGAGACAACCAAACTACAAATCCCATGATAATAGTACCTCCAAACTAAAATATTCTGTTTCATCATTTGTTTTTTAATATGAAAAATCAACATTTTCTTTAGAAAGCAGATATTGTTGTGAAAAATATTAGCTGACAATATAATTTTCCATCAGCAAACAGTTTCACTGGAAAATTTTAAAGAAGCTTTATAATTAAGGTTATGAAATCATAAAAATATACTTATCACATCACTAACATGTAGGGGTAAAATTAGAGCGGCCATGTCACAAAACAGGATTAAACTAGATAGGGACATAAAAAGTAACAAGACATTATTTTACAAATGTATCAGCAGCAAGAGGCAGACCAAGGAGAGAATAGCCCGTTACTGAATGAGGTAAAAAATACAATAGAAAAAACAGCAACGGCTAAAGTGTTAAATGCCTTTTTTGTTTCAGTTTTCCCCCCCAAAAAAGTTTAGCGGTGACTGTACAACCAGCTTCGTGAACATCAGGGTAAACGGGGTAGGTTCTGGTGCTAGTTAGGAAAGAGCAGCCTAATTAGAGGTCTTCAAGTCAGCAGACCCTGACAAAATACATCCTTGAATACTCAAAGAACTGGCTGAAGAGATCTCTGGACCATTAGCTTTGAGAACTCGTCAATGGGAGGACTGTAAAAGAGCCAATATACTTCCAATGAGTAAAGTGGGCAATAAGGACAACCCAGGAAATGAGAGACCACTCTGTTTAACTTTGGCACCCAGAAAAGGTAATGGTGCAAAAAATCAAGCAATCAATTTGGAAGCAGCTAGAATGTAATAAGGTGATACATAACAGTCAACATGGATTTGTCAAGAAAAAATTACATCAAGCCAGGCTAATATTGTGGATGGGAGAAAGCAGTGGATGTGATCTAGAGCAACTTTAATAAGACTTTTGATACTGTCTCACATGACCTTCTCACAAGCAAACTAGGGAAAAATAGTCTAGAAGATTCTACTATAAGGTGGGTGCATAACTGGTTAGAAAGCAATACTCAGAGAGCAATTAACAATGGTTCACAGTGAAGCTGGAAAGGCATATTGAGAGAGGTCCCACAGGCATCTGTCCTGGGTCCAGTTCTATTCAATATCTTCATAAATGGTTTGGATAATGGCACAGAAAGTAGTGGATAATACCAAGCTGGGAGGGGTTGCAAGCACTTTGGAGTACAGGATTAGAATGCAAAACAATCTCGACAAACTGCAAAAATGGTCTGAAATAAATAGGATGAAATTCAACAGGGACAAATTCAAAGTACTCCACTTATGAAGGAACAAGCAACTGCAGACATACACAATGGGAAATGGCTGCTTAGGAAGGAGTAATGCAGAAAAGGATCTGGGAGTTACAGTGGATCACAAACAAAATATGAGTCAGCAATGAAATCCTGCTGCCAAAAATGTGAACATGATTCTGGGATATATTAGCAGGAGTTATGTAAGAAAAACACTAAAAGTAATTCTTTCACGCTACTTAGCCCTAAAAAATCCTTAACTGGAGTATTGTGTTCAATTCTGGACACCACACTTCAGGCAAGATGTAAACAAACTGGAGAAAGTCCAAAGAAGAGAAAAAAAAGATTAAAGGTCTAGAATGCATGATCTACAAGGAAAGACTGAAAAAATGGATTTATTAACATGGAGAAGAGAAAACTGAGCGGTGGACATGATAACAGTCTTCTAGTATATAAAATGTTAGAAAGAGGAAAGTGATAAATTGTTCTCCTTCTCTCTAGAGGACAGGACAAAGAGGCATGGGTTTAAAAATTAGACACTAGGAAAAACTTCCTAACTGTAAGGATAGTTTTGAAACAAATTACCCAGGGAGGTTTTGGAACCTCTGGCATTGGAGGTTTTGAAGAACAGGCTAGGCAAACACCTAGGGATGGTCTAGATTATACTTAGATCTGACTCGGTGTAGGGGACTGAACTAAATGACATATTGAGGTCTCTTCCAGTCCAACATTTCTATTGTTCCATCACTTATAATAACCAGACTCTTAAACACCATAATAAAGAAATTATTCTTATCAAGAATAAAATGATGCATGTTTCCTCACAATGTAGTAAGCTTTACTCCAACCCAAAGTGAATAGGAGTCATTCATGAGGTATCACAACCTATAAACACAATGCAACAAAAAGGCAAATATTTTCAAAGAAATGTTTCTTTGCATAGTAGTTTCATGGAGCATGAAACTTTAATACTTCCAGAGCACTCAGTCACAGAAGTGATCTATTATTATTTGCAATGGGACTGAAGCCACCAACTGGATTAAGAACTCCTCATGCCCTCAGTAAAGAGAGTCACTACTTCACCAGTGGGTGAAGATAAAGGAAGCATGCAATGTCCTCTTTAGGGAATTCGTTGCCAGAGGAGGTCAGCCTGAGTCCAAATCTGACTGTTGTAAGCATCACCTTCTTACAAGACTCTTTGCTACACTAACAGAGGCTGAAACAGGAGAGGTGTGGGGGTTGATGTAACATAAAATCAAATACATGAGTCTGTGGTGGTGGGATCAAAAGCAGTGAGTGTAGGCCTCTCCCTACACTGGTAAAACTCCCAGTGACTTCCATATGAAAGCAGAGTCAAGTCACCTTTGAAAATCCCACTCCCATGCCTCCAAACTAAAGGATCATAGAATATCAGGGTTGGAAGGGACCTTAGGAGGTCATCTAGTCAACCCTCTGCTTAAAGCAGGACCAATCCCCTACTAAATCATCCAACATTCACGTTTAAAAAGCATAGCACGCCCTGTAAATTAATTTCTGATTCCATTCGCATGGTTTCTCATTTTCTCTTTATCTTGAGTTTTGCGTGTATGAGGTGACGTGGTACTGTTCGCTTCAAAGTGAAGCCTGTTGTAACCACCAATTTTTGCCTTTGCCTTTTTTTTTTTAGGTGGAAACCATTACAAAAACAATGAGTTTTTAAGGGCTGAAACCCAGAGCCAACCAATCAATTCCGGTTCCCTTGGATACGCGAGTTCTGTGAAGCATGGTGGTAAGGAATTTCTAACCAATTCCCAAGACACTCACCAAAATGAACTTTATCTAACATGCAGATGGCTTAAATGATTGTACCTTGCCACAGAACCCAGCGCAGTGCAATCAAGTGGGTAATTTTGTTCCCTTTAATATAGCTATCATCTTAAGGCAAATTGGCTGAGGAGCGTGAATGGCAGTATTTTTTTCAAGGGCCAAATTCTTTGCTGGTGTAAACCGGCACAGTGAAATAACTCCAGAAAAGCTTTGTCCATTTGCCCCAGCAGAGAATTTAGACCCTCTGATACTCTCTATAGCTCCAACTCATGATGGCACTTCTCTGTAGCTACCTGTGCCTTCTTCCCTTTGCCATGGCATCCTGTGAGTTGCATCAGTGGCAATGGCTACTCTCTAGCACTATTCCACTTGTACACTTCAAAATCTCCAAACTAGGGAGTTATTAAAAACTGATCTAATCCCCTGAGAGCACCTGCAGGACTTGAAGTTCTAACACTTGGTGACAGAACATTCCTCTTCAGCTGAGTTTTCAAATTCTAAAGCTTGCTGAACACAAAAACCAAGGGCTGGCAATCAGTGACTGATGAAAGCATTTTTGCCTCTGGTTAATCCGGTTTACAGAAAGGATGGCTGCTTTGTGATTCCAGCTCCCTCCATGGATTGTTGCACTAACTCTCCACTCTGGCAGAGTGTGACACTGGAGTTGTATTTTCAGTGGGCGATAAAGAAGGGCATATCCCCTCCACACAGACTTGTTAACAGATCACTACTGACAATTTCCTGCTGGGTATTTTAAAATTTCCCACTGGCTCTTGAAATGAAGACATAATGCACTGTCCCATGAGAGAGGAGTTTATTCTGCGGAGGCACAGAAAGAATCAATTTGGTGGGATGTATTTCTTGCATAATGGCATCACTGATTCATTTTTTTTCCCTCCATAGAAAGCTTAAAAGTCCTAGCAGTGTCATAATCAGAAATATCCAGACTAGGTATCTTCTCATAAACATTTCTATAACTCAAGTTGTGTTATTTTACTGAGAAATATAGGGGACAAACCAGCAATTTATTTTCACACTGCTTATGGTTTTCCATGTTGGTGCTTGGATATGGGTGTTAAATCATTCAGGAGGAATGTTCTGAGCATTGGACTGGCAGCCTGGAATTCCAAGGGGCCAGTCCTCCCTTTGTGGCCTAAGACAAGTCACCGGGAGCTCAGTTATGGTTCTCAGAGCCAGTGCTGTGTTTGGCGATGTGGGAGTGTGCCTAAACAATGGGGTCTGGAGAAATTGTCCCTGTGTGAAGCAGAGGTGGGCAATGGGGCCAGATTTTCACCTAAAGATGCAGGTGGGCACCTAGTGGCTTTTGCAAAAATACCTAAGTGAGTTAGGTGCCTAACTTGCACTTAAATCATTGGAGCGAGAAGTTTAATCCCACTAAGAGTCTGTTGCGTCTTTAAGCATCAAAAGACCTTTGAAAAGGTGCTCCAATGCCTTTAGCGGCCATAAGAGAAACACACTCACTGGCAGCCATTGCTACAGGACAGCGTCTACTCCAGCGGCAGCCTATGATTTCATAGCCTCTGCCTGCCTTGACATAATCTTCTGCAGTGCTGACTGCTGCCAGCAGGGTAAGTGGCAGCCAGTTATGGCCAGGTGGCTGCAGACATCTACGTTATCACAGGATCATAGAAATTTAGGGCTGGAAGGGATCTTGGGAGGTCACCTAGTTCATGTTGAGACAGGATCAAGTAACTCTAGACCTTTTGTGATAGATGTTTATCCAACCTGTTCTCAAAAACTTCCAGTGATGGGGATCTTGCACTGGTAACCTTTTCCAGCGCTTACTTAGACTTGTAGTCAGAAAGTTTTTTTCCTAATATCCAAGCTAAATCTCCCTTGCTGCAAACTACTCTGATTACTTCTTGTCCTACCTTCTGTGGACATGGGAAACAATCAACAGGCATATGAAGGGTGTCAACACCCTGGCTGGAGAGAAAATATTTATTTTCCTATGAAAGGATAATAGCTTAGAGCTACAAGGTGAAATCAAGAAAAAAGTATATTCTAGTTGGAATTCAAGGGAAAACTTCCCAACAGTGAGATATGTCACCTATGTTTTTATCCAGCACTCATCACCAAACCTGATTGCGTATTAAGATTAGTAGCTTCCTCAAGGTCCATATTAAGACCTGGAATAAATCCCACATCACTTGGTATCCAGTGCTGTGCTTCGCCTTTCTTTCTTCCTTTCGGCATTTGAAAAGCCATGGGCTGAGATTATAAATGGATTTTAAGATTCAAAAGCTATTCTAATGCTTCTAGTGTAGGTGGGTGGATTCCCTGCTTATGACACCATTGTAAGTGTGAACGGGGCAGTTGTCATTGATGTGTTGAATAGTTTTTACTTCACCGCAGTCAGAATTTGGTTATTATTTTATTTTCCATTTTGGAGGCGATAGCTGCCCTTTCTGCATGTTGTGCAAATGTAGCTGTATCCAGTCCCTCGCCTACAGGGAAGACAGAATCCCTGAACTTTTAGTTGGCTCTTCCACCAGGTTTTTGTTTGGAACATCACAAGTGGCTCACAATTCAAGACAGCATGTGCTGGTGTCCTTTCTGTTGCATTGTAACATTGATGTATGGATTCAGAAAGGCTTTCTGAGCTGGGACTGAGGTCTTGGTAAATTGGCAAGTCCGGAGTGGACAACAGTATAAGTATGTAGAACAAGTTCCACAGAAATGATGGAAGATCCATCACTTGGGATATTTAAAATTAGACTGAACAATGAATTACAAAATGTTCCCCAAAGAGCAATCCTGCACTGATAGAAAGGTGACCTGAGTGGCTGTTGGGCCTTTTCCATCTCTGACTCCCATAATTAAGCAGAACATGTTCATTATTATGATTCAAACATAATCATGCTATAGGTTTGATTTGCAGCCTCTAACTGTGTAACGACAGTGCACCAAGGAAGGCTTTTTCTGTGCTTTCACCAGCAAGTTCACATAAGGAGGCAGAGAACCAAGTGGCATGTGCAGGAATCTGGACTGTGCAATTATCTTTTCAATTCTAGTCACTGAGTTGTTTCACTGTAGCTGCTTTAAAGTTGAAAAATATATTCTCTCCATTCCAGAGAGATGCAGTAGCCCATCAGCCAATAACATGTTATTTCCCTAATTGCAGAATATTACACATCTACCTATCTTTGAATGTGTGCATTGTTTATATTCAAAACTATGGGTAAACAGCTGTCTGCATTTACACTGAGAGTTAATATTTCTATTACCATATTGCCAACGGAGATGTCTAGGACTAAGGTTTCAATATGTGCGTAGGCTATTGGTTGTTTGAACAATTCCTTCATGCTTTGTTCCACTTGCTAATAATGTACATTGTGTTAAGAAAACTATGGGTCATAGGCTCCCACAGAGAGGATCAAATACGTGCCCAAACCCATGTCAGCATGCATGGTAATGAGTAGTTGGGCTAGATGGGGTGGGGGGTTGTACCCCATTCCCAGTCCAAGAGTAGGAGAACCCCAGACACATAAAGGTACGACACCAAACAGCTGTTGGGACAGACTCAGAGAGACCAGAAATGGGAAACAGGTGCGGCTAGCCCCATAGCTGTGACATTTTCAAATCAGCTCTTTCTGCAACATCCTGTTTGGTGACCAGGGTGATTCCTACCCAGTGACTGGGTGGGCTTGTATTAGTTCTGTCAAAGCATGAGCATTGTCAGCAGCATTCTGGATATCGAGCAACAAAGAGCGGGTCTTCTCCTTAGATGTCCTCTGTACCTTCACATGTAGAAGGACCGACAGCACTGGCTCATAGGAATGACCTTGATGTGGTTATTACCGTAGCAATGCATCTGCTGTACTTAATGAAAATTTCACATTTTGGATAGTTTATCACTGCAGCATTCTTGTCTGTCCAGAGCAAGACACCTTGGCCTCCGTTCTTATACCTACCTATGTCCAAACGAGTGCTGTGCATTTTACTTAACTTCTCCAGCCTTGGGCAGACGACTAGAGTCATGTATTCATTTGGGAACCCAAATGAATGAATGGCCTGATGTCCATAATAACTGAGCATCTCTCAGCCCCTCACAGATTAACTGTAAGATAAGTTGAAAATGTTTCTCCTTGCCCCTGACAGAAGTGCTGATGTTAAGAGCTGAACCAGGACTAGAAATAAAATCTCCTCTTTTCACCACGCACGCAGGGTCTAACAGCTAGCCTAGTGTAGTGCAATCGTTCATCAGCTGTGCATATATCAGAGTGAAAATGTATGGCTCCATCTACTTCTCCTTCTACGTCTCACTCTGATCAATAAGCTATCAAACCTAGGAGGCACAGCAATAGCGGAGAAGAATTTTCTCCTTAGGAGGCAATACTATAGCTTGATAGTCTCTCTAAGAATCCATCCATATCCTTTATGATGGGGCGTGAAGGCAAATTGAAGGCAAATATATCTGCTGCTAATTGAGGCTGTGGTTGGATGATATTTTAAATATGTCACTTTACAAAACAAAAACCCAACAACTTGCTGGAAGCTAAGGCCAAAATTTGCAGAAGTGCCTAATGATGTTGGGTGCTCAGTTTGAGACACTTGAAAAGGGCTTGATGTTCAGAAAGTGGATGACCAGCATTTTCTGAAAATCCAGGCTCTTTTCGTGCATGCTGTGTAGCTATAGCTGCGTCAGTCCCAATATAGCAGAGTGACATTAGAGATACTAGAGAGTTGTGGTCATATTTTCTTCAGCTCTGGGAAAGGTACTCCAAATGTCACAGCGAAATGCAAGGCTCTTTTAAGGCACCTAAATTTGGCAACCGGAAATGGAGACACCCAAACTCAATGTTCGTTTGGGCCTGGATTGTTGTCCTGTTTTATGTGGGCAATGAGTTCCTGCCTGGAAGAGGTAGGAATACAAAGAGACTTAGATTGCCCATTAGTGACTTGCAAGTAGCTGTGGAATCTGCAGAGGTGTACTAGCACAAACAGGATGCATTCACCTGTCTCAGGCTGCTATTGCTGTCTTTCAGCACACACTATTTTAGGCTGGCAATCAGCAGCAGGAGTAGGAGAAATATCAAAAAAAGAGGCAGAGCCAAATATTTGATTCAGTTCATTACACTGACGATGACTTACCAGGGCTGGGGCCCTCAGAGGACCAGCAATTTGCCTCTTGGTTGTATGTGCCTTTCCCAACAGAGGTGTAAAGTGTGGCACAGATTATCCTGTCACCCAGAAATGTGCTCTTTGGGGAGCTGATCCTGAGTGATGATTGTGAGACTCTCACTGATGGGGAGTCTGTCATAAGTGTAAAGTAGCCTAGAATTAGTGTTTACCTGTAAGGGGTTAAGCTAAAGGTAACCTGAGAGGTGGACAACTGACCAATGAGAAATTCCTCAGAAGACAAATGATTTTAAGTTTCAATTTCTCTCTGGGTCTCTCTCTGTTCACCTCGGCTATGGGATGAACACAGCTATGTCTTTCACTGTAACTATAGATTCTATCAAGTACTGTAGTCAGTAAGTTTACCTTCTTTTTATCACTTGGAGGGTTCTCAGTGGTGAGTGTTGGCTGGGTGCTTCTTGATATTGTAAGCTTCAGCAGAGATATCAACAGTGGGAGAAAGTTGCCTCGGGGGAGAGGTTTGGTTTCTGAATCCTTTTGTTGATTATAGTAAATGCTGTTCTATTGATGGTTATAAGGGATTTATTCCTTTCTTTTTTTGTTTTATTAAAATCTTTCTTTTAAAAAGCTGACTGCTTGTTTTCCATTGTGTAAGATCCTGGTTTTGGATCGGGCACGTCTCGCAGGAGCAGGCGAGGTTTTTTTTTTTTTTCTCTCAAGCTTCCCAGGGAAGGAAGAAGTTTGGGGGGTTAGTGGAAAGGGAAAGAAGGGTCCCAAACTACCCTAAATTGAGTTTGGTGGTGGCAGCGTACCAGGTCCAGATACAGAAGAAGTTGTGTTCTGGGGAAAAACATTTTAACCCAAGCTGGTAAAATAAGCTTGGGGGGGTTATTTCTTTTTTCATGCGGGTCCCCACATCTGTACCCTAGAGTTCAGAGTGCGGAGGCAATCCTGACAGAGTCCGTTGCACCAGAGGAGATGGAGAGAAGACCCAATCCATGAAGAGTGTTTATTCGAGCATCAGAAAACAGTTTGGGGCCACATGGCAGCTCCAAGAGCCATCAAAGAGTATGTGGGGAGCGCAAAAAAATAATGGAGAAAGGCGTTGTAGTTGTATGAGGCCTAATATCTCCTGGCCACAAGGGGGCAGCACACTGTGCAGCAGCCATTGCTCCACCCATATAACAGCGGCATCAAAAGTGTAGCTTGTACTTCCTGGAGGTGCAAGCTAGTGTGTAGAGAGGGAGGAGGAAGCTCCTGGCCACACCCCTATCCCAAGCACATACGCTGGAGTACTTCAAGGGCTTGCTCCAAAGACCCTCCAAGTGAATGGAAAGGCTCCTACGGACTTCAGTAGGCTTTGGATCAGGGCCCCAGGGCACCATCAGCTGTCTGCTAACAGGTGAACAATGCTGTGGGGCAAAAGACGCCCGGCACACTATTTCCCACACTGACTCCCGAAGACCGAGACACAGCCCTGAGAATCCTTTGGTTTTGGGTCTGAGTGAAAATTAAGTGTGATTTTTATTTTATCCATTACCCACGAGTATAGAAAATCACCTTTCCGTGATTTGGAGAGAACCCGTTAATTTTTATTTGTACATCCCCTTTCCTCCTGAAGGGGACCAAGCCGCTTTACTAACTGATACACAGCCGGCAAGACATAGGGCTTGATTTGTCCCATTTGTGGTATCTTTGAGCCAGCGCTTCTTCACCTCCTCTGAGCACCATTTTCCCTGAAGATTCTTCGAAAGGAGGTCCTCTTTAAAGTACCACTAGGCTCCATAGGAACCCTTTGGCTAGAGCTCACAAAGAGGGAGTCGGGGTGCACCAGTTACTAATGCACCAGGTTCTACTTTAGGCTTTGCCATAATATGCTGTGTGGCCTTGGTCAAGTCACTTCTCTCTGCCCCTCTGTTTCCCCTCCACCCCTTTGTCTATTTGGATTGTAAAATCTTCGTCCGAGGCTTATCTCATGCTACCTATTTGTATAGCACCCAGCATAAAGGATCTCTGATCTTAATTTGGGTTTCTAGGAGTTACTGTAACGATAATCTAAGTTTGGCTGAAATTCTGTACAGAACCACATATTACCTTTATTTTACCGAAAGATATCCTAAATCTCATGCAAATGAGGGAAATATATTTATTTATGTGCAGGAGCAAGGATTTAAATTTAGGGTAGATGACAGTCATTCAGATAATACACTACTACTGTGCAAAATTATGTCCTGAGATACTGCCATTAGTCTTTTACTAATCTGCAATATGCAGAAACTGTGAATTTAATGAGCTTCATAATTATTTTGTTCTCAAAAATCCTCACTTTTTGGTAATGGCATTATTTCAAATGGTAATTTTTTACACCGTGTCCTTAGTCAATCATGTCAATTTCCCGCATGTGTGCCCAAAGTAAACCAGTAAAATCAGGAAAGAGAGATTTATCTCAAGGACTTTGCACCTTAAATAGCCAGTCAAATATTAAACATCACTATCAATAACAGGTGGACCGTATTATAAGCTTCATCGTAACTAGAATCTTAGAAGTGAAATGACATCTTGCTGAAAAGATGTTAAGAATTTCATTTACTCCTTTTTATATGGAGACCATCAATCTGTCATAATATCCAATGGAGAGAAAATAATTGTCTTTTCTTCTCGGCAATGGTATTTCATTATATGCAGTGGGATAAATAACATGAGCTTCAAGTAAAGTAAGATGAGAATGAGCCTGTATTTGTTTTCTTAGGGTTTCATATCGTCTTGTTTAATTTCACGTTGAAGAAGGCGTGGGTCTAATTAAATTAAGGCCTGTTCTGTTTTTAATGCACATCTTAAAGTCAAACCGGCAAAATGATTTTTTGTTTTCAAAGTTATTATATTCCAATTGATCTTCCAGGCATTGGGATTATGATCTGATTATGAAGATATATGCATTTATCAAAAGCCAGTGCCATCTGTCTCAATTCTATGTAATGTCATTACAGATTCATCATTTATCCAGTCGGAGCATGCGACAGAGGACCCAAGTAACTAGCAGTTCTATGCTTATTATCACTTCGTATGGCTGGACATCAGGCTGTCGACTTCCACTAATCTACTTTTGAAGTAAGAACCATCGTCCTGGGCTAATCCTCCAAACGCCTGAATAATCAGGCAGCACTGATAGCTAAATACAGTACAGGCACTGGTCTTTCCACAGGGAAACCTATAGCATTTTGCCAGCCTGCAGACAGATTCTGCTTCGCAGCTGCAGCTGCTGAGTGGAAGCATAAGCCTATTGATATGTAGCATACAAAGGGCACTGCACAGGAGCAAGGGTTAACTGCCTGAATTGGGAAATGAGCAGGGCTTAATGTACATAATCAGGAAGCTTTCTAACTCAGAAAGACAATCACAAGCTCTGGAAGGTCCAGTTGATTTAGAGATTAGAGGCTGCATCAGCCCAGCCACAAATCTGAGGGCATTCATCCTCCGGTTTGTCAGAGTAATTTACAGCGGCTGATTACTTTACAATGGTAGTTTGGAGAAGTAGTGAGATACACAATAATATTTGAGAAGGGCTTGATTAAATAACCAGTCATCACACTTTATGCTTTGTTTATATACTGTACCCTTTTTCCCTTTCCTCTTATCCATGTGGTTAAAATCGCACGATCTTTGGGACACAGACCTTGAGCAGATCCTCAGCTGGTGTAAATTGGCTTCACTCCAGTGATTTGCTGGAGTAATCCTACTTTACATCAGGTGAGGCTCGGGTCCTGTACCTTCTCCTATGTTGCTGTGCACATTTTGGAAGCTACTTATAGCAAATAAATTATTAATATTAGCAAACTAATGAGCCTACTCATTATAATTATTATTCTTAATAAATATTGAATCAGTTTCACTTGCAGAATCAGGCCCGGGTGGATACTGCATAAATATTAGTCGAAGCTTTGACATTAATTCATTTTGACTGTGGGAACAAACTTAAGTGTACATACTTCCATAGTTAGGTCAATGTAACCTAAAGCTGCCTTGCATTGCATTGCATTGAGTTGCATTGACTTAACTCTGTAGAGTAGACCAGGCAATAGAGAGAAAAATACATCAGCCACCACAATAATTAAATCGGCTCTTTGTGTCCACACTATCCTCCTTCTGCTGGCTGTGCTCATCCTCATCAACTTTAGCGGGGCCTTGTGGGGGGCTGACCGAGGTGGCGGGGCTCTGGCGGTCAGCCCCATGTGAGTCTGAAAGCTCCAGCTGTCGGCATGGAGTGGTGGGGCTCTGGTGGTCAGCCCCAGGTCGGGCTGACCGCTGGGCAGAGGAGTCCCAGCAGTAAGCCCAGTGGTGGATGGGCTGACAGCTTAGGGTGTCAAAGGCAGCAACAGGCGATGTAAGAAACACAGTGGCTACATAGCCACTGCATCAGCCTAACTACATTGACTTCAGTGCTACACCACTTATGGAGGTGGAGTTATTAGGTCAGTGCAGTGGGTGACTTACATCGGTGGGAACTCCATTTTAGTGTAGACACTTACAGAGTTAGACTGATGTAAGAGCCTCACAGGTCTTAGAGTAAGTTTCTCCCACCTGAAGAAGGGCTCAGTGAAAGCGTGTCTCACTCACCAACAGAAGTTGGTCCAATAAAAGATATCACTTCCCACACCTGTCTCTCTGCTCTCCAGGGATGACATGGCCTCAACAACACCGCATGAAGCACTATTAGTCATTTGTAATGAGGGAGAGGCGTGGCTGTTTTGTAGCACTCCTGTTCACTGCTGGCACTCCCTGCCTCAGTTTCCCTCCTGAAAGTTAGTCTCCCCAGCTAGAGTCCTCTTTGTTCCCCTTGCTAAAGATAGATATCATGTCTGCCCTTCTCCAGTTTTTAGGGGTCTAACCTGTCCTCCATGCATTCTCAAAGATAAGTGCTAACATTTCCAAGACTGTTTCCACCAGTTCCTTAAGTACCCTAGGGTGAATTTCCTTAGGCCCTGCTGCCTTGAATACATCTAAATATTCTGTGACCTGTTCTTTCCCTTTCTTGTGAACATTAATTGTGTTGAGAATCTGGTCACCATTAACCTTTTAAAGTGAAGAATGAAGCAAAACAGGCATAAAACACCTCACCTTTCTGAAGTCATTAGTCATAAGCTCTCCTTCCACACTAAACAGAAGACCTACATTTTTCTTCATCTTTCTCTTGCTCCTAATATATTCAAAGAACCACTTCTTATTGCCTCTTATGTCCCTTGCTAGGCGTAACCCATTTTGTGTGTTAACCTTTCTGATTTTGTCCCTACATCCTTGTGCTATTCTTCTGTACGCCTCTTTAGCAATTAGTCTGTCTCTACTTCTTGTAGGATTCCATTTTGATTTGCAAGTAATTAAAGAGCTTCTTGCTATTCTTATATTTCCTTCTCAGTGGAATACTTCATAGTTGTGCCATTACTGTTGTCTACTTGAGAAACTGCCAGCTTTCCTGAACATCTTCATCCCCTAGATTTACTAACCTTACCTACCAGTTCTCTGAATTTGATATAAAGTCTGCTTTTTTTTTTTAAAGCCATTGGCCTTATTCTCTTGCGCTCCTTCCATCCCTTCCACATAATCATGAAATCTATCATTTTGTGTTCTTTCCACCAAGTTGCCTTCCATCTTCATATGTCCAGCCAATTCTTCCCTGTTGGTCAGAATCCAATGTAAAATGGCTGACCCTGTGTGACTTCCTCCACTTTCCAACATAAAAAGTAGTCCCCAACACACTCTGAGAACGTACTGGAAATGTTGTGTCTTGCTGTTTGCTGTATGATTTCCTTAATGAGAATAGAAAGATTTGTTTCCCTCCTTGCTGAGCTTTTCTGTTTCTTCTGATAATTATAGCTAGTATATACTGAAATTAAGCCACACAAGCACATCTCCAAAATAAATGTTTGAGGCAAATTGTAAGATCTCCTTATCACTTTATAGATATCTGTGCTGTCACTCAGTTTATGTTCTACTACTATATTATTACCTATTACCCTAGTTGTTAAAAAACCTTACTTTTCTTGCCAATGAAATGAAGAAAGACAGGAGTTTTGACATAAATACTGTTATAAGAACCGTATTAATGTGATAGACTATTGCTTCTGTATGACAGACTGTGAAATCCTACGTTAGAGTTATAGAAAGATCAGTTAACTGTGTGCTCATATTTCTCTTGTGACTTGGAGATCCAGGCTCCATGCTAGCGGCTAGAGAGACAGGGAAATCGGAAAGAGACCAGTGACTGTCATCATAAAAAGAAAAGTTTCCCATAGAATATCAGGGTTGGAAGGGCCCTCAGGAGATCATCTAGGCCAACCCCCTGCTCAAAGCAGGACCAATCCCCAATTAAATCATCCAACAGATTTTTGCCCCATATCCCTAAATTGCCTCCTCAAGGCTTAAACTCACAGCACTGGGTTTAGCAGGCCAATGCTCAAACCAGAGCACAATACATCTGAAGAGCCAAAATTTTCAGAAATAGGGTTCTAAAATCTGAGGTCTTAAGTCTGTTTAGGTGCCTCATTAAGTAACTGTGGGTGAGATTTTCAAACACATCTACGAGATGTAGGATCGCAGGCGCTGAGTCAATGGGACTTATGCTCCTACGGCACGTAAATCTGACTTAAACATATACCTTGATCTTCATAATGCAGGTGGACCTCTCCTACTGGGGAAGGAGATACACATCTAACTGTGGGTGAAACCCACGTCCCACCATTATCTCCACTCAGGCAGTGAATATACTTGTTCTGCATGTTTGACCAAGTATTTCGAGGATGTTCATGAACAAGCAACTAATAGGTTAAAACTCAAAGAAGGCATCAAGAAGTCTGTAAGCTGTTTCCCATTAGTCAACTGTTGCTGAATCTTTGTTAGCTGCAGGTACAGGATCTTTACTGGCATCTTTCATAGCGCTGCTAGCAGAAGGCTGCTGTGTTTTGGTCTGGGATACTCCCGGTGTCCTTTTCCATCTCCATTTATTGGGGGTCTGATTTTGATCATTCTTACACTAGTTGTAAATCAGCATGATTCCCACTGACTTCAGGAGAATCACTGGTATTTTACATCAGCAAAAGTAAGTTTAGAAGTGGGTCCTATGACCTTAGGCAGGGATTTGTCCCCCTCTCATCCCATCACCCTGTCTGCTAGTACCTCAGGAGAGGGCTTGGGAACCATTTGCTCAGTACTGCCACTCTCACACTTCAAAAATCTTAAGCTAGGTCTGACAAAACCATGAGCTTGGCTTAAAAATCCTAAAACTTAAAAATAATAAATCTAGGATTCTTTTTATTTGCCTTTTTGTGGTAGAATGTTTTAGGGTCCTGTTTTCAAGCTGATCATTAGAACCACAGAAATTTCCCCTTTTTAAAAAAATGAAAGCCAAAATGTTCAGGTAATTCCTCAGTTCCATTAGCTGAGGCTTGGACAAAGCTATCCAATAGTGTGAGACAAGAGCTGGGTATACTGTAGTCTTCCATTGCTCTAAATGTACAAAATGAACCGCAGAAATTGGCCCCGAGATAGTGATGAGGAAATAATTTTGTATCAACCGCTTTTTTTCCCCCCCAATTGTCAAGCAGAGTCCCCAGTTTGCACCACTTCTTATTTGTACTGTGGTATCACCCAGAGGCTTAGCAGAGATCAGGATGCTGGGCATTGTTCGTACACAGAGTAAGAGCCCATCCCCTACAATCTGAGGAGACAAAGAGTGGAAACAGAAGCACAGAAAGAGGAAGGTCACACGGAAGATCATCGATAGGACTAGAAGCTAGATCTCCTCATTCCGAATCCAGGGCCTAATTCACTGGACCACATGGTGCTTGTGATAATGCTTTTTCATCTGTGTTAGGTAGGCCTACCCAGTGCATAGTAGTACAGTGCTTGGATTATCCACACTTCTCCAACCAGTGGGTACATGGCTGGGTGCTACTCTATTTCATGCATCCTTGTTTACAATGTGACACCACAAAGACAGTAAACTTTGAGAAAGCTAAGAAATACAGATCCTTGACTGGCTGTGTTGTTAATGTTGGGATTTGTGGCTGTTGTGCATTGGGGAATTGGGCCCTGACAGTGATTTATTTGTCAATGCACTGCCCTGACAGCCAGATCAGTGAGCGACCAAACAAGAAATAAAAGACCATGGGGAAAAAAAGGTTGGGTTTGAAATTGTTCTCAGAATTTTTAATAAAAAAATCAATTGCTAAGCAAGGAATTATTGTGTAGTGTCTAGGGCTAGGCACAGTGAGTTGAGATGAGAATCAAAGTCGTTTATCTTCACGTCAGCGATTGAGAACAAAACCAGGAGAACCATATTTTTTACTTGAAAATTCTAGGCCAATTGGGTTGCTAATTTGATTTCACCACTAACAGCAAAGTGCCTCAGTTACCAGCCTTCTAGGTTTGCAATTTCAATTTGCACATAGCCACATGGCCTACTTCTCAGAAAAGTTTCATTTCACAAGCCTCCCACTACCAGTGATGAAATCAATTAAAAAAATGAGAGAGAGCTGTGGGTAAGAAAGATGGTCTTTGTAGAAAGACACTGGGTTGGGCCTCAAAAAAGCTGTGTTCAATTCTTGTCTCTGCTGCATTGCGCCAAGCCCTTTAGCTCAGATCCACAAATGACTGAGGCTCTTAACTCCACCTGATGTCAATGGAGGTAGTGTTGTAGCCATGTTGCTCTCAGGATATTAGAGAGACCAAGTGAGTGAAGTAATCTTCTATTGGACCAACTTTTGTTGGTGAGAGAGACAAGCTTTCGAACTACACAGAGATCTTTCTCAGGTCTGTAGAAGAGCCTGAAGAAGAGCTCTGTGAAGCTTGACAATTTGTCAAGTTGGTCCAGTAAAAGATGCTACCACACCCACCTGGTCTCTCCAATTGATTACTCTGGATGTTAGGAGCTTCAATATCCTTGTGCAGAGGCACCAACTTCCTCACTTTTCCCCAGGTTCTTGACCCCCACTCTTCCCCCAGCTCCATCCCCACACCACAACGTCCATGAGGCCTAGCCCCTGCCCTGCCTTTTCTCACTCCTTCCATGCCCCCATTCCAACCCCTTCTCCAAGTCCTCGCCCTGGCCCCGCTTCTTCCCCTGAGCACTCTACGTTCCTGCTCCTCCCCCTCCCTACCAGAACATGCTAATGCCACCAGAAAGCAGGAGGTAGGCAGAGGAGCAGGGATGTGACTAGCTTCGGGGAGGAAGAGGATGAGGTGGGGCAGGAGGTGAGGGGAGCTTGGCTGCCATTGGTGCAGAACACCCACTGATTTTTTCCCGTGAGTCCCAGAGCCCCCACAGAATTGGCGCCTATGCCCTTGTGGACCTGGGCTTTGATCTTCGAATTCCCCACTTGTAAAATGGGGATAATACTACTTCTTTTGTCTATTTTGATTTTATACACTTTGAAGCAGGAACTGCCTCTTACCTAGTAGGTGTTTGTACAATGCTTAGCCTGATGGGACCTCTAGATGCTCTTGTGATATTATTAACAAAAACTGGGAGGGGTGCAGTAATCCAAATGTAACCTCTTTGGGGCAGACACAATCTTTGAGTTCTGTACTTTGTGACAAAGCTCTGTCCTTGTCTCCGTGGATCCTGTGTTTCCTGGCAGATTTCACTAGCCTCAGAGGCTCACTGTGACCCTCGACATAGCCCTTCTCTCTCTAGAGACAAAGGTCATGGCCTATTGAGCCATTTTCATCATACGCCAGCGAGGGAGGTGAGGAAAAGCTATCCTCCCTTGCACAGTCTCTGTTGTCTCCCAATCTCAGTGATTAATTAGGAGAGGCAGAAAAAGAGGGGAGCCTGGGCCCGCCCTCTACGCTGGGCTCCAGCCCAGGGACCCTAATAGCATCAGCTAAGATGGCTGATCTTTTAGCAACAGAACACATACAATTCCCTGGGCTATTTCCTCACAGCAGTCCCCATTTCCTCAAACTCCACTTCACCCTTACCTCAGGGCCTCCTTCCTAGTGTCTGATATGGTGTCTACTCCCAAGTCTCTCCAACAGCACAGCTTCCTCCCACAGCTCCTGACATCCACCCCTACCTGACTAACTGGGAGGTTAACTGGATTCAGCCAGCCCCTGATTGGGACACCTGAAGCCAATCAGGCTAGCTATTTCTACTGCTTTCTAGAAGGTTCTTAATTGGCCCTAGGTGTCTTAATTAACCTGGAACAACTGCCATTCTGTTCCAATGGTATCAGGGATTTGTTTAGCCTAGGACTAACATATCTGTTCCTTAGCACTTTCCTATAGCCATCTGGCCTTGCCCCATCGCAACTTGTACTGCCCCTAAAAGAATGAGGTGTCCTGGTCTGTGACTGGGACTCCTATGTGCTCCAGTAATACAAAAACATAATAATGATTATTATTTAAAACTGACGTGAACAGAAGTTGCTAAAAGGTCCCATCATCTCTAACCAATTCGGCAGCTTGTTTCAAGCCATCAGCCAAATCTGGGGTACCGGGACATGCTAACATCCTATCTGCTACTACCGGTGTCACTGCACACACAGCCCATCAAATGAACACTTCCTCAGGAAACCAGCCTAATTATCTTAGCTGAACTACTGGCACCTTTTGAGGTCACCGAGCACTCACCATAGATTTACAGATTTTAAGGCTGTAAGAGACCATTGTGACCATAACACAGAGCAGAGAATTTCACCCAGTGAGTCATGCATCAATCCAATAACTTTTCTTTGAACTAGAGCATCTGTTTTAGAAAGCCACTCAGTCTTCATTTAAAGACTTCATCCATCTCATCCTTGATACCTTGTTTCAGTGGTCAGTTACCTACACTTCAAAATGTGTGCTTTAATTCTGATTTGAACTTGGACCCGTCTACACCTACATAGAAGTTGCATCACTTTAGCTAAAGGAGCAATGGTAAATCAATTTACCTAAACAGTTGCAGTTTTGTGTGTAGACGCCCCTACACCAGATAAATCAAGCTTATATCAGGTTATTGTGCAACTTACATTTAATAGGGGCAAGCTAAACTGATTTTCACCAGGTTCAAACTAATGTAAGGGTTTTCATACATAAAGGCTACGTCTACACTAGAAACTTCAAAGCGCTCCTGCGGCAGCGCTTTGAAGTGTGTGAGTGTGGTCACGTGTGAGCGCCGGGAGAGAGCTCTCCCGGCGCTCCTTGTAATCCACCTCCACAAGGGGAATAACTCCAAGCCACTCAGAGCCTGTCCACACTAGCGCTTTAAAGCGCTCGCACTTGCTGTGCTCAGGGGGGTGATCTGTCATCTCCCTGAGCCAGCAAGTTAGAGCGCTATAAAATGTAAGTGTAGACAAGCTCAAAGTTGTTCTGGATTAACTAAACCAGTTTAACATCACACCTTTATTTAAATTGGTCTCATTTCTGTGTGAAGACCAGGACCTTGTCTAATTTCAACATCCAGACCTCATTAGACCTTTGTCTACTAACCAGGGCTGTCAAACGATTACAAAAAGAGTCTCAGTTAATCACAGCTTTAATTGCACTGTTAAACAATAATAGAATACCAATTTACATTTATTATAAGTATCTTGGATGTTTTTCTACTTATTCAAATATAATGGTTTCAATTACAACACAGAATAAAAAGTATATAATACTAACTTCATATTATTTTTGATTGAAAATATTTGCATTATAAAAAAATATAAACAAAAAGCAGTATTTTTCAACTCACATCATACTAGTACTGTAGTGCAATCTCTGTATTGTGAAAGTGCAACTTAAAGTGTAGAATTATTATTATATTATGATTTACATAACTGCACTCAAAAACAAAACAATGTAAAACTTTAGAGCCTACACGGCGACACATGAAGGGGCATATGAACATTTAGCACATCTCGCATGTAAATACCTTGCAATGCTGGCTACAACAGTGCCATTTGAATGCCTGGTTCAGGTGACGTTATAAATAAGAAGCGAGCATCATTATCTCCCGTAAAGGTAAAGACATTTGTTTGTCTTCACAATCGGCTGAACAAGAAGTAGGACTGTGTGGACTTGTATGAGGTGAATTGAAAAATGCTAGTTCTTTTTTACAGTGCAAATATTTTTAATAAAAAACAATATAAATTGAGCAATGTAGACTTTGTACCCTGTGTTGTAACTGAAATCAGTATATTTGAAAATGTAAAAAAATCATCCAAAATATTTATCATACATTTAAATTGGTATTCTATTATTGTTTAACAGTGCAATTAAAACTGCAACTAATTGCCCCTTTTTAAAAAATCTAGTTAATTTGTTTTGCATTAAATCACATGCATTAACTGAGATTGACAGTCCTACTGCTAAACCAAAGAGCCCTTCAGTATCAAAAATCTCCACAAGTAGGTACTTTTAGACCTGATCAAATCAACCTTCAGATGCTTAACCCAGACGCTTAACCTTCATTTTGATAAGCTAAATACTGAACTTCTGAATTCTAGCCACATACTCACTATTTAAGAAGAGGGCCCCTAAACGTCCTAGGCACAAGTTGCCACATGCACAGTCCAAAGAAGTGTGCTACGCACCAAATCAAGAGCACCGCAAAGCTGCCTCTGTGTGCACTGCACGGCAGGTAGCACAGAAGTTGCACTTGGGACAGGCACAGTAGCACGTAGAAAGAGGGAGTTGCCCAAGATACAGCAATCCTGATGTCGTTGATACTTGGTGTATATCTGGGGAGACTCCACTGAAGAGAGGTGCCTTGAGAATTACGCCAGTCTAACTGAGAGCAGATTTTAGACCAATATGCCCAGGGGGTGGAATCCAGCCAACACAGACAGCAGATGTGCAAGGGGAACATAAACGAAAACTGTCACCGCCAGCTGTTAAGTATATTGTGTTGTGTGCGCACATTATTGTTACTATGGCAACAACAGCCTGCTGGGAGGGTCCTGGTGCTTATAAAGGGAAGCTGATGGGACTGTCGGGTGGGAAATCTCTGATGCAACAGAACAATACTGGCCTTCAGTCATGATAAGGTAATGGGCTGGATGTCCAGAGCAAGCACAATGACATCCATACAATGTTGTGCTGGCAGGGTGGGGGAAGGAGAACAGGGGTGTCCGGTATTCGCCATCAGTCACTCTTCTGTGGAGAAGGGGCATGTTGAGCCCTGTCTATTCTAGCACGGGACAGGGCTTCTCTTTCTAAGACAGCTATTGTTAATCTTGCCCCCACCGACCCACGTCATGGGCATTGGTCACTAGATCTCCCACAGCACTGGAGACTAGTCCTTGCTGTCATGTAAAGTCTACTAGGTGACAGCTTTGCCACTTGTCCCAGCTAAACTATTCCTCTCACAAATCCTTCCTGCTTCTCCAGCACTGTGGCTTTGGTGCTGTGTTAGTAGTCAGCCTGTGACTTGATCAGTCCTGCACCTTTTCAGGGGATTCTGTATATGTTCTTTTTGAGGTTCCCTGCCAAAACACGCCCATAACGTGCTCTCTGGATTCCACCCATTGCTACCTATGCATTGATTATGTTCCAGTGGGGAGGCTGAAAGTAGGTTACATAATCCAGTGTGTGATTATTGTACTGCAACTTTTCTTCCTGTATGTTGGGGTTTGTGTGTGTGTGTGTGTGTGTGTGTGTGTGTGTGTTTTGTTCATTTTGGGGAGGTTTTTTTGCACACAGGTAGATGATCAGGACAAGGTAAGGGTTGGTTGGCAGCAGGTAAGATGAGAGAGAGGTCTCACCATCACAGTCAAGACGTAATTGAATCTCCTCCCTGCTCAATTTTAATATTCTCCCCCTACATTTCAGTGGTTCTCTTTTCTCATACTACAGCAGTGGTGCTGAATGCTAATAAAGACATGATGGGCTAATGCCAGGAAATCATTTTAATATACTATATATGAGCACAAAATATTTAACCTACTCTGGTATTTATCCCAGGTACATAATCAGACAAAATAATATATTACTATTAGGTATTTTTCAGGAACTTATGGATACTTAAAAAGCCATAATTCCAATATATAGTATAACTAGAGGGGTGACATAGTCATTAAAATTTGGCATCAAGAATGTTTTGCACATACAAAAACTTTATTTGAACCTTCTAATTTATGAACAGGACTACATATTCTTATGTACCAGTAGATGGCACTCCTTATATTAGGTATCTATTGTGATTAGTCAAAAACATTGTCAAAACTTATTTCATAAAGAAAAATGGCTTTTTTTCACTGAAGATGATAGTAATTTCATTTGAAATTTCAGTTTTTCAACAATTTCTTTTTATTTGGGAATACTGAAAAAATGTCAATTTTTGCCAAAAACTTAAAAAGTTTGAGTTTTAGAAGGGTAACATAGGATTTCACTTTTTGATTAAACTCTAGAAAAGTTTCTTTCCAGTTCTCCCTCCCCCTCCACCGAAAATATCATTTGACCACCTTTTATCTACACAGGCACAAATATCTCCTTTATGCAACACTAAACCGCATATCAATAATCAAAAATCTCAGATATCTAATACACCAACTCCCTTGAACAACAAATTCAATTGCCACAGAGCTGACTCAGTTTTAATCTTTCTGAGGGATTGTAGATACATTTCACAGTGCTAGCTGTGTTAGTCTGTATCAGCAGAAACAATGAGGAGTTCTTGTGGAATCTCAGAAACTAAACACATTTATTTGGACATAAGCTTTCATGGGCTAGAACCCACTTCATCAGATGCATGGAGTGGAAAATACAGGAGCAGGTATAAATACCTGAAAGGATGGGAGTTGCCTTACCAAGTGTGAGGTCAGTCTATGAGACAATTCACTTAACAGCAGGATACCAAGGGAGGAAAAATAACTTTTGAAGTGGTAATGAGAGTGGCCCATTTCAGACAGTTGACAAGAAGGTATGAGTAATAGTAGGGGGAAATTAGTATTGGGGAAATTAGGTTTAGGTTTTGTAATGACCCAACCACTCCCAGGCCTAACCTGAGTGTGTCCAGTTTGCAAATTAATTCCAGTTCAGCAGTTTCATGTTGGAAACTGTTTTTGAAGGGTTTTTTTGTTGAAGAATTGCCACTTTTAGCTCTGTTATTGAGTAACCAGGGAGATTGAAGTGTTCTCTTACTGGTTTTTGAATGTTATGATTTCTGATGTCAGATTTGTGGCCATTTATTCCTTTGTGTGGAGAGTGTCCAGTTTGGCTAATGTACATGACAGAGGGACATTGCTGGCACAAGATGGCATACATCACATTGGTAGATTTGCAGGTGATTGAGCCCCTGATGGTGTGGCTGATGTGGCTGAGTCCTATCATGGTATCACTTGAAGAGATGTGGACAGAGTTGGCACCAGAGTTTGGCTCCTACATTTGTGTTTTCATTGTCTGGTGTGTAGTTGCTGGTACGTATTTGCTTTAGGTTGGGGGGCTGTCTGTAAGTGAGGACTGGCCTGTCTCCCAAGATCTGTGAGAGTGAGGGATCATCCTTCAAGATAGGTTGTAGATCCTTCATGATGCACTGGAGGGGTTTCAGTTTGCAGCTGAAAGTGACGGCTAGTGGCGTTGTGTTACTTCCTTTGTTGGGCCTGTCTTGCAGCAGGTAACTTCTGGGTACCCTTCTGGCTCTGTCAACCAGTTTCTTCACTTCACCAAATGGGTACTGTAGTTTTAAGAACGCTTAATAGAGATCCTGTAGGTGTTTGTCTCGGTCGGAGGGATCGGAGCAAATGCAGTTGTATCTTAAAGCTTGGCTGAAGACAATGGATCGTGTACTGTGGTCTTATAATTTCTGATGCCACTTTTGTACCCAGCTTCCCTGGCACCACATTTCCAAAAGTAAGGTTGTTTCTACTCCTTGATGAAGACACTCCTACGGTATGAGTTTCAACAGGAAGGATTTGATCTTCCATCCTTAGCTCTAATGTCCTCTCTTCTCCCCAAATTGCACTGTGTGTTGTGAGCTGATTGGACAGTCAGTGCTTTGAAAACATTTTGGGAGAAATCCTGGTCCCATTGAAGTCAGTGGGAGTTTTGCCATTGACTTAAATAGGGCAGGATTTTATCTTTTGTATTTAGTAGTGCTGCGTGTATAAACACTGTAAAGCAAACTTTTTGGTCTGGAAGCTGTTATTTAAAGGTGAGATTATTTGTGTTTATATCCAGGCTGACATGGCAAACCCATGAAAAAAACACAGACATTGGGCTTGTTTTTGGCTTAATTTGCTTGTGCGTTGCTTGTTGGCTAGTTTTTGGCTTGTAGCTTGTTGCTTGTTTGGGTTGTAGCTTCTTGTCTTTGATCAGCAAGGGGAGTAAGATGGGGAGAGAGTCAGGGATACACAGTCCCAGACTGCACGCCGTGGGATCTAGTCACAGAGTGTATTGGGTTCTTAGGGATTGGCTTGTTTTGGCCTGGTTCTGAGCTGGGATGAGCTTGATTTTTGGCCTACTGTGAAAGTTGGGGGGGGGGGGCTTATTTACCACTTGAAAGTTGGCAACTGTGTGTCCAGTTCACACCAAAATAATGCATTTGACTCAAAGAGTTACATTACATTTTAACAGGACAGACTCTACTGTGAATCAGCCAACGTTGGGAGCCTTCATTCCTATTCCGCACAGGAGCTAAAAAGCCAGTGATTTGAACAGATGTGATCTTGACAGGATTCCACTCTTTCTAGAATCTCACGTCACGCTCTCATAAGCCAGCTGGGAGAACAGAAGAGCAGACTTCATGATATTCCTCTAACGTTCTTGTATTTAGCAAGTGGGACGTGCAGTCCTTGTGTCCCATTTCTATTTTTTTCTTTAAATAGCAAACTGTTTAACATTTTTTTTAAAAAAGCCTTAAAGATATAAAGCATTACATGGCTTCCACCCAGAGGATCAATGAGCAATCTGTCTCCTCAGTCAGCCCAACAGATAAACAGAACAAAGTGTAATCCCACTGAGAAGAAATATGGAAATACTTCATTTAGAGGTGACATAACGAACTACAAAGCTCGTCCCTTAAGGCACTGATTAATTTAGAGGCACTTTCACACTATATTTCAGGATTTTAATTAAGATGAGAACAGTTGAATGTGTGTCCACGTGATTATACGTATTTGAGGAGAACCAGGTGGTTCCAACCAATACTGGGGGCACCATTCTTCTTCTTAGCAGATGCAGAGCTTGCTAAGTCAAGTGTGGCAGCCTTACCAGTAAAGCACAGACCCCCTCAAACCACCCTCCAGTCAGGTCTGAGAGCAGACATCAGTGACGTGTGACTGTAGTGGAGCAGTTGCCCCGCACCCAGAAGAGGAAGAGTTAAAGCAGGCCAGAGGGAGCCTGTGCAGAACCCTCCAATTAGAAGAGGGCTCACTAAGTGAGTCAATCAGGAGGTGGCTTGTTGCAGTGACCAATCAGGGCAAACAGAGTCCATATATATATATAAAGGGCTTCACAGCGGAGCAGGGGGAGTCTCTCCCTGGCCTGCTAGGGAGAAGGACTGGCTGCCTAGGCACATCATGGCTAAAGCAGTGCTGGGCAGGGTAGCAGAGTAGAACGAGCTTCTAGCTGACCGCTGCCAAACTGAGGCCCTGGAGGGAGGGCAGATAAAGTGCTAGAGCTGCCGCCATTTGCCCTGAGGGAAGTGGCCAACACACACTGCAGTTTGTCCCTAGAGCAAGGAACTAGACTGGCGACTACAACAGGTTACCTAAGCGAGTGGCTGGACTAGAGATTGCTGGTTCTCTGAAAGCAGAGGAGACAGCGGAGCAGGACACAGGTGGAGGGCTCTGTCCGGAAGAGGACTCTGCAGTCCAGGGGAGCGATGTGGGTCACAGAGTTGTGGAGACAGCAAAGCGGGAGTAAGAGCGAGCAAGACACTACCGAAGCAGGGTGCCCTGTGCGAGGACTTGAATAACCAGCAGGAGGCACCATGGTGGTGAGCCGCACACCACTACAGTGACATCATGTCTTTGGCCACAGCTGCGTGGAAGTCTTCTTATGGGCCCCGGCTGAAAAGGCTCATTGCACACTGAGTCACTAGCTCACTCGAAATTGGTTCAGAAGGGCCCATCTGTGGCATGACCAAAGCCAGGTGTACACATGGTCGGGTCATTTACAGAAGACGGGTTTCTGATGCCAACTCCTTTCTTCACATCACACTGACGTCAGAGTAAGGTGGGTAGGGTGAGTGGCCCCTCAACAGTTGCCTCGAGGATGTTTGCGCTCTGGGGTGGCCAAAGAGGTCTCTGTAAGTAACACATTAGGTGCTGTACAAACACTTAACAAGACACAGCTCCTGCTCCAAAGAGCTTTATGTTTCAATAGAAATGAAGCCAGAGGTTGTGAAGGGAACCAGAGGCACAGAGGAAAGGTACTTGCTCAAGCTCACTCAGTAGACAGGTGGCCAAGCCAAGAGTAGAAATCAGGTCGCCAGAGTCCTAGTCAAATGCCTTAGTCCCTGGACCACATGACTACTAAAACCTCACGGTAGTATGTCAGAATGTCAGAGTTTAGGGTCAGAAGGGGGGCCCAGATTATCCAGTCTGAGCTGTGTATAGCACAGGTCACTAACCCCCAGCCAGCACTTCCTCACTACCCCAACAGCCTGAATCAAACCAACATATTATAGCTTCCAGGATACTAAACTCTGTGTGTGCCACAGGCAGAGAATAGGACAGTGCACCAAAGTCTGAGGCCCCTGCAATAGCAGGGAACTGATTGAGTGAGATCTACCCAGTGAATCCTGGCAAGTGATCCATGACTCATACTGCAGAGGAAGGTCAAAAAAAAAACAAAAAACCAACACCACAGAACACACCAAAACCAAACCAAACAAAAAACCCCAGTCTCTGCCAATGTGACATGTGGGAAAATTCCCCTCCCACGCTGACCACAACAATGGCAATCAGACCCTTAGTATGTGAGCAAGAATCACCAGTCAAGCACCTGAGAGAGAGAGAATTCTCAGTACCAGCAAGAACACCAACGCCACCAGTTCAGTGGCCCACTTCTGGTGTTACCATCTCTGATGCACCAGGGGAAAGAAACCAACCTCCCTCCCCCTGAAAGCAGCCTGTTTGTAATCAAAATGGTGCTGTGGTTGTAATACAATGATATTTCTATTGGGCTGAATGTTGAAGTCCTGGTAGGGAAATAGCTCAGTGGCATTACAGTAGTACCATTTTCATATAATCTTAGTACAATGAGAAAATGCCTGCATTCCCCCTCCCCGCCTGTATAAAGAAATTTCCTGCTGAAACTTCAGACACTAAATAAAACCAGCCAAGTCTGGATTGCAAATTGAAAAGCAGAATCATTGAGAGTAGGTAATTTCTCCAAGATTCCATTCAGGAACTCAAGGCATAAAGCGGTTGCTTCCTCATGTCAAGTATGTTACATGTGTAGCAACCTTAAGTGTTTCATATAAAGACTTTTTGTTTCTTAATAAGCAAAGCAGAGTAGAGAAAAATCCAAAATGGTTGTTTATGTGTCTTTGTTTTATAATAATTAATGCATGTGATCAATAACAACAACAAGAAGTAGAACATATTTGAAGCCAGTCTCACAAGTGGTTTTTCAGGGGAGCTTTTCCATATGTACACTGATATAAAATTACACACACACACACACGGCTGCTCACAAACCCAGAAACATTAAAATCTCCAAGCAGTTACCAATAGAGCTGTCTGAATAACTGATTTTTCAGTTTGATGGCAATTCATGGGGGAGAGGGACCGGGGAGGTGGGAGGACTCATTTTGGGCAACTCAAATCAGAGCTTTTCAATTTTGGGGGGCAACCCAAAAAGTACATCAAAAGAAAAAAGGTTCAGTTTGTACAAAATGTTTTATTTGATCTGAGACAAAACATCCACTTTTGAGTTGAGGATTTGGGGTTCTGGGTTTTTTTTTTACATTTTAAATATTCGAAAAAAATTAAATGGAAGGGACATTCATAACAAAAAGTCCTTCAGAATTGGGCTTGAAACACTGAAATGAATGACTTGGAATTGCCACTATGAGCAACAATGAATAGTCACTGGGATAGGGAAATGGAGTGAGACTGACTCTGGAGCAGGGACTTGAAGCCGTGCCACCAGGCTACAATGATTATTTAATGATTTATAAAAAATGGAACAGTTTCAACAGGAGAGACTGAGAGAGCCTGGATGCTGGCTAGTCCATAGCCTAGTGGTTAGGGCATTTGCTTATACAGAAGGACTCTCAAATTCAAATTCCTTCTCCATACCAGGCTATGGGGGAAATTAATTCTGTGTCCCGCATAACCCAGGTAAGTACCCCAGTCTCTGGGCTGAAAGTTGTAAGGTGGGCACCTCCTTTACCAGCAATTTTGTGAATAGCATCTGGGGCCTGAAAACAAAATGTTTGTGGCCAAAACTGTTAAGCAAATTTGACACAAATTTATGAATACTTTCAGGTTGACCAAAATTGCATTTTTTGTAAAGAAACCAATAATCTAAAAAAAAATTGCTCAGCCCTTTTGAGGTGTCTTTTATCTTTTTGTGGTATTCCCTTCACTTTTCTCTTTAATGAATTCCACATCTTTGCCTCTGTCAAAGTACAGTACTGAAAAAGAAATTCAGCGTTAAGGAGCCATTTAATGTGATACACAACATATTTCATTTTAAACTAAGGCAGATTATTGTTGTAGAAAAACAGCTTCTTTTATTTAAACAGGCTTTTACAACAATTTCCTAGGGTTAGACCTTTTTAAAATAGAAACCTTCCTATTATAGAATAGGCTGATGCAATTACTTTGCATGCATGTTAAGAGGGGAAATTAGGTTTAAACTCTGCCCCCAGACAAGACATATTAAAGAAGCCTAATTATTCAAGGAGTTAGGTCTTGAGCCTGCATGGTTCAGAAAGGAAAAAGGTTTTAAAAATTCTATAATTCCTAATCCTTTTTTGTGTGTTACCACTCTAAACTGTCAACATTTCAAAATTGCAGAGAATAGTCACTGGGATAGGGAAATGGAGTGAGACTGACTCTGGAGCAGGGACTTGAACCCGTGCCACCAGGCTACAATGACTATTTAATGATTTATAAGACTTTGTTATCATGATAAGTTATAGTCACTCAGTTGGGGAACTGAAACAATCCCATGTGATTTAGGTAGCCAATCATCTCTAACTAATATGGCTTGAACTTTGAACATCAAATGTTCACAGCGAACTGGAGAAATACATGGTTTTGGTCTGCAATCTCCTAGTGAGCAGTAAATAAAAGGGAAGGCCAGGGTTTTCAAAAGTGACTGCTTATTATCAATGCTTCTGTTTCTGTGGGCCCAGTTTAAAACACCTAAGAGCTCTAAAATAACTGGTCACTTCTGAAAATCTTGCCCGAAATTCATTGAGTATGTTGTTGGCTGGGAAAGATTAACCCTGGTCTTAGGACTTTGATGAAAAGCACCGTTAGTTGATAATTAGGGTGCAGCATGTGAATTAGGACCTTGGTGTGAAGAATAGTACAGTGGCCCATAATCAAATGAGGTCAAAGTAGCTGGCAGAACGGTCACGTCTATCCTTAAAATTTATGAATACTAGAAAACATGAGGCTCGAGATCTCATTCTGATCTCTAAGAAGCTGGTAAATTCTTCCTAGAAGGCAGCACAAGTGTCTAATAAAGAAACATGTTTTACAGTTTTGGAAGCCTTAGGACAAGTTACTGCCTCGAAAATGAAGACCCCGCTTCAGCTTTGCAGTCACTTCATATTTCTCTTTGTTAGCCAGCGTGGAAGCAGGCTTATTGTTCTGATTGTAATCAAGGAGAAAAATTGACTCCTGCCTTTGCCAACCACACTCAGAAGCCCTTCAGACATGAGTGTAATCCAAATGTGTCCCTCATTAAAATGCTTCTCTTTTTATTAGCCTTAATGTGGATCACATTTATATAGGTAGGGGGTCTTGTCTGATGGCAGCATGATTCTTGAGGGCATCAGAAAAGACAGAAAGAGAAAAACAGCTTCTCAGGGAAAAAGAGGCCTGAGCAACTATCCGCATAAAACCCTAGGCTTTCAACATGCTAGCTTTGGTTGACAGTAGATTTCTAGTTTATATGGCTTTAAGCTTAAATATCTGGCAGGAAATTATATAAATCTGATTGCTCCTGTCAGAGCCAAATAGGCTTTGGCTTTTCAGACTTCCCAGAAATTATGTCATTTATGCTTTAGAGAAGAAAGTGGCGTGTCACAAGACATCTCTGGCACCTCATTACAGACCCTAATGCAGTTAATGCTGTTTTGCAGCAATGCCGGACATCTGAGATTGGACCAAGGGCAGCGGAAGTTATGCTGGGTTCAAGGTGCGTTTGAGGGAGGGGGAATTTCACCAAAAGTGTTTGCATCATTCAAAAAGCCACTTTTCACTAAAAAATAAAAAGCTTTGTAAATATAATGTTTTGATCAGTTCTACTAATAAATAGAGCAGGTTGGTACTTTGCCATTTGAATGATATTGCAACGAAAAAATGCTTCCACACATTTGAAATTATCCATGGGAACATTTCAGTCTTCCCTGAACATTTCATCAGGAAAATCAAAATTAAACCTTCCAACCTCGGGGGACTGCCCATTTCCCCAGCTGGTGGGCTGCCTGATGGCCAGTCTTCCTGGGATCCCCAGCAGTCTGGCTCCCTGGGATTTTGTTGCTCAGTAAGACCAGCACCCAGTGGCGATGGGTGGCCAGTTGATGGGCTCCAAGCTGATTGGCTCTCTAGACTCCCAAGAATGGTCAGCCACTCCGGGAACAAACTGAAAACTTCCTTTTTTGTTCTCCCCAAATGGAATTGTTTGAAATTTTAGCTCCTCCGGGGCGGGGGGAGGGGGAGAATCAAAATTTTGACTTTTTATTAGACTTTATTACACTTTGTTTCTGAAATTTGTCACATGAGCTAAATTCTGTTTTCTGGCCAGCTTGCCTACTAAACATGGCCTGGGGATAGAGCACTGGACTCGCACTCAGTTTTGTCCCTTGTGTGCTAGGTGACCTTGAGGAAGTCACTTCCCTGCTCTGTCTCAGTTTCCCCATCTGTAAAATGGGAATATTCATGCTGTAAAGTGATATCTCTGGATAGAAAGTGCTAGTACTATTCTGAATGTAGTCAATAGGAGTAAAATTCTGCAGCAGGACCTAATGGTGTCTTCTGTAACCTGGAGATCAGACTAGAATATCTGCTGCAACTTTATTTACATATTAAAATGCTGGGTTGTTATTGAAAGTTATAGGAAAACACAGTACAGCGCCCCCTATGTGATTTCTTTTGACTTTCAAATCACTTGCTGTTTTTGCCACATCTTTAGCTTTCATGGTTTTTGTCCTGATCACACATAATTGTATGTGGGGGAAAGTGAAGGTTTTAGCAGCTGGATAAGGGGCAGTTGTGGTTTTTGGCAACTGAGTCAATAAGGGAATTGGTATGAGATTTTGAAATAAACACACTGGAGCATGATTTTGGGGAAATGAAAAACCACAAAATAATTAACAACGTTGAGATTTAAATAAAAGCAATAGAGAGTCCTGTGGCACCTTATAGACTAACAGACCTATTAGAGCATAAGCTTTTGTGGGTGAATACCTATTTCATCAGAGGCATGCATCTGATTAAGTGGGTATTCACCCACAAAAGCTTATGCTCTAATACGTCCGTTAATCTATAATGTGCCACAGGACTCTTTATCGCTTTTGCAGATCCAGACTAACATGGTTACCCCTCTGATACTTGACATTTAAATAGTTATCATTAGGTTTCAGAGCTAATATTATATAGCAATAACTGGGACAACCGAGTCCCCTTTCAGACCTTTCATTTCAGGCTTCTTGCAGACTCAGGAAGGCATTGGTTTACATTTTATTCATGACTTTGGATTAAAATTTTCAAAACCATCTCAACAATTTAGGAGCCTAACACCCATAGAAAGTCTCTACCATTTCGGTTTTCTTGGCAACCATAAACTGAAACAATCATACAAAAAAAACCCATTAAAAGATGTTAAAGTTGCAAAGTCAAGCACTGAAAAATTAAGAAAAGCCACAATCAAGGGAACCTATACAACCTTAATTTGCCCTCACCCCATGCATGTATTATCTATAGTCTTTAACTGCAGAACAACATGCTGTTTCTACAGCATCACAAAACATTAGAAAAATATTTGCCTGCCTTGCTACTTTTTGGTGGAATGCTTTATCAAGGAACATTGGCTTGTTTAATCATTTTGTTTAAAATCTGCACTTAACACTTATTTCTTTGCCTGCGGTATCTGATTACAATAACAATAAACCACAATAAAAGCAAAGGATCAACATGTAAGACCATGGTCCTTTGAAGAAATCAATAAATAATGAGACTAATAATACAAATAACTCTAATAAGGACATTCCTGGGACTAGATGTAATGTTAGCTTGTATCGCATGCTGTGTTTTTTAAGTATAGTTTTCCATTTTCAAGTAATGACTCTGGGATAAAATAAAATGGCTAATTTTACTCTCTCAGTTGCTGTCTCTACTGGAGACAGTATTTTGCTATGTTTCAGAACTACTGTGAGGGAAACATATTGCCCCCACAGAGCTTTGAAGTGCTCCAAAATGTTATTGTCCCTCAATGAAGAGCTACAGCCGATGAATTCTCCTCATGCTGGCACAGCAGCTGCTAAAGTCTATTCAGTCATTATTCAGTTCTTTAAGAGAAGATGAAAATATCTTAAGTTTTCCATATGGTTTCAATAAAGCCAGTTATTTTAATATGTAAATAGAGTGGTGAATTTATTAATAAAAGGAGGCCTACAAAAAGTGGCCTTTGCTTTCACACAGAGGCAATAAGTAAGATGACACAAAGGCAGAAAACAATTTGAGATTTAATCTCAAAGCTCCTTTAGTCTTTTAAACAGGTTTTCAGGCACGGTTAAAACAGACTTTTAATCTCACTGCTACTAGTGCATTTTAGGGTATGTAAATGGTGGTTCCATGATTGTTATCCGCATCTAATTTCCATGGCTTAATTTAGGTCTAAAAATAATAGTTCCAGAGCCATAACGGCTCTTAAATATTTCCCCATTAAGTAAAAAGCCAATTTCTGATCTCATTCCAGGGGCAATTAAATTTAAAAGGCAATTATGGTTTCAGAAATCCCCGATGGCAGGAAATGTTCAGCCTAATATCCATTAGCACATTAAAATAAAACATATTTTTAGGATTATTAGGAAAATATGGTGGAGCTCTGTAGCCAAGGCCTCCTGAGGATAGGGTTACAAAGAAGGGTGTACAGTCGTGCCATGTAAGGTACATTTCTGGACTGAGTCTCACATAGGTCTGGCTAGGCAAACTAAGGACTGGATTAAGACACTGAGTAAATTCATTCAGTACTGACGGCAAGTAGGCTTGCTAATTGTTTGGTTGAAAGCAGGTTTGGACAAAGGTAAGCACCCAAAACTGCTGAGCCTTCATGGACTATGAGGGTTGGATGGGGCTTCAGGAGATCATCTAGTCTAAACCCCTGCTCAAAGCAGGACCAATCCCCAACTAAATCATCCAACAGATTTTTGCCCCAGATCTCTTAATGGCCCCCTCAAGGGCTGAACTCACAATATTGGGTTTAGCAGGCCAGTGCTCAAACCATTGAGCTATCCCTCTGACCCCCCAAACTACCTAGGTGGTCTAGACAATCTTCCCAACTGGCTAGACCCCCCCGGGCCGGGATTCTTGTGACAACAGGCTTTCTTGCGAAATTTCCAGTACTTCCTGCTCCTAGTCAGGCCAGTGCTGCTGTGAGATATGTCCCAGTCTGAGTGTTTCAGCACTTTGGCAGGAACCAGAAGTGCAGATGCAAACCAAAATGAATAAATCAGTTAAAAGAATGACAATAATCATCCACAACAATAACAGGTTTGGATTCTGTCCAAATTTGGGTTTAAACTATTATTACAGCACAGTCAAAGGGCTGCAACTAAAATCAAGGCCCCTTCGTTACCAGCGCTGCACATATGTTTAGGGAGAGACTTCCCTGCCTAAACTGTTTACAGTTTAAATAGACAGGACAGCCTAAATGTCAGGAGATAAAGTGATTTGCCCAAGGTCATCCAGCAAATGATTGGTAGAAGTGGACAGAACCCAGGATTCATGTGGCCCAGGCTGTTAGCCTACCCATTGGACAACGCAGCCTCAGAAAAAGCACAGGTGGAATGTAATGTCACTTGTGCACAGTTCTGGGATAGGCAATATTAAGAAACTGGACCCTCTAACCAAACAGAAGATGAAGAACAAGCTACAGCTCAAACACCCTCATGCAATTTCCACCCATATACCTCCAATCTGTCCTGGAAGGCACACCTCTAAGGGTGGGAGCATAATCTCCAGGACAATGCCTTCCTTGAGGTCTCATGCTGAAAATGCCGAATGAGGGGCCAATTGTTAATGCCAGTAGTTAGAGCTTCTCATCCTGCTACCCCTGGGCTGAGATGACCAATCCAATTCCCATATGCCAAGCTGCTGTCGCAGAGGAACATCTTTCAGCTGTTACTAACGTGGTCTGGCTTTGATTTATTGGCTCAAAGACTCTGTTATTACTAATCTCCTAAGCCAGTCTTCTTCTAACAAGTGTTTAACAATTGCTCGCACGCAGCTTTAGGCACTGATCAAAGCCAGGCTCTGATGGGCTGGCTGAGCTTTTAAGGCGATGTTGCCGTTCCACAACAATAAAGCCCAGTTTCCAGCTGTGCACAGCACGGCCCTTGTGACAGAAAATAGATAAGAATGAACTGAAAACCAATACATGCTGGTCTATTTACCAGCAGAATTGCTACCCCTTGCCTTGAATGGTCTGCTTCTTTTGTCCCACCCTATAATGGCCCAGTTATTTACTCCATCCTTCCATGGAATGTATTGTAAATTACCCCACTGGCAAATGATCTCATTATTTTTCTTTCTCTGGGATGCTTTCTCCTGCCACAGGGGCATATAGACTAATTCTTTAATATTTTTGTCATTAAAAAGTCTATTGTTAATACCCTAATGCTGTCATTTTCAAACCAATAAGCCACAAGAGGCTGTGCGCGAGGAAGCTGTTTGGTGTGCCGTTGGAATAAAGATGATGGCTGAACTCGCCATGGACAAGCACTGTTGCCCAAGTCAAGCATTGTGACTTATTGCTTAAGCTCAACTCCCCAGAAATTACCTGAAACAAAACGATAATGCTGCACCTCAAGAATAGCGTGGTCGATGAATCATAGAACTGGAAGGGACCTCGAGAGGTCACCCTGCACTTAGGGCAGGACTAAATATTATCTAGACCATCCCTGACAGGTGTTCGTCACTGGAGATTTTTAAGAGCAGGTTGGACAGAGATTCCACAACTTCCTTAGGCAATTTGTTCCAGTGCTTAACCACTCTGACAGTTAGGAAATGTTTCCTAATGTCCAACCTAACATGCCCTTGCTGCAATTTAAGCCCATTGCTTCTTGTCCTATCCTCGGAGGTTAAGAAGAGCAATTCTTCTCCCTCCTTCTTGTAACAACCTTTTATGTAATTGAAAACTTATGTCCCCTTTCAGTCTTCTCTTTTCCAGACTGAAAAAACAACATTATTTCAATCTTCCCTCATAGGTCATGTTTTCTAGACCTTTAATCGTTGCCAGTGACGATACATCTTCTCAGATAACACTCTCCTCCGCAGAGCGGATCTGATAGTTCAGTGAGGTTATAATGCATCATTTTAGCATCAGAAATCAATGGTACAATTGTTGTTTTCGGTGCAATTTGATTCAGCTGTAGGAGAATAGGGATGTGTATTATCAAATGTTAAAGGGGAACAGACATAATTTTCTTACCATGGCGTCTCTTATGATGTCAGTTGGTCTGTGAGCAGTTTCCCTATTTCAATATTTTCGATGGCTTGCTAGCATGCAAGATAGCAATAGCCACAGTCAGGCTAATCAAGGTTAAGGATGGAGTTACTTTTCTCACACAACTCTGCCAGCTCACCTGACTTTTGATGTGCTGAGATGGGGAACTAGAAGTTCAAGCTCCACTGCCTATTCCCAAAATATCATGTAAAGTCACCTCTGTTCACAAACAGACAAGAAAGACACTCAGCTGCGCTCTCCCCTGCTTCTCAGTCACATGACCCCCAACCACCCCTTCACTTTCCCAGCTTCCAGAAGACCCAGCTGTTAAAACCTCAGGATTTCTCCTGACATCTCTTACACTGCATTTACGTCACATTGAATTCTAACACATATTGAAAAAGGAGCAGTTGGGGGCAGCACCCGATAAACTGAATTGAATATAAAAGTGAACGAGGGACCTGATGTTTGGTTACTGTTTAACTGAATAAAACATTCTTAGGTGTTTTCGTTCACCCACCGTTGCTGCCAAATTTCTCATGTGCTGTACCACAGTGTTTTGAAATTCAGGGGGCCTGTCCTCACAATTGAGGTTGGTACAGACAGAACAGGTCAAC
This sequence comes from Dermatemys mawii, assembly GCA_007922305.1. Taxonomy (NCBI): domain Eukaryota; kingdom Metazoa; phylum Chordata; order Testudines; family Dermatemydidae; genus Dermatemys; species Dermatemys mawii. The sequence continues at coordinate 5,474,932 of ML677375.1, forward strand.
TTAATTTCTGAAATACAGAGGGGTTGGACCAGTCAAAGAGGAGCTGCCAAGCCACTTACTGATCTGGCTAGTCTAAAAAACTTCTGCCCTGCATTCAAGCAGCAGTGTCTACTGTGAGCCATGCTAATATTTTGCAACAATGAGGTTGATACACAGGAGTTGGTGTGGACGCATGACCCCTTCCTAAACTTCTTGGGGGTAGGAAGAAAACTAAAAGCTATGACAGTCTGAAGAAATAAGGATAGCGTGGGGCTAGACTGGCACCTTGTGTTAAGGGCCATGTAATCTGGAAACCATTTGAATGAACATCAACTTTATTGGTCCTACAACTTTACTAATGTTACATGTCCCTCAGTGCCAGTAGATGATGCTCTTCTAGCTAACTACTTGCACTCATATGTATACAAATGACATCTATTTTATATCTAAAACCCATCACATCTGCTAGCCTGCACTCAGTAAAGGGTAGTGCGTGCTTGCCCAGCAAGTCTCTTTGGTCCCTGCTACGCCAGGCATCATGAGGGAAATAATCTAGAGCAGACGCACGTTAACTCCCACTCCTCACTGGCTTATCTGTGCTGCCTGGTGCATTGGGTCAAGCTCCATAATGCCCCCACCCAGTAGTTCTTCCCCTGGGCAGGCAGCCCGCATGGGGAAGGAAGGGAGCTGACACCGTATGCCCCCTTCCTCCCCTGTGAAGTTGCCCAGTCTGGCTATGATTGAGCCCCGAGGGAAAACTTCTGCCATTTGAGGCTCCAGGAGGAAATGGCAAGAGGCAATTACAAGGTGGGATGTTATTTAGGGTCACACTCACGGTATTCTAAACACTCCCCAAAGCCCAAAGAAAGCTGGTTCCTTCTCAGAGGGGCAACCAGTCTGAGAATAAAGTGACTTTTGCTAGGAGGTAGGGGACCAGGCAGGCCCCTATATCAACGGGTGACCTCCAACCACCAAATTCTAATCAGCCTCTAACCAGCCACCCAATCACTCTACCTCATGATCTTTTATTGGACTGACGTCTGTTGGTGGAAAGGATATGCTTTGGAGCTTCACTGAGCTCTTCCTCAGATCTGGAGAAGGTAATCAGAATGTCCATGCTAAATACAAGTTAAGACAGATAATTTTCAGCATAGGGGTTCACACAGGTTATAGAATGAAGAGGTTAATTAACTCATCAGAGCTTTAGCAGATAGTCGTAACAATTGGAATACAACAGTTTGTAACACAGCTCTCTGCCTGCTAACCCTGTGAGATTAGAGGGGAAATTACATCATTTATAAATTATGAAACTGGCTTCAAAATCAGACAGCGTGTGATGCCCTCGCTCAGGTTGGGATGGTAGGGGAGGGCAACCTAGTGGTTAGGTCTTAGGCTGGTGATGTGCAGGGGGATTGTTAGTATGGGAGCCCGGGCCTTCCCATTCACCCGGCACTCACCCAGTGCCTTCTGAGGGCTGTCAGTGCTCTGATAGGTGGGAATGGTTAAGGCTATTTCCTACCACCTCCTTTCAATTGTCCCCAGGTCGCTGTCTGGGGTAAGGAAGCTTGAAGATTGTCTGCTCACCGCAAGGCACCTCCTGGCAGTGGTGTGGCTACTACCTCCAACATTAGTAAGAGGTGAATATACAAATAAGGAAAAGGGGAAAAATCCCTACTGAATATATATCAAAGATAGTGTCAGGGGCATACCATATTATAAAAGTTGTATCCCATCCTAGGAGCAGGAGGAGAAAGAGTAGTATCTCTATTTACCTTACTGAGTTGGGGTGTTTGAGACTATGCTAAATTAATAAACTATTTGTAAATATAAAAGAGTTCCTATAGCATGAGTGTTGCTATTATGCACATAGGAGTTCCCAAATATATAATAATTTGAGTTATACTGGACCTGATCTTGGGGAAAGAACATGTAAACCCTCAAAGTGATAATTGGAAATTCATTAAGTAATCAATATAATTAATACATATCTATAGATCGGACTACAGATTTGGCACCCCAGACAGGACCCACAAGGGGCACAAAGGGACAGACTCTATACAGGATAGGAAACTAAGAAAAAATCAAAGTTGAAATCTAACTAATGTCTTGGTCAGAATTTGATGCTAGTCAGAAAAACTGCAATTCGCCAGGAACTCTTTTTCCTCAGCTGTTTCTCTTTTCCGTCTCTTTGCTCTAGTATGCCACTTCTATTTTTCTTCACTGATCAGCTTTGTAACAGAGGGAGGGATATGCCGTCCAGGGAGAAATAGCAGACATAGACACAAACATGCATATTTCAAACAAAGGAGCATTCGAAGTCTTGACCATCAGAATAACTTGGTATGTCTTGTGGTGACCACCTGTCTCCCACCATTAGGTCTCCACTGAAACTGTAACTGGGCAAGGATCCCCCATTGCATTCCAAGGGCATCCTCATTGGATGTTATTTACTAGTCATTGGGGTTTAAAATTTTTATACATATGTTCAGAGGGCTTTCTAAGTAGAACAGTGTTGTAATATTGAGGTACCTGACCTTGAAATTGCAGTAGCATTTGGGCCCGATGACCTGCACTCTGAGGTGGTGAAAGAGTTGATTTATGTTTTAACTGTACTGCCAAAAACGCTCCAGTAGTACAGTCCATTCAGCTCTCTGGGCTGTGCCCAGATTCATCTACTGCCAGCTTCTAGACTGCTCAGGAGGTCCAGACTGGGTAACTGTGCTCTTAGCTGATTAAGAGACATTAGCCAATGAGGGCAGAGAGAGGGAGCAGACTCCCTCTCCCCCCACCCTGATTTTTCTTGGGACTTTTTAAAGTAATTGTTGAAACCAGTTAAGGGGTTAATTATTTAAGGAGAGATGCCTCTCCATAGGTATAGTGTTAAGTGCGGACTGCGTAGATTTAGAATGAAACTAGCTAGCAAAATTTAATTGAGCTCATTTGGATTAGGAGTTGGAGGTGAATTGAGTAGAGTCAACCAAGAGTTCTGGGAAGCCAGCCGTGGTCAACCAAAACACAGCATGAAAATACGTTAAAGATCATGAAGGAGGTTTTCTATGAATGCAACATAGCGAGGTTATTATAATCACCCTAACCTGTGGAGTTTGATCATATAATCATGTGTTTAATGTAATATTTAAATATGTGATATGCTACAGTTGGGGAAAGTACAGAAAACTAGATTTACAAATATCACAGAGAGCTAATGCTTTTCAGGAGCTAAGCAGGGGTTGGCAACCTTTCAAAAGTGGCGTTCCGAGTCTTCCTTTATTCATTCTAATTTAAGGTTTCGCATGCCAGTAATACATTTTAATGTTTTTAGAAGGTCTCTTTCTATAAGTCTATAATATAGAACTAAACTATTGTTGTGTGTAAAGTAAATAAGGTTTTTAAAAATGTTTAAGAAGCTTCATTTAAAATTAAATTAAAATGCAGAGCCCCCCGGATCAGTGGCTAGGACCTGGGCAGTATGAATGCCACTGAAAATTAGCTTGTGTGCTGCCTTTGGTGGGCATGCTCTAGGCTGTCTACCCCTGAGCTAATGCTTGTTAGGAGGGGGACATGAGAAGGAATGGAGAAAGCAACAAGACTATCTCAGCATAACTGTAAGAATAAGCCCAATTTACAAAGCAGAGCATTAAAATCCAGGATACTAAATCAAATAGTTGCACAAAAAAATGGTTAAATAAGAATTATCAAGAGAAAAAAAAACAGAAAGTACTGAGCAGTTCCCTACTGCCCACCAGGTCTTAGAGACCTTGTAACTATGCAGTCCGCTCATGTCCTGTAATCCACTAGGCGAACAGTCTTTGTGCCTTAAATTTGTAATTTCTAAGCCAATAGGAAACAAAAGTCACTGAGGCTTTGACCAGCAGCTAACGTGTTGCTGTAAAAACTGTAGGGGAAGTGCTTTTGAGCACACTCTGTCTGGGAGGAAAAGAGGAACTAGGCAAAGTAAATTGCTTCTGACCGAATAATATTAAAATTAGGGACCCTAATAAAACATTTACGAAGTTCATCCTCATTTTAGATCCATTGGGCTATGTCTAATGTGCAGGTACATGGTACAACAACCCCTGTTTACTACCCCTCTAACCTGTTAGAGCAGGGGAAGCAGCAGGAGAAGAAGTGAGGGTAACACCCTTAGGTGAAATTCAAGTATTAATATGGTTTTGTTACTTGCATATTTGTATTAGCCAAATTGCAGCCACAACTCCACTAGAAATCACAACCCGAACAGCGCCTAGGGCCATGGTCCATGGCTGAGGCTCCTAGGTGCTACAACAATACAAATACTGTTTGTAAACAATAACCACCATTGTGATGGGTTCCCCCCAGGGTGCCACCTGGAACTGGGGTACCACTGATCCCGCCTGACCCACCGTCCCATGTTTCTTTTACACTGTGCTGCTGTGACCAGCCTGCCAAGCCCTATCCCAGGTTCCAGTCTGCACCTTTACCAGCACACATCTAGGGAGCGACATACCCAGCTGCAGAAACATACAGATGCTGTAATCAGCTGTGCATGGGAAGGCTTCAGCTAAGGAACATCCCAGCCCTTAGGCACCCATCTCCCTCTGGAGGGTAAACCAAAAATTAAACCATCTTGCGCTGCCCACAGAACTGTACAGCGTAAGCTCATGAAAATTTGCCCCTTCCCTCAATGCAGAGGAAGATATGCTACAGCTTTCTGCCTCATGTTATGATTTTCACACACGGACTAAGACAAAACAAACACAAGTTTATTAACTACAAAGGATAGATTTTAAGTAATGATAAGGGACAGAACAGAGCAGATTATCTAGCAAATAAACAAAAATGAAATCTAAGCGTAATATACTAAGTAGGAAATTCTCACCCTAAATGATGATTTAAGCTGCTTGCAGAGATTCTTAAGGGGCCAGCTGCTTGTATGTTAAAACCCCAAGTACTCCTTTCACAAGCTAGAAATCCCTCTAGCCTGGGTCCAACTCTTCCCTCCAGTTCAGTCCTTGTTCCTCAGGTGTTTCTGAGAGTCTCCTTTGGACAGGGAGTCAGAAGAACCATGATGCCGTCACTCCCCTGCCTTAAATAGCTTTTGTATAGGGCAGGAACCCTTTGTCTCCAAGCTTGGTTCCCACACCTTTCAATGGAAAAACACTGTTATTCCAAGATGGAGTTCAGTACCAGGTGACTTGGTCACATTGACCCCGTAGTGTCGTAACAGCCAGGAGGCAGAGACTGTTTGTAGCCTCCTCAGGAAGGCTCCCGCGTTAGAGATAAACTTCTACGGCTTATTGTTTTCTCAAATGGCCCTACCGAACCATCTATCTAGACTGATTGCGTTCTGTCTAGTGAGTGTTCCCCAGGTGTAAATGTATTTGTAATACAGATACACAGTAAGTATCTCTAACTTCAGATACAAATAGATGCATGCATGCAAATAGGATAATAGCATTCAGTAAACCATAACCTTTTCAATGATATCTCAAATGCCTTTTGCACAAAATACAACATAATTATGCCATATTCATATCATAATAATATTACTATGAAGAATAGGGGGCATAATCCCTCAAGTACCATCTCTTTTTACTTGTAAACTGAGCATACTGCATCCAAAAAATCAGCGCAAGATAGTAAAGCGCTGAACCTCATAATGCCACTTTCCCATCCATTTTTCTTAGTAGAACCCCATGTTATGAACACAATGTCACACAAACAACCGCATCAGTTGCCATATGTTATCTAATTACATAAGGGCTGCTATATGCCATGAATATGCTGCAAATTAACTGCATTCCTTGTTCCTGGGTAGAAAATGAGAAATTAATTTGGTGAACGTCAAGTTCGGTTCATGTCAGGATGTTCTTGGTGTCATGATCCATCAGGAAAGATTAAACAGAAAGGTCCTGCTAACTAGATTCATTTTTTAGTCACCAGCTGGGACACAAATTCTTTCATTTGGTGAATTCACCACAGCTGGGTCACGGTAGATTGCTAAGATTAGATCTGCGTGTTATGGGTATGTTTGCATTTCCTCTTCCCAATCAGCTTAGAATTGAATAAGGCTGTGTGTAGTTACCAGACAACGCAAGTGTTAGGCACCTGCTGTTGACAAAAGGAACAATAACTGTGCAACCCAGCAAATCAAAACCAAAGCAAGGATGTTAACCCTGGGTGTCTCCAATGTAGCCATTTCTTAATGTGAAATGGGACAGGCTTATAAATGATTCAATAGAAGATATGGCATTATATAATTTAAGTATTGTAACTGGAATGCAGGAACAAGGGCTGGAGTCAGTAGCATAGGCCATACCCCCCTCGAGATCTGTAATAAACTTCTTACATTATAATCTGTTGTCAAAAAATATGCAGGTTGTCATGCTTCATACACCAGAGGCATTCTATGTGGCTTGCCACTGGCTCCCCACTGGATGATAATGCCGTCCATATTTCTCATCATTTTACATTTTCACTCCGTAGCCGTATGCTTGTTATGGCTTCTGCTGTAAAAAATGATTCTTAACGGAAAAGATCTGACAGGAACTTTATGCTTTTGTGACAATTTTTTTATTGGGCTGAATCCTGAAGTGTAACTGACGTCTGTTCTGAGCTGAAAAACCGCTTTGGAAAAACTTTGGGTACTATGCCTTGGCAATGAGATGCTTACAGGCCAGTGGAAAGGGCTGGAATTTTGCTCCCCAGAGGCCTGACCCATCTCTGGGGATTCATTGCCACTCCTGTAGCATCAGGATGGTGGGGAAAAGGCTGCCAAATTTATATAAATTTCCCCATTAGGCCTCAAATGTGGCTTTATCTTAAAAATATTTGGTTTTGGAATTGTAGGGTCTCCATTACTGTAGCAGCCCAGGGCCTCACAGTCTTATATGTTTATACCCACAAACATTCTTGTGAGACAGGGCAGTGCTGTTATCCCTATGTTGCAGATGGGGAAACTAAGGTACAGAGATACTAAGCCGCAGATCCTCAAAGCTATTTAGGCCCCTAGCTCCCATTGAAATCAGTGGAAGCTAGGGTCCCCTGACACTGACACTCCCATGGACCCTCCCCTTCACAGAGATCTGGGCCTAAGTGGCTGTCCCAAGGTTACACAGCAGGAATTGAAGTTCCAGTCCCAGATTATCACCCTGACTACTGCATCATCTTTTGTTTCTTATATTTTGGCAACAGAATGAGGGAGGGAAGAACCAGTTAAATAAAAATCATCGGACTCCCCCCCAGCAAACAACCAGCAATTCGCTTTTAGAGCCTCTGCACAGAGAATGAACAATTGACTCACTGAAGGGAGACATCAGCCCAGTCACATGGTGCAATAGCAGCTTCAGGTTGATCATCAGATCCATTCTGGGCAATAAATTCCCCAGTCATCACAGCAGGAAAAAGACCCCCACCACCCATGAAACTAGCCAGAAATTTCTATTTGCCATCCTCAGCTGCTGTACAACATTGGCATGTTCTGTAAATACAGCAGGTGTGCCTCTTCTGATGCTAGACTGCGAATCCCAGATTCCTGTCTCTTGAGATGACGGTCAATCTTCTAAAGCCAACCTCACCCGGTATGAGGGATTTCTTTTAAAGACATACATGTGGGATAAGGAACGTGGTAGCCAACTGAAAGGAAGTGGTCTCTGGGTGCCAGTTTGTACTCTGGGAAAGAAATCCAGGCCACTAATTTAGGCCTGAGACCAGTTTCAAAGCATGATGGGCTGGAACTGTGTAGTGATAAGCACATAAGAGCAGCCATACCAGGTCAGACCAAAGGTCCATCTAGCCCAGTATCCTGTCTACCGACAGTGACCAAAGCCAGGTGTCCCAGAGGGAATGAACAGAACAGGTCATCCTCAACTGTGGCCACACACATTCAGTTGGCCTCTCTCTCACTGGATCAGAGAGTAAAGCAAGCTGGGAGTTGTTTTCGATAAAGCAGTCAGTCCTCAGCTGTGCAAGTATTGTCCAGGCTCTGGCCAGGCCTTTCGGGAAAGGAGCTGGATATAAAAAGAGCTTCTTTCCCTCAAAAGAGCATGAGAATTGGAGGGAAATGGAGAGCTTGAGGTACCTTGACTACAAATGCGAGATCCTTTGTTTGGTCTGCCACACAATCCATGCGTGAGATTAGTTTAACTACTTTAAAACGTCTAGGAAAATGGCTATGACTACAGTGATCCCTTAAACACGGTCCGTCAAGAGCCACGGCACAGGGGCAGTAACTGACCTCAGACCTGTTTACAACAGCAGAAGCAGTTAAATGAGCTGTTACATTAGCAATTTCTTCCATCTTTCTTCATTTCAACTGCACACGCGCTGCTGAAGATTGGAGACAAGACTTCCAAAGATAAGAACATGACGCTGGGCTCCTAAATCCTTACTTAAGCCTGATTTCCAGAAGTACCAAACACCCTGCAGCTCCCATTGACCTCATAGAGATGCTGGGCATCTAGCACTGTTGAAAATCAGGCCATTTATTTAGCTACCTAAATATGGACCTAAGGGTCAACTTTTCAAATGTGCCTAAGTAACCCAGGAGCATAAGTCCCATTTTCAGAGGTAACATGGGTTCTTTGGGTCCACATCTGTACATTTATTTAGCTGCCAAAAGATGCTGATAGGTGCTGGGGTGTACAAAACTGAAGGAGAAGCATCCAAAACTGGAAGGGATGTGGACAAATTGGAGAGAGTTCAGCGGAAGACAATGAAAATGATTAGGGGCCTGGAGCACATGACTTATGAGGAGAGGCTGAAGGAACTGGGATTTATTTAGTCTGCAGAAGAGTGAGGGGGGATTTGATAGCAGCCTTCAACTACCTGAAAGAGGGGTTTCAAAGAGGATGGAGCTTGGCTGTTCTCAGCGGTGGCAGATGACAGAACAAGGAGAAAATGGTCTCCAGTTGTTGTCGGGGAAGTCTAGATTGGATACTAGGAAACACTATTTCACTAGGAGGGTGGTGAAGCACTGGAATGGGTTACCAAGGGAGGTGGTCAAATCTTCATCTTTGCCTAAAGCCCATTGAAATCAATAGCCCAGTGGTTAGGGTGCTCACCTGAGAGATGTCAGGTACATACTCAAATCCCTTCTTCCCTTTAAGTTGAAGTTGACCTTGAACCAGGCAACCACCACATCTGAGGTGAGTATCCTAACCACCAGGCTAGAAGCAACTACCTTGTCCCATGGGGCCATTTTCAGTAATTTCATCTGTAGGAGCCTCTGATCCAGTAGGTTACACCTGAGCAGTTATCAGGGCAGGCCCAGAAGGTGAATTAAGTGGAGAAACACCCCTCTCCTTCCCATTTGTGCATTGTTCTGTGACTTAGATGTCCAGCTGCCTGGTGTGATGTTGCAGTGTGAGAAGCTGAAACATAGGCACTTAGGACATTTTTACTGCCAAAACGAAGGCAGAAAATAATGTTAGGGGCAGATTTTTGTAAGGGCTCAGCATCAAATAGCTCCTGTCGAAAATAATGGGACCTTAGCTCCGTTCGCTTAGTTTTAGATCTGGCCTTGACATCCTACTTTTCACGCTTTCTCTGCTCTCCTCATTTTTCCAGATAATGTTGGTGGGAATGTTGCCTCTGTGCACTGTTATTTTGTTGGCAACTGCACATTAAAAGCAGTGATATTTATAAGGTCTCCATTGCTGTTAGGAAATAACGTGCAGCTTTTTAATAAAGCAAGAACCAGCATAATTGGAGCTATGTGCTTAATCAAAGAGATTGTGCAGGCCAGCATTCCATACTGATGTCTCTTCCTGTCCCTCAGGTGTATCTTGGCCCAGTGAAAATTAGCAGCGATTGAAGTAAAGGTTAATTAAAATTTATAAGCAGAATTTACAACAGTTAGTAGTTATCAAGGGGGTCCTTAGTTGCATGAAAAGTGTCATTTACAAGGGAAAATATTTGGGAGCATTAATTTAAGGGAAAAAATCCACAGAACAATCAGCCTCAGTTTTTTACTCAATATTTAGCTCTTGGTATAAAGATATGTAAGAGTAGGCAAAGGGCCTAACCCCGCAAAGACTCACATGTGAGTAACTTTAGACTGAAGGGTGCAGATTAGGGTCATGGACAGTAACTGGTATTCTAGGCTGGTCAGAGGGCAGAAAAAATATTCATCTAATGAATTATTTCATTAGTTTGTGCTCAGCTTTCTTGAAAAATACACCATGTTTTCCTCCAGCGAACATCACTGCCAGTGTTTTTTCTCCCTCTCTGGGCTACATACTGTGAAAGGTAACAGCCTACAACTGGTGCCACCCATAGGAGCTACTCCTTTAATTTAACTGAGGAGTTCAGCCACTAGCACCTCCCATTGTTCTCTTCAGACTCACACAATTACTGCATGAAGGAAATAAAATTTCAATTCTGCATCAAGCCAATGGGAGCTGATAGACGCTGTGTCGTTTTGAGACACAGTGACAGAAGCCCAGCAGAGGGCTCAGGTGAGGAGTAACAAGCCCTATCCTACCACTGGCTGGGAAACACTGTCCTAAAAAACACATCAATAGCATGGCTTCCACTGCCAAATATCTGAAGTGGAGTGTAACTGCAGTGACTGTTTTAATTGAATGTAGGTGCTTTAGAAAATCTCCCCCAGAAGGAATTTAAGAGAATAAATCCCATTGAACTCTATGGGACCTGAGCTCCTAAATCATAGAATATCAGGGTTGGAAGGGACCTCAGAAGATCATCTAATCCAACCCCACTTCTCAAAGCAGGACCAATCCCCACTTAAATCATCCAACAGAGTTTTGCCCCATCTCTCTAAATGGCCCCCTCAAGCACTGAATTCACAACCCTGTGTTTAGCAGGCCACTGCTCAAATCATTGAGCTACCACTTCCCTCCAGTGCTTTTGATAATATCACCCTTTAAGACTTAAGATGCACCTTTATGACCACTTGCTCCTCATTTTTAAAACCAGTGACTCCTACTAAAAAGGTTTTTAAAACAAACTTTTTTTTGCTAAGGCTCCCCAGAGGGCTGCCTTAGACATGTGATGATTCTGTACATTCAGTCTCATTGTGCTGTGTTAAAGGGACAAGTCTGAAGGAGTTTGTAGCAGACCCAGGGGGCAGAATATGACTGCTGGGAAGGGGTCAGCCAGGTGACTTGTTACTCCTTCCAGATACAAGGGGAGTGGGAGTGGTTCTCCAGGGAGAGAGGATACTGCATGTGGGCTGAGCAATACTTAGTGAGGAATGCCACCAACATCTAAGACTAGGGAGAAGACTTCAGCTAACCTCCATGTTATGTTACTGTTCATTTCTTTGTTAATGAAGCCAGAAGCCCAGGAAGGGCCTGAGTTTTTGACTTTGATGCAACATGTGGATTGTGCTTCAGAGCAGGTTGGAAAAGATCCTAACTTTTGCTCTTTACTATTCTCACTTAGCTTATGTTGCAAAGGAATTGCACTTGCCTGCAGTTCTATTTATGACCCACCAAAAACATTGCTTGAGCACAAAAAGGTAAACCTGTGATAAATGGAGGAAGCTGACAAGCTGGATATCTGCTTTTCCACCTATCACTCTCACCTCACATCTCACTGTTCCTGAAGTGTCATTCATAGTACATAGTAAATGAGCGTTTCCAGCTGCTCTAAATTACCTTTGCAATGTGGAGGTAGCATACATTTTGGATGCCTGTGCTATAACTGACTCTCTCTCTCTCTCTCTCTGAATAAATGTTTTCTCAATGTTTGGATGCTATGTTAAATAATTGTGAAGGAACTGATCATATTTACTATTTAGAGGTTGGGTTGAGGACATGGTGGAAGAACCGGATAATGTCTAATTCAAGTCATGGCAGGAAGAGCATCACTGCAATCCTGAATATATCTAGGTCCAAGATTAGTTTGAGTCCTTTTCTAATCAGCCTCCCAGTCCCACATGGTTTTGGAAATCTGGACTAATTCAATTTACCAATATAAATTCCATGGATAACTAGGAGATTTCACTCTCCAATAGTATCAGTCCGGCACACTTGACCTACATTTTGCTCATTGGAAAACAAGTAGCAATACACCCATTAAACACTCATTTCTGTGGAGGTACCATTCTTGAAGAGCAAAGAAATTCCTGATCCCTGATTTGGGCTCGCCATGTGTTACCACAATACACAAAACAGCCTTTGTTGAAACCAGGTGTTTTGATATCTGGTTATACATTCTTAACAGGACTTCATTGTTCTTCATTGGGAGAGCATTTCATTTCCACAATGGACTTCACCTCCTACTTTTAGTTATTAATTATTATTATTACTACTATTACTAGCAGTACCAAAGCATCAAGAGGACCCAACCAAGAATGATGCCCCATTGTGTTAAACTGTGTTTTTATACAGAGCCTGAGACAGTCCCTGCTCCCCAAGAGCTTACAATCCAAACAGACACACACTTTTTGAAAAGTAAAGATTTTTAAAGTAGGACTGGGGAATAAAGTCATTGGACAATCAGAGACAATAATAAAAATGGCACTTTCCCTCTATAGAATATATTGAGATGTCCAGAGAGAAGACTGCTTTGTTCTATCACCACCATGTGTTTTGGTTTTATTGTTCAGATGATGGAACAAGTTACTCCAGTCTCATGAGGACAAATCGTAATATCAATAATCACAAGGAGTTATATCTTATTTCTAAGTGCCCTGCTGATTTCCTGACAGAGTCAAGTGCTCCTTCTTAATCTGAGTAAGAGCGAAAGAGCCTAGTTCATAACCATTTCCCCAAGGAACTGCAGATCTCAATGAGTGATCGGAGAGGTTTGCATGAACCTCTTAATGTTTTCCTGGTTTCAGCTTGAGAGGGTTGCCCTTCGCCATCCCTTGATTCAAACAAAGCCCAAATGAAAATCCCCTGCCATTGTGGTGTTTTACCTTGTCTTGGATGTGACCTTACAAAACCAGCTGCTTTTTATATAATTTCCTAGAGCCACCCAGTTTCTCAGGCTCAGCCGTGGCTTGATCAAAACTGGGAGGAGGTTTCCCCAAAAGTTTAGGAAACCATGTCCTGAGATCGTTAGAATCCCATCTGCTTTGGAGGGGATCCTCTTCCGAATGGAGTGCACATTTTAGGCTCCTTAAATGTTGTCACTTGCTGGAAAAAACTCTTGCACATGCTGGTGCAATGGTGACAATGTTGAGCACAGTTAGGCTGATTATATTGCTTAGGATGGCACTAATATCTCAGCCCCTTTGCAGTATTTTTAAAAGTACCAGCATGAGCTTGATTAGTTTTGAAATATCCTGCGAAGATGACTGATTTGCAGGCACTTCATCCTCTCCCTTTCCTTAAACTGTCAAACTTTTTCTTCACCCCATTTAGAATTTCACTTCAAAGTAAAACAGTTTTACTGATACAGAAAATGAAAATGAAACTCGCTTCCTACTGGCACATGTAATGGCCTGATTTCCAATCTTTTCATCTCAAATGCAGGCAAATTTACATTCCCTATCACTTCACCCTCATACAGTGCAGCAGCAGGAATGCCTCTGTATGAAGCTAGCAGAAGATACACACACTCCTTTGAACAAATTTCAACCTGGCCAGATTACAGAACTGTGATCCTAGGTTCATTATGAAACAAATGTACCCTCAAGATGACTGTTAGCAGCTCCATACAGGGATATCATGTTACAACAATGTGTGGAAGAGAAGAGATCCACATTTTAGGAAGTGTCATGAATGAATCTCGGCTTAGATGTCCCAGTGTTTATTCATACATTGATTCACTGACTCTCCAACCACATCGATTATTTTGTCCATTGCTTTAGGGTATGTGTATTAGGCCAGAGCTGTCCCTAGGACATGAAGCCACAGTTGAGGAACGCTGAGGTTGTGTAAAATATCCAGCTTCAGTCCATCTCCTCCTAGCATTCTTGGGGCAAGAGGACATGTGGCTGGAGCCTGCTGTGCTCTGGTGGTATCCTCACCACCATTACAGCTCCGCAGGGGGTTTCTCAAGCCAGAAGAAGTTAGGGCAACCCAGAGGCCCCTGCAATTTGTGCACCGGATTGAGGCAGCTCCCATCTGCCCCCAGGTCAGAACAGGGACTTGGAAGGTGGTACAGTGGCAATGTTGAAGCAAAGTTCTGGCTCATGTGGGGGAAGAGTGCTGTAAAGTACTCCAGACGAATCCTCACTTATGCCGAATAGAGGGGAATGATCATGTCCCTTGATCTGCTGGCAATGCTCCTACTTATACAGCCCAGAATGCCATTAGCCTTCTTGGCAACGAGGGCACACTGTTGACTCATATCCAGCTTCTCATCCATTGTAACCCCTAGGTCCCTTTCTGCAGAACTACTGCCTAGCCATTCAGTGCCTAGTCTGTAGCAATGCATGGGATTCTTCCGTCCTAAGTGCAAGACTCTGCACTTAACCTCATCAGATTTCTTTTGGCCCAATCCTCTGATTTGTCTAGGTCCCTCTGTATCCCATCCCTACCCTCTATCATATCTATCACTTCTCCCAGTTTAGTGTCATTTGCAAACTTGCTGAGGGTGCAGTCCATGCCATCCCTCCAGATCATTAATAAAGATCTTGAACAAAAAAAATTGACTCGCATCAGCTATGTAAGGATTTGAAAGTAAGCATCAGTGTTTGAAAATATTTGGATTACGTTCCTGCACTTAATTGCTGAGCGGATGCTCTAGGGGCAAAACAGTCATTGTGTTTTCCATATTAAGTAACATTTCCTTTTCAGTCAGGAAAGCCAAATTCAACGGGTTATATACGAGTGCAAGGTATTTACATTATCTTGATGGTTTGAGTGGTTAACTGCAGTGCAGTTTGTTGTTACGAAGAGTATGTTACTTCTGTATTTGGCATTGATGTGACAGCTACTGGAATCCTGTGTCCAGTATTGGTGTCCAGAGTTCAAGAAAAAGGTTGATTAATTGGAGGGGGCTTAGCGAAGAGCCATGAGAATGACTAAATGATTAGAAAGCATGCCTGATGGCTAGATGGAGTCCCTAGAGACTATTTAACATAACAAAGAAATGGTGACTTGATTACAGTACCTACATGGAGAAAAGAAATGCGATTATAGAAGGCTCTTCAATCTAGCAGACAGAGGTGTAACAAGATCCAATGGCTGGAAGTGGAAACTAGAAAGAGTCAGACAGGAAATAAGTCTTAATTCTTAATAGTGAGAAATTAGCCACTGGAACAAATTACCAAGGATTTTGGTAGATTGTCCCGTGCTAGAAATGTTTAGATCAAGAATGGATTTTTTCTCTCTCAGGGATAGGCAATCTTTGGCATGCAGCCCGGCCAGCACGGTTTGTTTACGTCCGGCGTCCGCAGGTTTGGCCAACTGCAGCTCTCTCTGGCTGAGATTTGACTTTCCGGGCCAATGGGGGGGCTGTGAGAAGCGGCAACCAGCACATTCCTCAGCCCACACCACTTCCCGCAGCCCCCCTTGGCCTGGAATGGTGAATTGCGGCCAGTGGGCACTGCAACTGGCCGAACCTGCAGACACTGCAGATGAACAAACAGTTCCGACCCACCCGCCGATTTCCCTGGTGGGACGTGTGCCAAAGGTTGCTGATCCCTGCTCTATATACTGTAGTTCAAACAGGAATTAATTCAGGGAAGTTCTATCGTGATATGCAGGAGATCACATGAGATAATCACAATGGTGCCTTCTGACCTTAAAAATCTATGACTTAGATGTGATTATTATTATTAGGTTTGGGGGGGGGGGGGTGTTGTTCTAATTTATACAACCCCCTATTGCCTATAATTTTAGGCTACTGAAAGGAAAACTTCATACTATTTTAAATATGTATCCAGTAATTACAGAGGTATCCATCATCAACACACTAAACAGATTATTAGCAGCCACACACTTAGTGATGGGTGATTTCCAAAAAGTTCAGAATCTGGCCTTGGTTCCAAAAAGCCGCCAACGTTTGAAGACCAGATTTTCAAAATGGCTAAACTCCCAAAAGCTTCTGTGCAGACACTTAAATATATGACCTGACTTGGGTGTTGCATACTTTTGAAAATCAGGCCGTGAGCATTTAAGCTAAATCTTATCCGAATTCCCCTAAACTCTTATCTGCCAATAGCATTGAGGATTCAAAAGGATGTTGCAAAGTCAAAGTCAGGAAGTACTAGAGTGAACATCGCCCATACAGTCTTCATTTAGTCCCCTTGAGCATGCACATTATCATAAAGTCTTTAACTACAGATCCCATATGCTGCTGTTTTTATATCAGACCCCACGTTCATTCAGCGCTCCGGACAGATCTGCTCTGGGGATGGATCAGGGCTGTGTAGTGAAGGAGTCTTATCTTCAGGACATTTGTCTCATTTGTTGCAGAAATTGGAAGGTGTGTGCTATTTGAAAGTCCTAGAATTAGGAGGTTTGGGTCCCCTCCAAAACTAAAAGGCCCTCCCACCCAACTAAGGGGAGGAGCCCCTGAGTCCACTCTTTAGTTAATTTCCTGACAACAAATGAGGAAAAAAAAAAAAAAAAACAGGAGCAGGAGTGAGGTCAGAGGAAAGGACTCAGGGATCCAGAGCAGGACACTGAACAGAGAACCCAAGATGGTGCCCGCTGCTCCTCAAAAGACATATGAGCCGGTGGACATGACCCAGAGATGTGTTCAGATAAAGCAACAGAAATAGGCCACGCAGTCACAGAGCTCCCTCCACCATCCAGCTTTCTCTTCCTGGTGTGACAGATGGCTGACTTGGCCAGTGCTAGGAGAAGGTTGACGAGAAGATGTCACAACTTCATGGGGCCATGGACAGGGCATGAGTGGATCAGAAGGTGCAGCGAACCAGAACCTCACTACTCAGACAATAGAAGGTTCAAGGTGAGCTGGAAGAAGGGCTGGAACCTAGATGTGCACCAGGGTCTCCCTCGCACTGCAAAAGGGACAGAGATTGGGGGGAGTTCGTGAACCATGCCAGGTACACCACTGCTCATGACTCTGTGGAAGAGCTCCAGATGATATCCCCAGTGTGTTGTGCAATGAATTAGGCAGGGGCCTGCAGGAAGATAAAGGATGGTCTCATGGTAAAGGCAGTTGAATGCCCCCCTGGAGACCTGGATTCTATCCCTGCCTCTACTACTGAGTTTCCAGGTGCCGCTGGGCAAGTCACTTACACCAAACTTTTCATTAGTGGGCTCTTCTGCATGATCTTAAAAGCTGTATTATAGTGCATACATACAAGGAGGCTGAATTCTGGCATTTTGGCATTTCCTAATTTGAGAGTGGTTAATTATGCAACTTTTTAATCCTTAATTGTGTATCCCCTACTTCTGAATGGTTCAGTTTATGGATGAAAGCAAACTTAACTAATGTTAAACAAAGTTGTGTGAGCAAATTGCACAATGTAGTCAGATTATAATCCAATGTAGTCAGATTTTAAATGCAGTGAGAGAGGTAAGGAGTATAGTATTGTATCCCTTTCTCAGGTTCAGTTTTAGTATCTCACTGTAAAAGCAGTGTGTAAAGTAAATTATGCCTTTAACTAGGTTAACATCCTTCAGCGTTTAGCTACTATATTTCCTTGAGGAGGTAAACTTTAAATAGCAAGCCGTCTTCCATTCAGTTGGGTCATTCCAATGTTTCCTTTCAGTGGCCATGTCTTGTCCATAAATTAAGAATTGTTTTCCTCACTCTAAATAAAATGAGTTACAGGGGGAATTTTCCAAGGATACCCAAGGGGTTTAGGATCATTAGTCCCATTGAAAATTATGGAACATGTGCTCCAAAATCCCTTAGGTGATTAAAAACTCCAACTGCAATTATTTTATGTGCTTTTCTCTGATTAGTAAAAATTTCATACAGTACATTGGCATCAATGAGATTTTAGTGACGGACTGATCCCCACTATAAGGGCTGGTCTTCACTGGTGGGTGGGGAAATCGACTGTAGATACGCAACTGAAGTTGCGTGAATAACGTAGCTGAAGTCGGCATCTCTTCAGCCGACTTACCTGCCATTGTCATGGCGGTGGCGGGTGGCGGCATGCTCCCCCCGTCAACTCCAACTTGCGCCTTACGGCAAACTGGAGTTACGGAGTCGACGAGGGCGCCGCGGGCGATTGATTTCTCGCGTCTTAACGAGTCGCAAGAAATCGATTGCTACCCACCGATCCGGTGGGTAGTGAAGACCTACCCTTAGATGCAGCGTCTTCCCAGAGTATCCATGTTAGAGCAGACAGTGCAAAAAAAGATGTCCCACTTGCTGATACTTCTACATAAATTTGACATGATCCCAAGGCTTTTATTTTATGCAGCAGAGGTGGAGAAAATACAATCTGCAAATTGTAAACAGCTGTCCTTGTCTTACATAATTACAAGTACAGAAAGCAGCAACCCACTTACATGCTTCGTTCTGTGCTTCACGGGTTAGATAATATACAGTATGGGAAAAACCTTTATTCCAAATCCTTTTGCTCCATGTACCATATCCTTTGTGTTAGCTGTAATTAGAATCAAGCAAATAACTCATCTTTCTCCCTGAATATTCACTCAGATAGAAATCGGAATTTGCTTTGACTGCAGTCATGTTCCCTTTGTACTCTCTTTCCACGGCTATTGTGGTGAGCAAGTTCCCTGGCTGGAATGTTATTGGAAACAGCAAATTTTAAGCTAACATTGGCAAATATTGGGGGAGGGAATAGTTCATTAGTCTGAGCACTGGCCTACTAAATCCAGGGCTGTGAGCTCAATCCTTGAGGGGGCCATTTAGGAATCTGGGGCAAAAATCTGCTGGATGATTTAGTTGGGGATTAGTCCTGTTTTGAGCAGGAGTTTGGACTAAATGACCTCCTGTGGTCCCTTCCAACCCTGATATTCTATGAATACTGACAAAGTGAATTTTAAGCTCATTAAGATGACTGACGGTGGATACCTGATTTCAAGAGTTACCTGCATTATAGTCTCGGTTTAGGAAAGCATGCTAATTCTGAAAACAGAAGCACATTCTGAACGTTGAGCACATGCTTAAGTCCCATTCAAGTCATGGCTGTAGTGTTTTCCTGAATCAGGACTAGAATCAGGGAAGAGAAGCCTGACCCAGTGGTGATGTGCCCAGTTAAAACTAATCAGTGCAGATACCGACTGCTCTGAATGTACTGTCTGCAAACAGCCTACTGATCAGGAAATAGTTACAGAAATAGCCATACAAATTTGTGATAAGCTTCAAATGAATACAACTGAGAAAATTGTAAACTGTTTCCACACAAATCATGAGGAGGAGGTTGAATTCTTTGCATAAACTATTCCCTACAAAAATTTGCTCAGTTCTAGTGATAATAGAGCTACACAGCCTAAAGATGGCTTTTTGTTGTTTGAATAATTTTCTTTGCAAGCAAACCTACCAGTTAGCCTTAAAATGCTTTGCAAGAAAATGTAGTATTTGAGCATCTCTGTATTCACCAGCAAAAAATCATTATCTGTCAGTTCAGGTTGTTACTCAACATGAACGTTAAAATGAATACACCACAACTGTAAAAATTAAGCATGAAAAGCCGGGAAATTAACAGGTAAGGGAAGGTAGATAAATATTCCAATACATTCCCACTTCGAGTAGTCTCTTGAACATATGTAAGAGTGTAAAGTATTGATACCCCTTTTGGGCCTAAGCAGTTAGGCAATTTTCAGTGTTTCTGTTTGGAGGAGAAATTGATATCCAAAATCAGGTATTTATTTGATGCAACCCTATTTACAGTGTACAAAGTCCTGTTTCCCTGAACCCATGAGGACAAACAGCAGGAGATAATTTCTTTGCTCATTGTTCCAAGCCTACTTCAGCCAGCACTCTGTCCTAAAGTTCTTAATATTTTCTCAGGCTCACACTGCCAAGGCCTCTCTGTCTGGGTTTGAGTCTCCTTTGCTCCTTCTCTCACCAAACTAAGGCCTTGTCTACACTAGCGGGGAGGGTCAACCTAAGATACGCAACTTCCGCTACGTGAATACCGTAGCTGAAGTTGACACATCTTAGGTCGACTTACCTGCCATCCTCACGGCAGCAGCGGTTGACAGCAGGCTCCCCCATTGACTCTGCCTTGTGTCTTCTGGCGAGCTGGAGTTCTGGAGTCTACGGGAGTGCCTCTGGGGATCGATTTATCGCATCCTGACAAGACGCAATAAAAAAAAACGATCGATCTCTACACGTCGATATAGCCAGTAGTGTAGACAAGGCCTGATAAACATGACTCCACCAATCAGTGCACCAGCCCCTCTGTTTGCTGTATGAGTCTCCAGGGAAACCTGTTGGGCCATATGGTTTTGTCTCTACTCCAGTCTTGCCACATGTCTGTGTTTTGGGTGGAGGCTGCTATTGTTTCAGATATCTAGTTCCATAAAGGAGCTTGATTGTTTCTTACATGTATCCTGAATGATGAGCTATGGTTGAGCTCACTAGCTTCAGTGAGGTCTCACCCAGCCCCTCAGCTTAACAGTATAAAATGGACAATTTTACAATAACCATACAAAGATATCCCTTAATTCTCTTCCCTAAATTGCAGGTCGGAGGGGTAAATTTCCTATGTAGGAATTTTCAAAAGCACAAATGGTGGTTAGGAATCCAACTTCCATTGAAGCTAATGGACTTCAAATTCCCACTTGTGTCCTTGAAAAAATCTTCCCCCTATACTTTTAGAAGTTGTGTAAATAGCTGAGTATAAATGAAAACAACATGCTACAGCCACAAGTAACCTACGACTATTAGTTTCCACCAGGAATACTGAATAGAGATTGTCAAAAAAATTATCAAAAGGGTCTAATGATAAAAATGGCTTTTTGAAGAAACTGAACTTTTACAAGAAAATTTCTATTTCCATTCTTTTTTTGTTTGTGTAGAAAGACTGAAAAACAAAAAATAATATCACTTTTCAACAACTAAAATTGGACACATTTTCAGTTTGTAGTTTCTTTGGTGTTTGGGGTGGTTTTTTTTTTTTTAAGAGGGTTGTCTTCTTCTATTGTTCCCCCCTCACAAAAATCCACTCAACTACTGGATCCCTTATTTATAGCTGTAGCTAGGTAAAAAGCAGTCACCAGTCAGCATTATTAAGATATCAAATATCATTCAGCTCTAAAAGTTCAGATTCCTAGCGGCTATAATTCAATCAAGGCCCACTGGCTTCCAAGAGAGCTGCTGGTGGGTACGCAGTACTTTTGAAAAACAGGCCACACACTATTTTAGGTGCAAAAATAAGCGTTTAGGTGACTTTTTTTAAAAAAATGGACCTGGTATCTATTGGGGTAGCTCCACTGAAGTCAAGGACTCCATTAAAGTCAACTACTTGAGCTGAGGATCTACCTCTAGATTATATCCAACTATATCTTGTCACGGAGAGCGGACATTATCTGAAGGATCATTTAGTTGGGATTGATCCTACTTTGATCAGGAGGTTGGACTAGATGACCTCCTGAGGTCCCTTCCAACCTAATGTAACCTGGGATCTCAGGGTTTAAAAGCATGCCTGAGGTTAAAGACCCAGCTCTGTTAGCTCAAAACCAGTCACAGACTGTGGAAAGAGGGGAGGAGCTCCATAAACTCCCCCTGCCCCAGACCCTGATTCCAGTTCTTTATAAAGTCTCTGCCCTCCTGCTCTATCCAACAGATACCCAGGGCACAGGGCATTCTTCAAGCAAACAAAGGAGAAGTATCTCCTCTCTCCCTGCCTTAGGATATCAGGTGGTCTTCCTCTGTCAGCCCTTTGGGCTTCATGTAAAAACAGGGTCTATCTCCAGCCCTCCCTCTTGGGACTTACTGCTCTGAGGCTGGGTCACACAGTTTTGGGAGCAGTGAGGTCTGCTGCTGTCTCCCTCCCAGCGAGCTGGTCGCTGTTGTCTGAGGAGGGCAGGCTTCTCCACATTCTCCCCCTGTCCCCTCTCAGGCAGAGCAGGCCTTCCAGGTGTGCCTCGTTGGTGTTGAGCAGGCCCAGAGATCATCTACCTCCCCTCTGCCAGAGTGAGGGCATGTCCCTTCACACAGCCTCAAACCCATGTGTGGCTCCACCACTAGAGGGAGACAGTGCTGCATGGAGTAAGTAGGGTTACTAGAGCTCGTCAGCTACATCCAAATTGAAACATTCTGCCGAGATGGTTTGATTTACCTGACAGTCCCATGGACCCCAGCACACTTGCCTGGCTCTTTGGCAGCCCCCCTTCAATTACCAAGCTCCCCTGCTGCTTGCCTGACAGGCTGCCATGGAGCACCCCACTTGGGATCGGGGATGTCCAGGCTCCTTTGCTGTTTGCCAGGCAGGCTGATGAGGAACTGGAGGCACCAAAGTCATAATCCATAGCTGTAGGGCAGCCCAGCTGGTGGACTGCCCCTCTGCTGGGGACCCCAGGGCCCTCTATGGCTCCAGGACAGTCCCTTTCAGGAAGACTTTTGAAATGTTTGGTTTTCATCCACATCAGAATGAATCCAAAGATTGAAATATCGAAATCCTTCAGAAAACCAAATGACCTTTCTCTGCACAGCTCTGTGGGTGACAGCGGCCGTGATTGTGCAGGGAACCACAATTTCAGGAGGAAGGCTGCCAGCCGATGGATGCGATATCTCGCATTCAGTCATCTTTTGCACATTACAAAGGCAAACAAGCACATGATTGGGTGTCTGTGTGTGAGTGAGAGATTTCATTGATTAGTCAGAATCTTTTAATCAGAGGCAAATGGAAGTAGGTCATAAAACATCACAGTCACGTTGCCCTAACGTTCAAAACCCAACAGAACATCGCAGTACATTACGTTGCAAAATGTATAAGATCTGCACCTTCAGTTCTATTGATTCTCTATCCTGTCATCTTACAACTCTACATCATTTATCCCTACACTATTTCTTTCCCAATAGCAAAATATCTTTATTATGAAGTAGATGACAGGAGCTTTAACATCTTTTAAGAAGGGAATGAAATTAGTGGGAAAGGGAATTGGATAATGGGTGTATTATTCATAGGGACGCATACCTAATTTATATAGTGCTGCAGCTATGCCATCTGAAATTGCTATAACTCCAATTAAGCCAGTTTAAGTAATAGCAGAGACTATTCTACTGTGTCGGAATATTAATTTCACGGTCTGTTTTATACCCTAAAAAGTATAATGTATTCCTAATTCATCTAGTCATTTTACAATAATTATGGACTACATGTTCCGAAAAGCAAACCTGCATCCACAACCCTGTGTGCAAAGATTCAGAGATAGCCACATCTTTGAGTTTTATATGCCAGCCTACAGGCACAAGAGTTTTAATAATAATATCTAGCACTTTCCTTCTGTAGCTCCTTCTGAAGGAGATCAGTGTCATAATCCCTTTTTCTACATATGGGGAAACCGAGGCACAGAGAGGGGAAGTGACTTGCCCAAGGTCACCCAGCAGGCTAGTGGCAGATCAGGGACTAGTACCTGCTCCCCTGAGTCCCAGTCCAGAAAGCTTGTACCTTGTGATGATTTGGCAAATATGTTTATGTACAATTTACAAATTCTGTTTAATAATGGAGACTGTATGGATCGGTGTCAGACAGAAGACTCCCTTTTGAATGTGGGGCTTTTTTGCCTTCTTTGCTGACTTTGTATCTTTGTCTTGGGATGTGGTGACACAAGGCTAACAGAGGGTTATTAAACCTTGATAATCTTCTATTCAAATTGAAACACTTTTGGACAAAGTAGTTGGTCCAAGATAACTAGTCCACTGGGTAGACTGGGAACTAAGCAATGGATCACCTAGCGGGGGACTGTGACTGCCTGATGAGGCTGACTAGGTGTCACCTAACTAAGGGGACTGGCCATTATATTTTCGATCTCCACAGAATGGCTGGTGAGAAGAAACTCCAAGTTCTAGAGAAGACGACGTACCAGAGATCCAGGGGAAGCGGGAAGGGGTGGGAAGATCCTTGACTTTTTAGAAAGCCCAAATCTCAAAGAGCACTTCAGAATACCAAGAATGGAGGTGAATAGGTGTTTATTATTTTGGCTCTATCTGCTTATCTTTTGTGCAGTCTAACATAATTCCTCTTGATATTAGACTCCCTTTTGCAGAGTTTGCATGTTACGTACTCCAACTCTCATGTGTCTCTGGAGAGGTGACCCAAAAAGCTAGTGCCTACAAGGTTGGTGCTCTGGGAAACAGTGTGCTTAAGTTACCAGGGTATCTTGAAGGGGTCTCAGCACTGATCCTGAAGCCCAGGACAGCTGTATCATGGGGCTAGAGCAGTCTCTCTAGGCACTACTCCCCTCCTATGCAGGTAGGTAGCGAGTGGCATAGCAGGAGCGAACACTGGACAGAGTAATAGCTATCTCTGCCCTGCATCATGCCAGCCACTGGAGAAGACCTAGTACATAGTAGGAGATCTGCTACTGGTATAGGCCTTCTCCTGGAATACTGGTGGAGGAATTGTCCTGTGGAGTGACAACACGCTCCCATGACCACACACCACAAAGGTAATTTAATGCCTCAGGTCAGGGCCATAATGGGTCCCCTCTTGCTCCTTAATATGTAGGTTACCACTGTGGTAGGCAGCAGGATCCTAACCGTGTGACAAAATTTCCAGGAATATGTCCAGCCAAAATTCCTTTCAGAGCACACTTTTGATAAAGGCCTGGTTCTAATCAACAAAGCCTTTAACAAAAAAGGAACATCAAAACCACCTCACCACAGGCACCATCCACCTCTTTCCAAGACACCTACCCATCCCAGGGATGATACAGCTGGAGAGATGCATGTTAGAGTGTTCTTTGTTTTGGGAGAGTGCCTCTGGACTTGATTACACAGAGCACATTTTGATCCCCGCTTGTCTGTGTTCAGATCAAAGTGTATAATGGCCCTCCATTGTAGAGACTTTCCCATCTGCAATCCCCTTTGTAAAAATATCCTGGCCCAGCACACAAAGTCAGACACTTCTGTACCGAGGGGAACAAAAATTGTCCAAACTTCCTATACTCCAGGAAAATTTTGATACTTTGATACCAGGAGATACATGCCTTCACTAAGATTTTCAGAAGCAACTAGTGGTTTAGGGGCCCAGATGGAGATACCGTAAAGGTGCCCAGATCTTTCTGAAAAATCTTTAAGATGTTTCCAAGCTGGCTACCCAAAGAACAGTTACCCATGCTCACTGGTCTCTGAAAATCTTGAGCCTTGTAGATAGTTTATATAGGCAGATAGTTAGATGAAAGGTGTCACTTTCCTCTCACTTAACCAGGTTTTCTTAGTGTGAAACTGGTGTGACTTCAGTTGAGTTGTCTCCTTTTCACCAAAGCAGAAGAGACCATGTTTCAGAGGCTGGGGGAATGGGAATGCTCTTCATGTGGAAAAGGATTTTTGAAAAGGGGAGCAACACAGTGTGGTGAAAAAGCATATTAAGGAAATAGATCAAATATTACATTAGACTAGCACTTATTTCTGCTGATTGACTGCTATAGAATGCATATCCTATTACCTTCTATAGGCTCGATCCTTCAAAGATCCTTATGATTAACCATACGTGTAAATCTTTGCAGCATGGAAGCTGATGTTACTGAAGAGAGGCAAGTTTTAAATGTAACAGGGAGCAATAAGTAACTCTTCATGTATCTAATGAGCCCAACTACTGTATATCACATTCAGCTCAAGCAGAAGCTAAGACAGCCGCTATCTGTATCATTATTATTCACACACTTCTTGAGACATTTGCTCCTCCTTTTCCAATTCATAAGCTCCTTGGTAAGTAATATGCAAGTAATTTTACTTCCCAGTTTCTTATTCCTAATGCTATCTCTAACAGACCATTTCTCTGTTTTGTAGATAGCAAACGATACAGGATAAAGAGATAGCTCCCGAGTATTAGTTATGATGACATTTCTGCAAGCTTAAAGCTTGCTCTGTTGAATATATCACAGCAATAAAATGTGGCTTCTGAATAGAATTTAATGATGTCAGCAGGCACGGGGAGGACTCCAGCTGAGGATAAGTGCATTGTATTTGTTAATATAATAACGTGCCTTTTACAACTGGTGAAAAATAGGACGTAATTAAATATAAAGGGTTAGGAGCTCATTGTCTGGATCTTTTGAAATTCAGAAGCCTCTCTTTTGATTTTGCTTTGACAGTTCAGGTCATGTTGAACCTCATAGCAAAGCACTGGGACCAAGGATAGCCGCTTACTGAAACACACGGCTAGCTCCAGTCCCTACTGAACTATAGCTCTCGAAGGTTATCCAAAGCCACAAAAAGGCGGCTGGGCAGGCTTTTTAAAAATGATGGGCAAACTCTTCCTAACTCTGGCACCTACACAGAAAGCCTGAAATATATGGAATTTCTAGCACTTTTGATCATGGCTAGATATGTTGCAAGGACATCCATCCTCATGGCATTTTAGCATAAAATCATAGAACATTAAGGTGGGAACAGACCTCAGAAGGTCATCTAGCCCAACCTCCTGCTCAAAGCAGGACCAATGCCCAACTAAATCATCCCAGCCAGGGCTTTGTCAAGCCAGGCCTTAAAAAACCTCTAAGGATGGAGGTTCCACCACCACTCTAGGTAACCCGTTTCACTAGGAGAGCGGTGAAGCACTGGAATAGTGTTTCCTAATATCCAACCTAGACCCTCTCGCATTGCAACTTGAAACCATAACTCCTTGTTCTGTCTTTTGCCACCACTGAGAACAGTCTAGATCCATCCTCTTTGGAACCCTCCTTCAGGTAGATGAAAGCTGCTATCAAATCCCCCCTCACTCTTCTCTTGTGCAGACTAAACAAGCCCAGTTCCCTCAGCCTTTCCTCAAGAATATTCAGTTCCAGTCATGCTAAGGAGACAGAAGAGGGAAAGTTCACCCCAACATTTCAGACTCGTATAGAAAGCTTCCAACTGAATTCCGATCTATATATGGGTACAAAATGGGTAAATATAGTCTGTCTTTTTTCAAACCCGTCTATTCCACCGCTACCAAAGTCTGCATAATGAGACAGACCCTCCGCCATTTTTGAAATATTTCAGAGCTACATTGATTTACATCAGCTCTAAATCTGCTCCACTGTCCCATGAATGTATGGCCTTGGGCAGTTACATGTGCACAACTTGCTATTATTTAGCAAGTCCCCTGAGCCTCTTTTCTGCATGGCCCACAACATTCCCTATTACTCTTTCATGTTATGAATGCATTCTGGTCCCAACAGGCTTGTCAGAACTCCTTAGCCTCATGTTTTCTTGTTCCCCTAGATGATGGTTTAAATGTCTCTACTCAGCCTGTTGAAATAGTTCTATAATTACATGTAAAAATAAGTCGATACCTTCGATAAACAAAAGCCAAAATCTTTACCTGTGGGGCCACTAAAGCAGGTGCCTAAGGGCTTGATCCTGTGACAGTGAATGTAATGAGAGTTTTGATACTGAATTCCATTGGAGCAGGAGCAGCCCTAAATACTTTGATTAGACTGTGCCTTGGACTCCAGGCTTCTGTAGAGGAGTAAAAAGCCTCCTGTAATTCCTCCACGCAAGTTTCCTGGATTTTGAGTCCAGCCACAACGGCGTGAGAAGAGGCACATGCTCACTTATACTCCCTCCTTGGAGCAGGCAGGCAGTGAGTAAATGGAGAATGAATGGAGTCTTGGCTCTGCCCCTTTCACCTCCCACCTTCCATCCAGTACAGCTGAACCAACGGTGAAGGGGGTGTGTGTGTGTGTGAGATATCTTTCTGTCGGTACAGGCCATCAGCAAATGATTAGCTCCTCAGATCAGAGAGGCACGTCTCTCTTCCTGGGCCTCCTTCTGTTTACCCAAAACCCCTTGCTCAAGACTGTCTTAAGGCACAATCTAACCCTAGACACTAGATCCAATGGGCCCTTCTGGCCTCAAACTCTATGAATCCTTATTTGCAGAGGGAAGATTTCTAAAGGAATAAACAGGAGTTAGTCACCCAACTCTCATTGGGTATCAGTGATAATTAGCTGCCCAACAGCCCTTCATGATGTTGGATACCTCTCCCAGTAAATGAAAAAAAGACTGGTTTTCAGAGCTGTCCCACTGGCTTCAGGTGGATCTAACTAGGTGCCTAAATCCTAAAACACAGGCAAGTGCAAAGCACCAATCTTATATATCCAAATGTTAAAAACTGAAGCGAATGCTGGGGGCATGTTCATAGCAGAATGAACAAGGTGGAATCTTCCAAAACCTTGCAGCATCCTCCATTCTTTCATGGGTATTCAGAGCCCAAGAAGTGTTAAGAAAAAGTAAAGGATGGTTGACTAAGGGTGTAAAAAAGTGTCTGATTAAAAATAGTAGATTTAAATGTCTACAAAACCCACATCTTAAATGAACAGACACAGTTACTCAAACGGCCAAGTAATGCAATCATTTCAAACACATGCCAAGAAAGTACTTATATTACACCACACCGCTCTATAGAATATTAAATATATAGAGATGTCAAGAATGAGATGCACACATTCATCTTGGGATGAAGGGATTATAAATAGACATTTAAGATGGCAATAAAACCACTCATTAAGCTTTTTAAATAAAAAAAAAGTTAGTGAAAAGCAGCCAGAAGAATAACTGCTATGAATATCCACAGCTGGCAGGCAGCTGGATTTCAAACGGGTTTACCCAAACACCAAAGAAGCTCTAATTCAGTGCTATGATTTCAAGAATTACAATTTTTCACAAACACTGTCTGTTAGCATGATCTACTCTGGTGGAATCTATGCGGGGCACATTGTATTAATCAGACGTATAGCAAAGCAGAGAGGAAGGGTCTGGACTAAATAAGCAAAAGGCATCTTTGTAAATGGATACATAATTTCAGAGTCCAGGGACATGTTTATTTCTGGTGTAATTCTTCTAACTTCAAAATGGAGTTAGAACAAGAAGGAAGTTGGCCCAGTAAGACTAATTCTTGTAAAATAAAGGCAGTAGCTGAGCTCTATTGAGAGTAGAAATCTTGTGTTCAACTCTTTAAGGTACATCCCCACTGTTCGAATTAAGATCTTGATTTTCCAAAAAAATCTACAACATTGTGCATCTAAGCCCAGAGTCTCAGGTGTTATCATTCAGGATAGCTCTATAGATGTCAAGGGAGTTACACTGATTTTACACTAGGCAAGCATCTGACAACACTGAATTAGTGAGAACCACATGGGTTTATGTTTAACACCTTTACTAATTACTGTAAGCTCTTTGGGGGCAAGGAATGCCTTTTCCTAAGTGTTTGTAGAGCACAATGATGCTCAAATCCTCACTGGGGACTTTGAGCCTGACCCAAAGTCCAATGAGAGGCTTGGATTGTCTTCAGTGAATCAAGCTTTCTATGTGTTCTTCTGAGGACCCACCTCTTTCCAGGCACCTCAGCATTCTCTTCATGTCCCCTCCGTGTTCCCCCCTTCCAAGGTTACCCAGAATCCTTCTATGCGAACAGTCCCTGGCAGCCTGCTCCTGGGCTGCCCTGATGCTTCCACTTCCCCAGTGGAAAACAGGCAAGCCCGGGCCCACCCAACACTCCGGGTTCCAGTGCAGGGACCCTCAGCTCAGCAGTTCTGGGCTCTACCCTCTCAGCCCTCACTGCTACTCCTCTGGACTCTTCCTACTTCCCCCGCTTCTCTGGGAGTGCCAGTTCCAAACCACCACCCTCCTCTTCCTATGGAGGGACTTCGGCCTGCCTTCTTTCAGCCTTTCCAGCAGTTCCATACATTCTCAGCTCCAAGGCTTTACAGAGCCCACCTATTCCTACCCATTTGAGCCTCCTTTAGTCAACTCCTTGCTCCCTGGCTCTTCCTCCAGGTGCAACCAGGGCAGTTCATTGGCCTTCCTGGGCACTTTAACCCCTTTTAATCCTGTATGGAGTGAACACCCCATCACTTTAACCTACAACATTGAGGTACTAAATCTACATTAAGGGCCCGTAATGGAATTGAGACTCACCATTGTGACACCTCCTGCTGGTCAGTCCGGGAATTAGCTCTTGCCAGCAATAGAGCACCCTCTGCATTTGGTGACTCGTCCATCGTCTGCTCTGCTGGTTTCGGACCCGTGTTGCTCCCCGCTTGGTGGCATCTGCTTCAGTACACTGCCCTCCAGCAAAGCCCACTACTCTCTGGCAGTGCCCACTACTCCATTCTCACCCCCTTCCAGGGGTGTGGGTAGAGCGTAACAACAATCCTTCGGCTTGCACCTGCCTCAGTGGCCAACCACATTCCCAAAGTCTAGTCCCTCAGGTGAGGGGCATGTTGCAGTCTGTTTCGGCCACACTCCTCCACATCCAGGTGCAGTACAATGGGGAAGAGGAGGACCCAGGCCCACCTGCTACTCTGGGTCCTAATCCAGGGACCCTCTAGCAGCAGCCTCTCTGCCTTCCTTCTCTCCCCTTGTCAGACTATCTTCTCTGGGCCATTTCTCCTTTGGCCCTTGCACCTTCTTGGCCCTGCTAATCAGGGGCCGCAGCCTGGCAGGTAATGGGCCGGAGCAATCCTCTGCTCCCCCAAGCCTGACCAGCATTGTACTGTCCAAGGTGCTTCTCTCCTTGCCTCAGGAACCAGTCCTTCTCCCTTGCTAGTCAGGGAGAGACTAACTTCTCCTCTGCTAGGCAGTCTTTATATAGGGCCCAGCCTGGCCCTGATTGGCTGCCTCTCCCTTTGCCCTGATTGACTCTCCACAGGCCTTTGCTGATTGGCTGTTGGTCTGCACAGCCTCTCTGGCCTGTTCTAGCCCTTTTTTCTCATGGAGTGGGGCAGCCGGCCCACTACAGGGCCAGATTCTGATGCCCTCGTTCATGCTGATCAGCAGGTTACTCCACAATTGTCCCATTGGCTTCAGTACCAATGTCTTTTGCATTGCACTATCTGATACACAATATTTCCCATTCTAACAGTAAGGAATATCTGTGGGCACTTGTAGGCAGGTGTTGACATATTAATGGTGACCATGGTGTCATATTCCCTTGAAATCTACAGCATAGACTACAGCCTTTGCTTTCTAGGAGAGAAGAGGCCAGCTAGAAGCATTGCTAACAGGTTCATAGAAAAAAAGAGTAAGGCACTATTCAGTGAACAGAGCACTGAACTAGGGACTCATTAGCCTTGGATCCTATTCTTGACTCAGGCACTGAACTCTTGGGTGACCTTTGGCAAGTCACCTCATTGATCTGTGCCTCCATTTCCCCATCTGTCAAATGGGAAATGATGATACTGGCTTTCCTTTGTAAAGCACTTCAGCGTCTATAGATGAAAAGCACTGTTTGAGAGCTGTGACTATTACGGCAATGTCCTGTTGCATCCTGGATGAACCTTAATGAATTAAGTTAAACCATATGGAATCACATTTTTCTCATCTTTGGAACTGATTGTGTTAAAAATGCCAAAGTGTATGTGCTATTGGGGGATTGTTATGCACTTCTTCAGAGGGAAGAGATGATTAATGCAATCTCTAGGAGACATTAGGAACTTCAAAGGATCTTTTGGGACAACACATGGTTTTCCTAGGTGATGCTTAGGGCTCAGACAAATGCAAAAAAACAGGTGGAATCCATCCTTTTGAAGCTACACCCTGAGGAGAGCAACAGATGTTGGACTGATCACTTGCTCCTGAAAACTCCATCTCAAAGATCTCTAAAATGTATAAAGGATGGACTGACCTCTCATGACAGTGCTAGTTCTGAACTGAGGCTGTTTTGAACTTGTGAGTACAAAAGAGCCCCCTTTGGTGGACTGAAGGACTCATCTGCCTGAACCTGTTTTGGAGACACTGTGGAGGACAAAGAGGAGGGGAAGGAGAAATTTCTGTAAACTCATTAGCATGGGTGTATGTTTTTATTGTTTAATAGGTTCTCTGTACTGCTTTTACCTTCAAAATAAAACAGGCTTTCTCGGGAAGCCCAGTGTGGTAACTGATAACTGTGGCCATTACACAGTTATTACTCTCTGAAGCAAGCAGGCCTGCTTAGACAGACTTTTGCTGGGAGTAACACAGTGAAGACAGTGAAGTACCCCAGTCAGCAGTGAGACACGTGTCTCCAGCCAAGAAAGGCAACAAAGCTGGGGCACTGGAAGCCCAAGAGGGGGTGCCCTTACTGAACTACGATGGTAAAATGCGGGAACAGATGCCCTGAATAGTGACAAGAGCCAGGAAGTATTATTAATTAATTACAATTATTACTGGCTCTGCCACTGGCTTGCTGTGTCACTATGTGTTCCCCTCTCTATGCCTCTGGTTCCTCTCCTACCTCACGTGTATTGAAATCATAAGCTCTTTGGCGAAAGGCTGTT
Source organism: Dermatemys mawii (assembly GCA_007922305.1). Lineage (NCBI taxonomy): Eukaryota > Metazoa > Chordata > Testudines > Dermatemydidae > Dermatemys > Dermatemys mawii. The sequence continues at coordinate 5,507,115 of ML677375.1, forward strand.
TCTCACTGTGTGTTTACACAGTGCCTATCACAATGGGGTTCTAATCATGGCTGACCCTCTAGTACTGTTGTTATACAAATACCAACCAGACTATCATCTGTCTTTTACATACAGAGCACAGACACTTGGAAAGTGTTGCAGTGCAGCGTATCCTGGATATTTGCCAGTTCTAAGAGGACATCCACAAAGGCCATGATCTGATCAGCCAAGAAATACTACTAACTGGCCTCTCGCTTCTGCGATTATGGTGTAAATCTCAACCTGACCAGTGTTATGGAAAATCATTCCTCTGATTACTACAACTGCCTTGAACAACATTCCTTTTGGGGTTGTCACTGAAGTTTCATAACTAGTGAAAACAGTCCATATCACAAAACTAGCATTCATTTATCATAATTAAATGCAGTTGGCAGCCTTTCTCCAAAACAGACAGGGTGAAATAATGAGTGTAGAAACTGAAATGCCCTTAGCTCCCTAAATAATATGATTCTAGAGAAGTTCAAACCATAACGTATAGATGCAGACAGTGTTCTTTGTCTACAGACGTCTTAAAACAAGGTATTATGTCTCATTCCCACCTATGATACTTATGAGACCTGTTACTACAGTACCTGAGTGCCTAATGCTCTTTAAGGCACTTATCCACACAGCATCTCTGGGACATAGAACGATTTTACTACCCGCATTGTGCCGATGGGGAACAGATGCACAGAGATGCTAAGAATCAGATTTTTAAAGGTATTTAGGAGCTTTACTCCATTGATTTTGGTGGAAGTTAGATGCCTAAATGCCTTTAAAAACCTGGCCCTAACTGATTTAATTAGGGTCACACAGGAGGTTTATAACAGAACATGGACCTGAACCTAGGCCTCCTGAGGCCCTGGAGAGGGCCCTAACTTCTGGGCCATCCTTTTTCTCTGTATTCCTTGGTCAATATCTCAGTGTTTGTGCCAGGCTTTCTTAGTAAACTACTTATGAGTACTCTATTTACCTACAGTGATATTCATGTAGATATCAAAGGTGGGATCCAACCAAAGCTCCAGCTCCAAACCCTCCCCTTCTCTTCCCCCACCCCCCAAGCCTCCGGCCAAACTCTGGGAAGGTTCTGATATGGATTCACATCCAGCTGTGTGGTTTGGATCATTAATATACAGGCACTTTATTTAACTTGTGGGATAGAAAGGAGTCATTTTCAATTGTTGTCTTTAATCAAAAGGCATATTCATAAATTCTAAGGTCAAAAGGGACGATTATGATGATGTAGTCTGACCCCGTGTATAACCTAGGCCAGAGAACTTCCCAAGTAATTCCTAGAGCTGATATTTCAGATAAAACATCCAATCTTGTTTTTAAAATTGCTACTAGTGATGAGGAATCCACCATAACCATTGGCAAGCTGTACCAGTGGTTAATTATCCTCACTGTATTAAGGTTACTTAGGGCAACACATTGGTCAAAACCAAATACAGTGGCTAAATTGTGCCTTACATTCGACCGCCACAAAGACAAGGGACATAATTATCAAGAAAAAATTACAGCCCTAAAGCAAATATACATTCAAGACTGCATATTCAGGAGCTGAAGTATCACCTAAGTCAACTCTGAAGACAGGGAACAAATGAAAGAGTTTAAATCTAAACAAGCACGAAAGGTGTGTTGTCCTATAATTATTTCAGGGAAATAAGGAAAAGGGTATAAAAATCTGAAATGAATGCTCACACGCACACACACTCTACTAGCCGGCTCATAGAGCAAGTATGCCACAACTCATCCTGTCCGTCTCTACAAGTAATTTGTCACAGATAGCTAAGAAAAACAGAAGACTCAAGAAGAAACCAATCCAAGGAGAATCTTCTCCTGACTTCATCATGGATTGGGGAAGGAATGTTAACTAAGATCCTACCAAGGGACTGGATCTGAAACTCTTGTAATTATTTTATTGGGATAGGAAGATGATATTATAACAAAATATTAATGGTTTCTCTACTAATCACCAGATGGTTAGATCATGTACTCTTCAAGAAGAGACAATGCTTAAACATTGGAAAAGAGAGAAATAGTGGGATTTAACTGGATTCTTAATACTCAGAATTGGCTTGTTTTAAAACAGCTCCATAAATGGATTATTCTACGTAACTAATTTAAATAGCTTGTTCCATTTTTTATGATTTAGTTCAAATGACTTACTTTCCCACCATTTTCAACTGTATAGCTATTTACAAATAACCATTAGGATCTACTTGCCCTTAAACAAATTATTTTACCCACACATAAACCATTTCAAGTACCTAATATCTTAAAACTGAAGTCACAATAATTTGGGGAAACAATCCACTTTGGTCTTAACTTACAAGGCCCTTCGGCCATATCATGATCTGCGCTACCCCCTTCCGGGGGCGAGATTTGTAGTCCCTCTGTCCCACCACTTCCTCAGTGGTGACTGCAGCCAATTGTCCAGCCACTTCCCCATGGCCCCAGCACTCTGTTCAACCTTGCCTTGAGGCCTTGACCTGCAAATCCCAGCTGTCAGCCAGGAGCTCTTCTTTAGCTCTTCTGGGCGCAGCTAGCAGCACTGCTCTGTCCAAGGGACTAGCTTTCTTTTGCCAGCCAGGCACCCAGTTCTCCCTCCTTGAGCTCCAGGGAATAACTGACCCTGCTCTGCCCTGCTGCTTTTCTTATATGGGCCTGCTGGGCTCTGACTGTTGGTTCCTCACAGCCCTTCTATTATTGGCTGCTTCCTCCACAGCCGCCCTAGGGCCCCATTAACCCCTTTGCATGCCAGCATGGGGCAGACACCGCATCACAGCAAGGCAGACAAGCTTTTGCTCCACACAGAGCTCTTCTTCATGGCTGGGAATGGTGCTCCCACCAGCACAGCCAAATGCAAGGTGCAACAGATTCTTTAGCATATGTAGTCAGTGTATACTGCAAGAGTCCATTCAACTCCAGTGGCCTGTTAACATCCCGGTAGTCAACTGGCCATGCCAGCTTGAAGTTTTACTTCATAGGATTTTTTTTTAATATGTCAGAACAAAAAAAAAATGTCAAAATGTCAATGTCAATGGAATTTTGAAGTCTCAAGATGCTCCAGTTCCTAGTCTTCCTGGATGCAGGAAGAAAATAAACCTTGAAAACATGGCCACAAATGTTGTGACTCCAGAAGCCAAATGTTTCATATTTTTTATTTTAAGCAAATTTCATTTGGTTTTTTGGCCAGACACATGAGATTTGAATGCTTCGATTGGCAAGATAGTCACATGGGAAATATATGGCAGAGGCAGAAAATGATCCCTGGTCTATCATCATCCAAATTGTCCCTCCTCCTAACTTTGAGGAATACTTTGCCACCTAGAAGGCATAAACTACTTCAGGCTAAAGCATTAATTCCATCACATCCCTCCCACCAACATTCTATCTAGCCCTCGGTGAGAAGAAACTTGTACAAGCCAAATGCAATAGATTAAACTGGCCAAATGCTCTGTGTTGGTTTTCTTCAAACTTTGCTTGTTTTGTAAATGAGAGCTATGTAAAATAATTCCAGTTTGTATCATACGCAGTATTAACTCAGTTCTTCTGAGCGCTTTGGCTTTCAGCCTTTAAGTTGTATGGTAAAAGATGGGATAGTGGTCAGGGTAGACTGGTGTTCTGTGACATGACAGAAAATCCTGTCTTATTTACCTGGCCCATTTGCCTTGCTCATTTGTTCAGGGTATAACTGTTCACCAGATTTGGAGACAGGAAGGAATTTGTCCCTCGGTCAGATCAGCAGATGACAGAAACTAATGGTATTTGGCCTATGCATTACCCACAAGGGACTTTACCATGGTGATAGGACAAGCCAATCTCTTGAGATCTTTGGGATTACATGGTATCTTGAATGCAGTGGAATCAAAAAGTCTACTAAGACACAACCTTGGTACACACTTGCTAAAAGCAGTAGGGTTTCTGGTAAGCAAAGAAAAGTCTCAAGGCTTCAAAGACTCCTGGGCCTAGGTCAAAATCAAAGCAAGATTAGAGTCTACGATAGGGTTAAAAAAGGATGGGAATGCAGGTTGTTCGTAACGCTGAACAAAACATTGTGATTGTTCTTTCAAAATTTTACAACTGAACATTGATGTAATACAACTTTGAAACTTTACTATGTAGAACAAAAAATGCTCCTTTTAACCATCCTAAGTTTAATGAAGCAAGCACAGAAACTGTTTCCTTAACTTGTCAATTTGTAAAAACTTTCCCTTTTCTAAGTGGTTTATGTTATGGTTTAGACTGCTACAGTACTGTATGGTATTTCTTTCTTTATTTGGTCTCTGCTGATGCCTGAATGCATACTTCTGGTTCCAAGTGAGGTGTGTCGTCAACCAGTCATTTCGTAACTCTGGTGTTCGTAACTGAGCTTCTACCGCATTTAGTTCTACTGACAACCCTGATGTCACCTCTTCTACTGTGTTTTGAGCTGATATCCTGGCTTTATCCGACATGATCAGATTCTGAACATAAAGATGGATGAACCAAAGTTGGAGGTATGATGGTTAGAGCACTAATCCAGGCAGGGAGACACCCAGGTTACATTCTTGTTTTGCCACATATCTTGTGACACAGGGCATGTCACAATGGATACATCTATGCTGCAGCCACTGGGTGTGACTACAGGTTGAGTAGACCTACCCCAGCTAGCTTTAATCCAGCTAGCTTGAGTTGTAGGGTAGTCAAGCCACAACAGGCCCTGCTCCAGTGTGGGGAAGCCCTGTGAGTAATTATCAATGGTTTCTGTGCGAGCTCCTATAACCTATGTTGAACCTCATGCTATTGCAATGTTGCTGGTCCAGTAGCCAAGCTAGCTAGACTGAAGTTAGCTTGGGTATGTCTACTCAAGCTGCAAGCAGGGCTCACGACTGCAGGATAGCCAGATCCTTCATCAATCTGTGCCTCAGTTTCCCAGTTGAAAAGTGGGTTAATAGCACTCCCTTATCTCACAAGGATGTCATGAGGATAATTACATTCTAGAAAGAGCGTGAGGGAGACATATAAGTACCATAGATAGAGAGATTCCCATGCCTCTGGGAAATGGCTTCTTTGCTACATTTTGGATGGAATTTTCAACTGCCTTCAACAATGGCCTAATTCTGCTCCCAACATTGGGCATCCTTGAAAATCCCATGGTCTTTATTCATATTTACATTTATATTTATTTATACTTCATCTGGATATACATTCAATAGATAGAAAGTAAAAAATAATGTGCATCTATCAAACATGTTTACATCATTCACAAATATACATTAGCTCCTGTATTATTATGGTGGTATGCAGAGGTCCTAGTTAAGATCATGGCTTTATTGAGCAAGTTGTGATATATACACATAGGAGAACATGATTTTTGCTCTGAACTGGCCTTTACTCTCAGATTAATTTTTCTCTGACACTTCTTTTTCTGTTCATGAGCTGACAGCCAACAGCTCAAGGTTTTAATGAATGTATTAGCTAGTTGGTTTCTGGGACTGATTTTTGATCTGTAGTTTGATCAGGAGCAGTCCTTTGAAAACTGAGAATGGAGCTGTTGTAATTGGATACATAGATCATGTCTCCGTTCCCTGAGGGTGAAATTCACCCCTGTTTAGAGGGTTGGCACCAGACTTCTGTGCCACTTACACACCATTTAATGCCTCAAAATAGGGTTTAGGTGGGACTTCTGTGGTGTGCAATTCTTGTGCCAGTGCTCTGCACAGGGATGAATTTCACACTAACGGGATATTTATAATTTACAGAAATAGGTGTAAGGTCCAAATACAACAAGAGTACATGGAAAAGCTTCCAGTGGAACAGTTTTCTGCCAGAAATTGCTGATCCAATGAAATCTAAATGTTTTGTGGCAACATGGTGTCAAATTTATCCAGGAAGTTATTGGAACCTTTTGGTTTTATAAGAAAGAAATGTTTCAGCTTCAGAGCACAGCATAGTCCAGCTTCAGAGCACAGCATAGTGATCAAATGCCGCTCCACTGCTGCTGCAGCCTTCAGAGAAAATCACTATATCTAGTTTCAGGGGTGGAAGGTGAGGGGGGGAAGTGGATGGGATCTCCAGGTAAGTGTCCCTCACTGCACCTACATTTCCTATGCCTTCCCCTGCTGTCGGGCCCCATTTACAACAAGTCATACTTTTACGATGATCTTTGGCTTCTCCCACAGTCAGAGAGGGCCAGATTCACAGCTGGTGTAAATCAGCGTAGCACCATTGACCGGAGTGGAGCTATGCCAAGGTGCAGCTGCAGAGACTTCCATGCACGGAGGAGGCATCTCAGTGGTAACAGCTGGCAGAACAAGGAGTAATGGCCTCAGGTTGGAGAGAGGAGGTTTAGATTGGCTATTAGGAAAAACTTTTTCACTAGGAGGCAGGAGCTAGATCTCTCCTGCCTGGAATGAGTTACCTAGGGAGGTGGTAGACTCTCCTTCCTTAGAGGTTTTTAAGGTCAGGCTTGACAAAGCCCTGGCTGGGATGATTTAGTTGGGGATTGGTCCTGCTCTGAGCAGGGAGTTGGATTAGATACCTTCTGAGGTCCCTTCCAACCCTGAGATTCTATGATGCTCCTCACAAGGAGGGGTGGGGTACTTGGAAGAGGGGTCAGACTGCAGTGTTGTCCACAGTGTGGTCTGTGGCAAAGGGGGTCAGGGTCAACCATACTTCAGAAAATGCACAGTGGAAAGGCTGATCCAACAGAACTTGTGTACTTAAATTTAAGCACATAAGCAGGCCAACTGGAGTCTATGGGGCCATTTGTGCACTTAGAGTTAGGCCCATACTTAAAGAGCTTTGGCTGCGTCAGAGTGCTCTGTACCTGCAGGAGCGAGCCCACACTGCCCCCTCAGGCACACATGCCATAAAGGATTTCCATTTCTAAGCTATTGCACCTTCACAGAGCCTTAACTTGGGTTCAGTGCCTACAGCGCCTTCAGGAGTCTCAGGGGGGCTGCCCCAGGGAAGCACACCATCTGCTGGAGCATCCCTGCTAAGGAAAAGGAGGGTCGGGGCAGAGATACAGACATACAGTGATCAGCCCACTGTGGGACATCAGGTTCTGTATCCATGCAGCTGGAAACGCAAAACCCTTTCCCTCAGTACCTCTTGTAATCCCTTTGTCTTGGAGGGGAGGTTGGAAGGAAATGCTGCAAAGTCAACCTCAGAGGCCTCAGCCATAGCCCACTGAAGTCACTGGGAGTCTTCCATGGCCTTTGGGTTAGCTCCCAGCATTTCCGGGGCCCTCAAAGCCCCATCAGCGAGTAGAAGTTGGCCTCCTAAGTTCAGGCAAAGTCCAGTCAGCAGAAGGTTTAGGTTGTTCTAGTTTTCTAGTGGTAGCAGTTAGCTAATATTTTGTTGAGCAAAAAGCTTTCCTGCTGAAGAGACCCTTCGGAAAGGCGGTCTACAATTTTTAAAGTATTTTTAATTCGCCAGTCAAAGAGGCCACCAGAGGAATGTTCATTTCTTCCGGTGCGAGTGACATCAGCATTCATAGTGCTGCTGGTTGACTACTGATGCTTCTTTTGGAGGCAGCATGATCAAGTACGTAGGGCACAGAACACAGACTCAGATAACCTCAGTTCAATTCCCGTCTTCACTCTGTGGCTTTAACCTGCTGGGTGTCTGATTCTCCTCCCATTCTTTGTTGGTCTTGTCTCTTCGGAGAGTAAGTTCATTGAGGGAGAGCCAGTCTCTTACTATGGCACATCTACACCGGACATTTCCAACTTGCAGAGGTGTCATTTCCAACTTGGGGAGATGTACCTATGCTAGCTTTGATCGAGTTAGCATGCTAAAAATAGCACTGTAGCCATAGTTTTGCAGGCAGCAGGATGGGCATGCACGACAGTCTTGGCTGGCATAGTACTTAGGAGTGGGAGGGATCACTCAGTTGTTTGAGCATTGGCCTGCTAAACTCAGGGTTATGAGTTCAATCCCTGAGGGGCCATTTAGGGATATGGGGCAAAAATCTGTTGGATGATTTAATGGGGGATTGGTCCTGCTTTGAGCATGGGGTTGGACTAGATGATCTCCTGAGGTCCCTTCCAACCCTGACATTCTATGATACAGTGCCTAGCATGATGGAGCCCTGATTGCAGTTGTGGTTTTTAATTGCTACTATAATAAAAATAACTGTTGCAAAAGCTGATCTGTGGATGAATAAGCAGAATCAACCATGCACAATTAACTACATTTAACCAGTGCGATGAGAGATCTTGCCCTATTTCTATACTAAGACTTCACTGAATTAACGGAGCAGATGTATTCTGCTCCCAAGGTAAAAAACTAAAAAGGTGAGAAAATGAAAGTATATGCTGTGTCAAATTGTTGGAGGAAGCTGCATTAGCAAACAGGAGACACATCAATTATGAAGAGCAACTTAGTTAGTGTTATTCTTCTTTATTAAATGAAACACGTCAAATTTCATAGATTTCTGGTCCCAGATGGATGACTGCTTGACAGACTAGCAGTCAAGATCAGTCATTACGGACACTCATGCACTTTCAGTAAAGAAGGAATCCTGAATAAATGGGGAGGAAAATTACTCTAGAAATGTTTGGCTAAGATTGACTTAATAAAATAACGGCATGAAAAGAGACAAAGATAGCAGCTGTTCTGTTAACCTAGGTGTCCATGTGTCATGGGGAGGGAAGGGGAATAGAATCACACTGCAGCACTTGCTTTCACTAGGAAGGTTGGTGTGTGATCATTCCCCTACAAGAGCTTACTGTAGAGAGTCGCTGGTCCAGGCTGAGACCTAAGTTGGCTGAAAAATCCTGCTTTTATTTCCGACCAAAACCAAAAAGCCACAACGAGAAACGAATGCTGCTTTGTTCTGAATTAAGTTCGCATTTTGTTTAATTTTCAACACTCCAACATTTCAATTTGAATCCACTGGTTTCATGGTTTGTCAAATAAAAAAAAATACCAAACTGTGACAGCACAATATTTCAGTGTTGATCACTACATTTTTTTGTTAAAACTGTTATCTACAACAGTGGTCTTCAAACTAGGGTGCACGCACACCCAGGGGTGCACAAGCCCACCCCAGGGGGTGCACGAGACCCTGGCGCCACTGCGAAGCCCACCAGGGAGACTGCCGAACTCCTGGGCGGGCTATTTTGGTCCTGCCGAAATGCAGCTGCAGAAAGCAGAAGCTTCCACCTTCTCGGTGGCATTTCGGCAGACATAACCCCTGGGGGCCGCCAGACTCTTCCCTCCACAGAAAGGGACCGCGGGGGGGGAAAGTTTGAAGACCCCTGATCTACAAAAAAAAAAACAACAAATAAAACCAAAAACCCTGATCAGTGGTTTTCAAGCTTTCCATCTTTCCAAGAAGTCTCAGGGAGTGGGGACCTGGCTCCAGGATTTGTATAGTTAAGGTCAAGATCCTCAAAGGTATTTAGGTGCCTCTGATAGAGCAATCTGCCCCTTAAGGACAGTAATGCCTACCAGTTAGGCCTCCCCGTCACGTGGCATGGCCCCTCAAGAATTAGGGGTGGTGCGTACACAACCCCTCAGGAGATATGGGGAGAGAGAAAAGAGGTCCAAGTAAGAAGCAGCATTTAGAAGAAATCGAGAAATCTTTTTACTGTATTTTTAAGGGCCTGGGACCTGAGCCTGGCAGAGGAGGTGGGAGGAGAGCTGGGGTTGCCTGCCATGAGGGAAGACAAAGACAGAGAGAGAACCCTGAGGGAGCTGGGAACAGAGCCTAGAGGACAAGCTTTGGAGGAACATTCCAAAACACAAGGTATTTCTGGCTATGTGAGACTTTGCTAGGAGACTATAAAGCCTCTCTTGTAGGCTTTATAATGATCACTTAATGAGGGGATTATTGAATCAAGTGTGCCTGAAGTGGAATATTGGCTCCCTGAGAAGGGAAACTAAGGCAGGAAGAACATGCAGTGCCATCCTAACACAGCAGGGGGTGCTACAGGGCAGGCATTCCCTATGATAGTGCCTAATTCCCATTGAAATCTATAGGAGCTCGGTGCCTAAACATCTTTGAAGATATGGGCCGAACTCTTCCTCTCCCTCCTTTGAAAACCTCAGCGTGTCAGCCAGGTTCGTTGTGGGCGGCTACGGGAAGGCAATCATTTTTCATTTTCCTCAGCCAGTTTCTTAATCGCTTTGACACCCCAGGGGCATTTCTTGTGACAGTGTTTGGACCCGTTTGGTTTCTGCTGCCCAGCTGTGCACGTCGGGGTGGGGCTTCTGGATCTCATTACTCCCATCTATTGAGAGACACATGTAGGAGAGAAAATGGTCACCCTGCCTAACGGAGCTTTTGTCAGAGGTTAATACCCTGCCTGTGTCAGTACTCCTCTCAGCAGTGAATATTAGCTCTTTCCATTCAGAGGAGAGAGACTGAACCGATTGCTTGGCTTTACTTGTGGATGTGCCCCGTGCTGGAAACGGCACAAGAGTTCTCGTAAGTAGGCCCTCCTTTGTGCTTGTAGTGCTCTCGAGAAAGCTCATCACTGCACGCTGTTCCCAAAGGTTTCTGAAAGACAGAGTTGCAACCTGCTAATGGCAAGGGATGCGCCAACTTGACCTGAAAGCAATTCAGAGATTAGTGAAGAGAGGCAGCCGGGCTTTGAAAACAGTCTCCATCCTTCCCTGCGTATCCTCCTGTTTCCCTTCATCTAGTCAGGTACACGCACCACTGTCCCCCTCTGTAACTGCAACTTCTACTGGGACTATAGTACAAAGGGAAGGTTCCTAAATGAGGAAACATCACTGTGCCCCAGTGGAGAACCACTGCTGTTTGTTGGCTGAATTTTTGCTCATAACAACAGTGCAATGCTCCTATAATCCTTTCTAGAACACATGGGGACAGATTTAAGCAGCAGCCAAAAGGCAGCTTTCTTTCTGTAGCATCCACATAATCAGTGGGGCTGTTTCATCCAGAGGAGAAACACTGAGGTGGGACACAGAACAAAGAAAAACTAGCAAAACCTCTGCAAGTGACAGATCTCCAACCTGTGTGAAGCAGACAAAGTTTTTGTGATGGGCGTGATTATTCTAGGCTATCCATTTGATTAGGCTCCTGGCAGGGTTTGTTCAGGAGGCAAGACTGCTAAGCAGCAGTGGAATTTCAAATGTTAAAAAAAAAGCAACAGCAATGCCTCTGAAGAGTACAGTGTGTGGTCAACTTTACTGTCTGACCTCCACTTGCTTCATGGTACATCTCCAATTAGTAACCTAACACTGGATCTCAAACATCCACTCATGTTGATCACCAAAAGGTCAGTCGTAACAAAACCCAGCAGCATACATCAGATAAAGCACTTGGCCCATCATGAGCAAAAAGGACATGCCTGGAATGCCATTGCACTCTGGTACTGCCCACTGGTGGGGCAGCCCTGGAACCACAGGCAGTTGGGCACAGTGGAGAGTGCCCCAAAGGGGTCTCTCAGTAGGTCCAATTACTCCAGAAGCCCCCGACCGGTCCAGTGGTCAGGTTGAAGCAAAGGTGGCTGGAGCAGTCCCAAATATTAGGACCTAGTCATGCATATGGATAATGAGAACTTCAGTCCCATTAGCTATCATTGTAAGGTATATAAACCCTTATGCTTCAGAGAATGAACCAAATGCAAACCCTCAAACTGCAGGGGGAATAGGAAGAATGTCCCCCTCAGGCAGGTTACTCCAATATAACCCACCACGGATTTTCTTGCATGTTCTTCTGAAGCTCAGAGTGTGCCTGCTACTGTCCAAGACAGGACTCTGGGCTGGATGAGACATTGTTCTGACCCTGTTTGGCAATTCTTTCAAGACAACGAAGAGGAATGTAAGATGTTTTTGACCATCTTAGACTTGAATTGCCCATTTGGATATTTGGAAAAACTTTTTCTCTAGGCGGGTGGTGAAGCACTGGAATGGGTTACCTAAGGAGGTGGTGGAATCGCCTTCCATAGAGGTTTCTAAGGTCAGGCTTGACAAAGCCCTGGCTGGGATGATTTAGTCGGGGATTGGCCCTGCTTTGAGCAGGGGGTTGGACTAGATACCTCCTGAGGTCCCTTCCAACCCTGATATTTTATGATTCTAAGTCTAGATCTCCTGAAATACTTCAACTTGTTTAGCTAAGCCACTGGATAGAATCATATTTTAACCTTTTGATTCCTCCTTCCCCTGAGGAAACAACCTATTCTCACTCCCACAATGCCTAGATTGGAGTCACCTTCCATTTGCCATTGGGCTTTCCTCGATCATCAGCACGCAGTCTTCCATGTGACATCAGCCATGAAGTTCATTGCAATCTGTTTATTTTCTAGGTACATTTGTGTTGAGTCCAAGGCACTTAGGACATGCATGGTGGACTTACGTTCTGTTTTCGCAGTGTCCTCTCTTTGGTTGCGTTCAAACTTTGTAAATTGATTTACAAAATAAGAGCAGATAATTACATTACCCATAAAAAGCCATTAGATTCTCATCCTGTTTGTGAAAGGAGGGCGAGCTTGGTGAAATCCAATTAAAGTTTATAGTGTATTTTATCAGGAGGCTAATTTTGATGCATTTGTAGATAGAATGGGATGGGAAGCTTCCAGTAATGGCATCGATGGATTTAGAGAGAACTTGCTGCTAGAGATAGCCCTTAGCTACAAATATGATCCAAATCAGGTTTGCAAGAAACACGAGGATTTAGGGGTTGAGTTTGTTCCTATTATTCAGATAAAGGCAAATCTCGATAGAGGGATTTGGGATTAAATCCAGACCTGGGTTCTTCATTTTGCAAGACTTGGGGGTATTTGGACATAGAGTTTAAGGTTTGGGCTCAGCTCTGCTAATGGGATCTCTGCTAATGATAGTCACCGACTAATAATTCATTATCTCTGGCAGTAAATCTTGTCACCATTCTGCATTAGTGTTGTAGAATGGAGAGAATCACTGGAGGGGAACATAAGGTATGAGAGAAGAATCCCAGGAATTTTTAGAGGCCATAAAATGCACCAGAACTCCCTGAAAAGCCCTAAACTTGTAAGATCAAATCCAGGGGCACACTATGAACTATTATGCATTCAAACCCCTTCCAGAGAAGGTGGGAACTTCAAACAATTATTTGATATCCTAGAAACTGAATAAAGCCAGAGGGCTTGTCCAGAGGGCAAAGGCCCATGAATCTATTGAAGAAGTGTCAGGCATTGCTAACGGGGCTGTAAAATTGTTTACTTTTGTTGTAATGTGTTGCCAGTGTGTGGTAGGGTGAGAAAGATTGAGTCCTGCTGCTGTCTATAAATGAATACAGCACTTTCTAGAAATGAAGCTGTATTGACCTTACCATTGCATTCAACCCACACCTTTTGTGTGGTTTGTGTCAAAACCATAAATTAACGCTGGTTCCCTCAAAATTTGGCCGTTTTCCTCAAGCATATGCAAGTGTCAGAAAACCTGGTTGGAATTTCAGAGGAGGAGGATCAGGATCACTGATGGAACAAAGTTCAAACCTGAATTTAAGTAACACATAGGGCATATCAACGCTGCAGTAACACACCCTGGGTTGGTACACACGTCAGCTGACTTGGGCTCAGGTTGCAGGGCCACAGAACCGCAGTGTAGATATTTGGGCTCAGGCTGGAGCCCGGGACCCTAGGTGGGGAGAGCGGCCCAGAGCCCAGGCGCCAGCAGAACGTCTACACGGCCATTTGATAGCCCTGAGGCCTGAGCCGGAATCAGCTGATGCACACCATCCGCGAGTATTTATTGAAGTGTAGACATGCCCTCTGTGGAGGGGAACAAAAAAATGAAAACCATCCTAGAAAACTGAAGCCGTTCAGGAAGCTGTGTCTGTATTTTAATTTTAAGCGATGAGCTCATTTCCCACGGGGACTTCTGCAGAAATCTGTTACATGCAACACATGGCAGATTATTCTCATCTCAACCGGTGAGGAATTATGCACGGTACTGGAAGTGTAGCATTTTCACACTGATTCGCGAGATATTAAGACCCTCCCGCCACCCCAAATCTAACATCTGGAGAGCTGTTTGTTGTGACTAACTAATCGGAAAGTGAGAAATTCAAAACACAGCCTTTCACAGCTGAGAATCGCCTGACAGGATCGATTTAAAACGTTTGCTGAATAACCTAAAAGAGGCCAGATTTAAGGCTGGAATAAGGAATTGGGAGACTAGAAATGATATGACGCAGGCAGGGAATTGAGAGGACTGGTCTACCGTGAATAAATAACACCCGCGTTCTAATCACAGCTCTGACCCTGCCTCTGTTCCTGCAAGTCACCTAGCACCAGATTTGCAAAAGTGTCTTCAGAAACACAGGGTGTTCCCAAAATGACCAGCTGCTGCCTGAAATTGACATGATTGTTGATTTCACCGTTCCCCTGGAGGGGTCAGGCAGTCTCCGCTGCTAGCTGGCCAGGAGATCAGGAAGGGTCCCTGGCCCAGAGCAGTCCACACAGCAGGGCTGACAAAGCTTCCATTGGAAAAGTCATCAAAAGTGTCACTTTTTCACCAAATGTTTTCTTTTCAATGAAGCAGCATTTTCCAATGGAAAAAAATATTCCATCTGAAAGTCTAACCAGCTCCAGTGGATACATGAATGGCAGATATTGCTGTAGCATCTCAATGACTGACTACCTGGGGGGTATTTCCGATTAAAAACAATCTTCCTTCTCTTCGTGCCCCACTCTCAGACTTCAACGGTCCCTGCGCTGCACCAAAAAACAACCCCACCCCTGACTAGAAAGCTAAATATAATCCTGGCATTTTCACACTCATAACGGCTTGCTCTAATCATTTATGACTATCCTACCATGACTGAAACCACAGCTTTATACATGTTTCCGCCCAGCTTCATCCTGGAGAACCCACTTTGGAGGAGGATTTTCAGAAGTGCCTGAATGATTTAGAAGCACAAGCCTCACTGACTCCTCAAAATGCAGTAATGCTCTAAATGAAATGCCATCGTGGACTTCCATAATTCTGACTTGTGTGTCTAGGTCTTCCAAATTTGCTCTGTTTTACAAGTGACTCTTTTTTCTAAAGTGGCAGGCTGCCAGCTTGGTCTTTGGGCCAGTAAGGAAAGCTGTGTTTTACTTTTTGTGCCTGCACTTGTAAATGAGATGATGCAGCTAGAATGTGTGTTGCAGTCCTATGGATGGAGCATTGAGCAGGATTAGACTCCAGCTGCTTCTTCTGCAGCGGCATGGGCTATGCAATGACTAATTTCACAGTCATTTTCCCCCTCACTAACTTCACTTTAAAGTACCCTGATTAGATGGAATAAGTTATATTAGACCTATCTCTGATTAACAGGTCATCAGTCCAATATTAGTTATTTCAGTAGTGCCTAAGAGCACCAGCTATGGTATGGAACACATTGTGCTAGAGGCTGTACAGAAAATAAGATGGTCTCTACCTCAAGCAAATTGCATTCTGAGACATGACACAATACGAGGAAAGAGATGATGGGAGCAAAAGGAAACAGGCAATATCTGGGCCGCATGATAGGCAGTGATCTCAACAAAGAAGTTGCCTGACCACTGTTAAGATTTTTCTATACATCACTGCAAAAGAGAGGGTTTTACCCCCTCAGTCCCCTCATTGAGGAGGTGGTGAAGAGATCAGTCATATGGGCTGAGATACAGATGGACTGGAGGGGCACTTGACGAGAAATCTCCTATAACTCTGAGAAGAATTCCATCTAGCTGACAGTCCCACAGACAATCACTGCTGAATCAATACTGTTCTGCACCCGTATCCTACCTCGCTTTGGTTCTCAGAAGCCCACTGTAGCCTTTGAGCTCATTGCCATGTTACACATATGCAGTGTCACTAAAGTTAAATCAGATCCTTTTTTTAGTGTTCCCCACACAATACATTCTTGGGAAGGGGAAATATCATTTGCTGCCTTGATTTCTGAAGCCGTCAAAATTCCCCTATAAGAGCTCCAATGAGACAGCAAAACCCATCTGTTATTCCACCCAAGACCTATTTCTCCAACTTCCTTTAAAAAAAACACCTTTCTTTACCAGAAGATGAAAAAAATACTTTTCCATTCATTACATACATAATATACAGTACGTGACATTTAAAATATATATATAACAATTTACCTGAGGAATCAATTGGGTCCCAGAAAAGATGCTCTAATCTATCAAATACAAAAAAATATTTTTCACAACCTTCCACAAAATATATATGAAAATCTACAAGACCATGTACTTAAATCATAGGCAGATTAGGGGGCATACTGGAAAAAAATCAGGAAATTCTATGGAGAGAGGATTGACACGCTACCTTCAATTTACATCATTGTACCTCTCTTGTGTCTAACCTAGAGGGAACTGATCATTTCAAGCAAGGAGGATTGAAACAAGGAATCTAGGCAATTCAAAAGGCAGTGTCTGTTTGGATGTTACTAAACATTTTTAGATATTTTTTTTTAACCTCAGTAGCAGTTAAATGCTTGTTATTTTTGTCATAGCATTTCAGCTTTCCCAATGGGAGTAGCACCTGCAGGACAGACAGCCAACCATAAACAAATTCAGGCAAGGCTCGGGTGACATTTGTGGGTGAAGGTGTATCTACCTTTACAGTTGTGCTTCTTCAAGGCAAAAAGTTTAGTATCCCCAGGAACTCACAAGGTCAGGAGAATGGGCCTTTTGGGGGACAGGCCCAGATTAAAAGAGTTCTCCTGTCTTGAGATATTAAATGGATTGCAGATTTTACAGCCTTTAAAATGCAATAGTCACAAATGCCTAATGGATTTAGGAGCAAGAGTCTCATTTACTTCCCATGGGACTTGTGCACTGTTTTGAAAATCCTACCCTCCTATTTGTTTTTAAAGACAGACATCTAGACTATCACTTGGAATTTCCTACATTTCCATTTTAAATCCCAGCCTTGTAACTGACAGGTGATGTTTTGATCATTTACTGTAAATACTCATTTATAAGCTGAATATTTTTGGTAAAAAACGTGATGCATCAAAGGGCAGGGGTCGGCTTATAAATGGGTCTAGAATTGAATATCTAATATATTGTCGTTTTCTTGACCTAGAGCGTCTGCAGGCACGGAGCACCTCAGCTCCCTGTGGCCGTGGTTTGCCATTCCCAGCCAATGGGAGCTGCGGGAAGTGGCAAACCGCGGACACTGAGAGCTGAGGGGCTTCGTGCCTCTGAACACTCCAGGTAAACAAAACGTCCCACCAGCAGCTTACCCTGAGGGGTCGGGAGCCAAAGTTTGCCAACCCCTGAAATATAGGGTTGGCTTATGAAAGGGTCATACAGTTTTTGCTATTTTTACCTAACCATCTTGGGGGGGTCGGCTTATACACTAACGGGCTAATGAACGAGTATATACGGTATATCTAGTTTTTTCTGTTTATATTCAATTCCTTTTTATAACTCAGATTTTTTGCTAGCGAATCCTGATATTAATATCAGCAGATATGTGGGGGGTTTATAGCCACTAAATTTAGCAAAAGAGAAACAATATTCAACACAGGTCTAGAAATCAATACAGCAAATTAAGTTGACTATGTAGATTCAGCACATAGTCTTCACTTAGTTGACACCACATGCTTGAATAAGGCAATCTGAAATCCTGTTGGAGCATTCAGGAAATTACTTGCTGGTTAAATTTTGATTAGAAAAGCCTTAAAGACTCCGCATAATCTTGCATTATAAATTGGACTGCTTCCTCGAAGGCATTCAATGTCAAACGGCTGTGAAATATCAGCACAAACTTCTTTTCCAGTGTTCTTCTATTCCCCACCAGTGCCATTTAATAGCCCCTCTTACCCCTTAGGTAGAAGAGCAAGAGAGCTGGCCTTACCATCCCCACGCACGTTTGCCCACCATGAGCAGCAAATTGTTTTTAAAAAGGTTGAGATTAATCCTTATGGCTGTGCCTCAGGGCAGTGATGTCTGGCGCTTTGGAAGAGCGTACTCCTGGCTCTTCTACATGTGTAGATTCAGATAGAGGTGCCCCAGAGGAGAGGGGAAAAAAAGACCTACTGCACTATTCACTGAACAGCACTCAAATCCAAAGTGGTCCAGCCTGCATTTACCCACAGCAGTAGATGGAGGGAGCTGGAGATGTGGCAGTTCTGGAAGGTTTGCTGCCAGCTCCCAGGTGAGTCACCTTCAGCCCTCCAGTGACAGAGCGTGAGATATTTTAACCCCTTGTTGTCCAGTTGTGTTTCTGTGCCTCTCCATGTTCCCACTTCCTGCCATTAGTCTTGCTGTTCCTTCCTTTCAATAGCCGTGCAGCTCACAACAGGGGTAACTGGGAGGAATTCTCTGCCCTGCATTATGCAGGAGGTCAGTCTCGATTATGGTCCAGTCTAGCTTTAAAACAAAATGTATCTATGAATCTGCTGAGTTCATGAATGTGCTCGTCTCTAAGATATGTACTCATCTCTGCCTCTGTCCGTCCATTTCATAGAATCATAGAATATCAGGGTTGGCAGGGACATCAGGAGGTCATCAAGTCCAACCCACTGCTCAAAGCAGGACCAATCCCCAACTAAATCATCCCAGCCAGGGCTTTGTCAAGCCGGGCCTTAAAAACCTCTAAGAAAGAGATTCCACCACCTCCTTAGGTAACCCATTCCAGTACTTCACCACCCTCCTAGTGAAACAGTGTTTCCTAAAATCCAACCTAACCCCACCACATTCCAACTTGAGACCATTACTCCTTGTTCTGTCATCTGCTATCACTGAGAACAGTCTAGATCCATCCTCTTTAGAACCCCCTTTCAGGTCGTTGAAAGCAGCTATCAAATCCCTCCTCACTCTTCTCTTCTGCTATTCCAGAGCTATTCCACTCTTCTCTATTCCACTCTTCTTTTCTCTTCTGCTATTCCAGGGCAGAGTAAGCCCTTGCAATTAAAAATCTGCTCTAGTCCACCAGCGACTCTTGGTTAGGTTATATTGTGTTTATTGTTAGCCAGGTAACATGATAATGTGTGAGTTTGGAAAGTTTTTTAAAGTAGGGTGGAGGAATGTGATGTCCTGTCACTTTAAATGTCTGAGCAATGCCTCATTTTATTGTTAGTTTCCGTTTTCAGTAAAACTACTGCAGCACACAACCATGCATCCATTGACTCCCTTTGTGTCTATCTCCTTCTCTGCTTGGTCCAGAAATATAGCTCCCATGATCTGTGATTTTTTGCTGGTTCTTAACCTTACCTGATTCTCACCCTTCCCCCAACCCACATGGATCCCAAATTCTGAATCAGGAATCTGTTTGTGTTAGGCAGGACTGGAGGACAGTGAACGCCAGGGAGCTGATAACCTTCCTTCAAGATGACAAGGTAGAAAATGCTCCAGGTGGCTCTCTAGCTAGGCAAACTGATGGATTTAGGGGTTCATGTGGGGGGTTGGGTTTAAGGGCAGAAATCCCAGTGTGTTATAAAACAAACAAGTAAAGTTTGGCATGGGTCCCCATGAATTGAAACCACTGAATTCCACACAGTTTTAGTTAGAAATGCTGAGGGTGGTCTCACATTGTATGGCTGTACTTGTCATGAAATGCCAAGCGCCATTATCCAAAGAGTCAGCGTTCTGTAAGTTGTTGATATACACTGCGCAATCCAGGACCCATACACAAAGGTTCTTGTCTGGCTGCATTCAGGTGTCTTTAGTTCATCAAGTAAGAGTGTCTTTCGGTGTCTGCACCATACAGACCACTCAGAAAAGCGCAGGTGATCATCCCAAGAGTGCAGAAGGAAATCAGAGCAAATGTCAGAATAACGAAGGCCAGGGTGAGTTAGGAAGGAGAAATCATACGTCACAACAACCAAATCGGTCCCATATATTAAATGGGAAAACCTTAGAGATGTCAAGGTCTCAATGATCAGCACTTCCCCTCCTTTCATACTAGATACTGTCTTTATAAAGCAACCCAATCGTACTTTGGGAATATGGGGAGACGGTTTTGGAATTCAGGCAAGAAAGTGTTCAAACTGGAGAAGGTAGGACCCTCTAAGCAAGAGGAGGGAACAGTATCAATTTGTGAATAAGAATGCAGGAAAAGTTGTCTTGTGATATATGATGCCATGAAGCAAACTCCCCGTAGCTATCACACAGACAGAGATAGACCCTGATGAATAAAGTGTAAGCCATGCATTACACATAACAGCTTCTCTGCACCAGATGGTAATAAGTTTTGCCTGCATAAAAGTGAGCTTTTAGATGGGCGAGATACTTTGCTGTGCTTCTGAGCAGCACCCCGAGGCTTTCAATAACTATAGCTCCTAATCAGAGGGGAAGGACCTGTGGAATGTGTAAATTGCATTTCACTTTGCTAGAATACATTCGGCTCAGACTTCCAGGCACTGAATAAAACTGACTGAAAGGGGTTTTAATCTAAGTTTCAGTCCACAGATAGATTCTCTGCCTATCCCACGGCACTGTATAGATTTCCTCAGACTTCAAATACATATAGAAAGCTCGTGTGTCAATTTAGAATGGTAAGAGGAACTGAGGGTGAGGCATTTCTAGTTTCTTTATTTCATCTCCTATATTGCCATTGCTTCAATGGCTTCAAAGTCCACTAGCATTTTGCAGACACTCAAAGGGGCGTCTGTGTCGTATTTTCATAATATTATTCAGTCTTAGAAGATCAAGATGAAGAAAAGCCCAACTAATGCCTTGCTTTATCTTACAGTTTCGATTCCCTGCTCATCCAACAAATAATTTTCCATTAAGTATGACTATGGGAGGGTTGTCAGCCTATGTAGCGTTGTCTATTGGGATATTTGTTTTGACATCCTGTTGTCATTATGCAACATTATTGTTGAAAAGGGAGGATGTTTTGTGAGGCAAGAAAATGTTTTGGGGGAGCAATGAGCATCTTGTGAGCATTGTGACGGGGCAAGGCCAGATGGCTATAGGAAAGTGATAAGGAATAGATATGTTAGTCCCAGGCTAAAAAAAATCCCTGGTACCATTGGAACCAAATGGCAGTTGTTCCAGGTTAATCAAGACACCTGCGGCCAATTAAGAACCTTCTAGAAAGGAGTAGAAATAGCTAGCCTGATTGGGACACCTGAAGCCAATCAGGGGCTGTCTGAAATCAGTTAAAAACCTCCCAACTAGTCAGGTGGGCGTGGATGTCAGGAGCTGTGGGAGGAAGTTGTGCTGTTGGTGAGACTGAGAGGTAGACAACTTATCATACATAAGGAAGGAGGCCCTGAGGTAAGGGTGAAGTGGAGTTTGAAGAAGCGGAGACTGCTGTGGGGAAGTAGCCCAGCGAATTGTATTGTGTTTTGTGGCTAAAAGGTCAGCCATCTTAGCTGGTACTATTAGGGTCCCTGGACTGGAGCCCGGAGTAGAGGGCGGGCCCAGGCTCTCCCCTTTCTGCCTCCCCTAATTAATCACTGAGATTGGGAGACAATAGAGACTGTGCCAGGAAGGATAGCTTCTCCTCACCGGCTTGCGATGAAAATGACTCAATAGGCTGTGACCTTGTCTCTGGAGAGAGAAGGGCTATGTGGAAGGTCACAGTGAGCCTCTGAGGCTAGTGAAATACACCAGAAAATGCATGATCCACGAAGATAAGGACAGAACTTTGTCACAGCACCCTGAGAGAATCTAGAAGATCGTGGGAAGGGCAGGATGGATTGATCCCACTGGTCATTACTAATTCTTTCCCCCTACCCCACTTCTCCTTTCAGCCAGAGACTTGTGCTCTGATTTGTCCAAGTGTATTACGTGTCTCAGCTACATGAATGCCACAAAATCATTTTATCCGTTTCTAGCAACTTGGGCTGACTGAGGTGGGATTTCCAAAGGAGCTTATAGGAGTGAGGTGCTCTGCTCCTATTGTAACTTGTTGGGATTTAGGCACCAAATTCCCATAGGCACTTTGGAAAATCTCAGCCAAAATCCAAGCTGCGTTCAGTCTTGCAGCAGCAACCAATGCCCAGAAGACCCTCAGACCATCGCAGTAGCTGGAGTCTTGGCTAGTTAGAGCTGCTTATGCAGAGAAATTTTATAGTGAAGTTGGTGGTTATTGTAATGATGGTTTTTGTCTGAAGACAACGGTTGGGTACTCAGAACATCTCAGAATTAGCTCACTCATTTAAGAGCCTAGCCATGGGCTGGAGACAGACATTAGGCTCCTCATTTTAAAAGTCATGGCCAACGCATAAGATTAGGAGCAGCAAACACTGCAGGGGTGGGCTCCTAGCGGTGGGAATCAATCAATCCCTGAAGGCTAATTTGGATTCTGTACATAAGCAGACCCTAGCGCTAGGGCATCTTCCCTACCTATCCTTTCAAATCCCATGCACTCGCTCATTTTGTCTTAAAGGTCTTTGCAGGACCAACGTCCTGATCCTCACTTCCTGGAACAAGGTGCTTCATCTTCAGGGAGCCACCACGAGCCACTTGTCTTTCAGAATCCTGAAGAGACTTGTCAGAAGAGGACTACAGGAAGCAACCTGACAATCCCCATTCCTTCTGCCAACACTGCTGACTAGGGAACCCTGGGAGTTGTTAGCAGCCATCTCCTATCTGAAATACCTCATAATTCCTAGCCAATGGCTGCCAGAGACCCCTTAGCTCTTGTGGTGAGTGTTGTAAGGTGTGACTCTAACCCATGGAAGTAGGTGATAAGGAAGGAAAAGATTAGCCTGCTTCTGACTTCTTTAGGTTTGAGGGCCAGTGGCCCTTTCCTGGTAGTTAACCCACCAAACTCTGTTTGGGGATAGTGCTCGGACAGCACCCCTAGAAAAGTGAAAATGGAGGAGGTCCTCCACCAGTCCTGCAGAAGACCTCTGAAGTATGCTGGGGATTAACAATCCCGGTATAGGGTAAGTGGAGAGTGTAACCATGTAGTAGTTACTCATACTGCTACCAATTGCCTTCTTGTGGTTATCTACCAGCAGTTTGCAATGCTTGTGATTTTTACACAACAACAATAAAGCATGCCTTATGCAGTCTTGTGACTTAAGGCCACTGTTAGTCGATTTACTTATCATAACTTAGGCAGGTCCACACTTACAAAGCCGCAGCGATGTAGTTGCTGTAGGGCTTCAGTGACGAGGCTACCACAGGACAGCTGCTTCCATCAGCGTAATTAACCCCCTCTACAGGAGCCAGTAGTTGGGTTGATGGGAAAGGCCATCCAGGGGTTAGGTAAAGTAGCCTGGAAAGGTTGAGAACCACTGCTCTGTATACGCTGGTGCTTAGAGCTCTCATCTGGTGGGAGGAGACCTGGATTTGAATTCCTGCTCTGGAGTGGGGGTTCAAAGATGGGGTTTGATTCATCTGAATGTCTCTTTTTTTATTATATCATAACCATTGACTGATAGACACAAATCCATGAAATGTACTGGCCAGCCTGAATCTGCTTTTGGAGGGCAGGGTGGGCTAGAAGAGATTAAATCAATTCTAAAATGGAGCCCTGATTCTGAAGGCACCCCCTAGCAATACTATGGTAGAATAAATCATAATTTTCATTTTAATCAAGGATATAATATATTCTCCAAAGTATTTTATGCTGTATCTGTTAAGCTGCAAGTCACCACACAGCTTCTTGTATGTCTTGCCATTCTTCCAGTTCTAATAGAATATTCAGAGCATTTTCCCATCTAGAAGTTGCAGTCTCAGTTTTAGCACTGTTTCAGCAATGTAAACCTCTGCAAATCTCTCTGGTAATGCCTTTCTTTGTCATCTATTAAATAAAACTCTCGCCAAGTTAATTGCTTCTCTGGTTAGCATTTCATTTTTGTTATCTCTTTGTAACAGGAAACTTCATATTTGAAACAAAACAAATAAAATAGAAAAACCCTGAGATCTGGATTATTTTTAATATTATCTATACGAATACATGCTTGCTGTCAAATAATTGGGTAAAAAGAACCTAATTATTTATAGCTAATATGGATTCCCAATGTGATATCTCTTCTAGTGATAGAAATGGGAGCATTTCCAATTGACTTCAAGGGGCATTGGGCCTAACCTTTAAGTCCAGTTTTTCCATGGAAAAGTGTGTTTTAGAGTAAACAAATGTTTACCGAGTGTCTGTTTCCCATGGAAAATATGTTTGCTGCTGTTGTTGAAGGGGGCAAAACCAAAATATTTCATCCAAAGAATGAAATATTTAAATTAGGAACCGTAGCCCTGGTGCCTCAGGGAAGATGTAAGTCAGTTGCCTCATGACTCCATTCCTCTGTATTGGCTGGGATCCCTAGCTGTATCACATCTCCATAATGCACTCTTGCCAGAGATTTCAGGATGCCCCCATCTATTCTTTCCAGTAAGGGAGACCATGGTGCATCATGGAAAATGTAATCTAATCAAGGAGCCTATAGAGAAGAATTGGAGCCTATAGAGAAGCCAGGGAGCCCATAGAGAAGAATTTAGGTACCACAACTCCCTTTAAGCACTACAGCAACATTTCCAAACAGAAATAATCTATCTCTGAGGGGAAGTTTTCAGAAACGCTTAAGAGGTTTAGGGTTATGAATCCCATTGGCTTTCAATGGAACTTGTGCTCCAAGTATTCTTACATGCTCTCCCCTTAAAGAGGGAAGCAGTCACATTAAATAGCCTGTAAAAGGGTATACAGGCCCTTCAAGGTTTATACGAGGGACCCTCAGGGATCTAACACCATGTCATTCCAGGTCTGAGTGCAAGAATTCCTGTCTGGCAGGGAGGGAGGCTGTCACTGAGGGGCACGGAGGATCTCGGGAAAGCAATCTGGGTTTTGTAATAAAGACCATTTTGATGGCCTTAGCTTTAGGGTCTGCAGACAAAATGCTACGATCAGGATGTCCTGAACTCTCCTATTGTTTCACTAGTGAGGTGACAAGCCAGTCATTCGGTAGTCCTGAGCGGGCCTCTCTCTGAAGTCCTGGAGAGCAGAGCAGGCTGGGATAGGCGGCCCATGAAGCAACCATGTTTGTAATCATGGATTTCAAGTCACGATCTGGCCTTTGCTGCTGAGGCAGCACAACTACATGCTGCTCCTTCCCCTCGGTAGCTTGCAAGATAAAGGAGAGGTGTCCAATGGCGCCTAACTGCTATTTGCACCTAATAGCTACTGAGATTCAAGGGGAGTTGGGCACTCAACTGTTGATTGTGCATCTGAAAAATGTCCCCCTAATCCTAGACCCTACTGAATGAAGCCTCCCAGTGGAGTATACTCTGCCCATCTTACAGTGATGCAAAGAGCTTGTCTCTATGGGAATTATACTGATACCATGGCACTGTAGTTATACCAGTGTAAGTCCTGATGTGATGACTCTTACTCTGGAATGAGTGCCTTTCCCCGGTATAGCTTATGTCACTTTAGAAGATGTGCCCGGTGTATCAAAAAAAGGAGCTCATTCCAGAAGGGTGTCAACACAGGGAGTTATGCTAGCCTAATTTAAGCACTATAATTAGACTCATCCAGTTCTGCAGCTAAGTTTCCCAGTGAAGACAAGTCCAAGGTGATTTGTGTAACATCACCCAGCAAGTCCATCCCAGAACTGAGATTGGAATCCAGGTCGCTAGACTCCTACTAAAAAGAAAAATCCCTATCAAAGAGTTACATAGAGAATCTCTAAAACCCATGATTCAACAGAAATAAACAAAGCAACCCATTATGGACACAGGACTTTCAGATTAATGGGGCTCCGGAGATTATGGTTTATGGCAGTTTAAAAAAAGGAACAGGATTGTATTTCCTTACATTCCTTTTAAAACGGTAACATTTTTGAATTTACACCATCCTCGCTTTTTCACATCAGCTTTTGTTGGGAAAACAGCTGAATTATGTAGCAAGAGCCATGCTAAAGAAGAACAGCTGCAGTAGAGAAGATGAGAGACGGTGCGGTAGCCTGAAATACAGATTGGTAATGAAAAGATAAATGATTATGAATGATCCTAGCGATAAATATTTTGCTTTGCTTCCCAATAAAAGTTGCCCGGTGAAAGTATTTAGCTGGGTAATAGAAAATGTATGTCAAATCTCAAGAATATTGGATTCTTATAGCTTAAACAAATATGTATTCGTTGGGAATTAAGGTCATTCAGGGGAAAGATCTTGATGGTGAACTTAATTCAATAGCTTTTTCTCCATTCAAGCCATGCACTCACATGTACTGTCATTAATCTAACTGGTGGCAATTCAGCTAATCCTATTTTAGACATACACATCTATTTTCCTCTACCTCCATTTCCAGAAGAAGTTTTAAAATATATATTTCAGAAAACCATCCCAACGTGAAGCATACACTGAGCACTGTCAGGAGAGCAAGGACAAAGGATTTTTGAAACAGAGTCCATGATGCAATTTTTCGACTATATCTGCGACACTTCTTTAGGCATTAGAACCACTTAGACCTATTTGGACCTCCGCTGCACACGCCAGCCTCCTATTTCTTGTTCACCTATCTTCGTTCATACCCCCACTGAAACAAAGGCTGCTCCCAAACTCCAATCTCACATCAAAAGTAGAGCTGCTGGAAGTTTTTTCATTGGAACTCCTCTCCCACTTAAAAACCAAAACAAAAAAAACACATTTTAACCAAAATGTTTGTTGTGGTGGAAACAATCTAGGTTTGTCAAAACACCAGAAAACTGAAACTCAGTGGATTTTTTTTAATACAATTAGTGTTTTTTGTATGGTTATCAAGCAATTAAAAAAACTAATCACAATTAATTATGCTGTTAATAATAGAATACTATATATTTAAATATTTTTGCATGTTTTCCACATTTTCAAATATATTGATTTCAATTTCACCACAGAATACAAAGTAAGCAGTGCTCACTTTATATTTTTTATTATAAATATTTGCACTGTAAAACTAAAAGAAGGTTGATTTTTTTTGTTGGTGGTTCGGATTCTGTAGTTTCTGCATCAGAGTGTTGCTCTTTTAAGACTTCTGAAAGCCTGCTCCACACCTCGGCCCTCTCAGATTTTGGAAGGCATTTCAGATTCTTAAACCTTGGGTTGAGTGCAGTAGCTATCTTTAGAAATCTCACATTGGTACCTTCTTTGCATTTTGTCAACTCTGCACTGAAAGTGTTCTTAAAATGAACAACATGCTGGGTCATCATTCGAGACAGATATAGCATGAAATATATGGCAGAATGTTGATAAAACACAGAGCAGGAGACATACAATTCTCACCAAAGGAGTTAATTAAGTCTGTGACTGAATTGATTATTTTTTTAAACAAGCATCATCAGCACGGAAGCATGTCCTCTGGAATGGTGACCAAACCGTGAAGGGGCATAGGAACGTTTAGCATATCTGGCACATAAATACCTTGCAATGCCAGGCAAAAAAGTGCCAAGAAAATGCCTGTTCCCACTTTCAGGTGACATTGTAAATAAGAAGGGGACAGCCATTGTGATTGGTTGAACAAGAAGTAGGACTGAGTGGACTCGTAGGATGTGAAGTTTTACATTGTATTATTTTTGAGTCCAGTTATGTAACAAAACCCTACATTTGTAAGTTGTGCTTTCACAATTAAACGATTGCAAGACAGTACTTGTATGAGGTGAATTGAAAAAGACTATTTCTTTTGTCATTTTTACAGTGCAAATATTTGCAATAAAAATAATACAGAAAGTGAGCACTGTACACTTTGTATTCTGTGTTGTAATTGAAATCAATATATTCGAAAATGTAGAAAACCATCCAAAATATTAGATACATTTCAATTAGTATTCTACTGTTTAACAGTGAGAATAAAACCATGATTAATCACGATTAGTTTTTTTAATCACAATTAATTTTGAGCTAATCATGTCAGATAACTGCGATTAATTGACAGCCCTAGTTCTTTAGGTAAAATTTATTTATATTTCACTAACAAAAATCCAGTCTGGAGTTTTAGGATTATTTGTTTTGTTTTTGTCATCAAACTGGACATATTCACAGGAAGTTTTCGAAACCCTTTCCCCCCTCTATTTCCCAAGAAAACCAATTAGCATTCCACTGGCTGTAATCACAAGCCTGTGGTTTAAGAGCAGTAAAAGATACACTGCAGCTTACAACGCACAGGGCAGGAAAACCGACAGCACTAGCTGACTAGGGCCCTTACAGTGAATTTTTTGGATGAACTGTTTTATTTATTGAAAAATGCAGTTTGGGTCGACTTGAACCTACTCACCAGTTTGATACAATAGGAGTTTCATGTGGGCACACATTTAAAGGACAGAGTATAGGCACTTGCCTAAGATTTGGAGTGCCCAGGTTTGAATCCCCACCCGAGAAGCTTTACCCAACCAGCCCGCATTATATGTTCATTTCCTAAAGTCAGAGCTCAGAGTAGGGCTTTGCGTGGGGCCTCAAGCCATATCATTTTATTTATTTTAGAAAAGGACAGCTGGCCAGATTGAACCGAAGCTGCTGCAGAACTGCCCACTGAACAGAGGGTTACAGTAGTTAATATAAGGACCACATCTCCTGAGAGCTGGGAATCTGTAGCATTGTTTCTAAAATACCCAGTTCAATAAAGCTGTTGCTGTGGGCTGCATGTAGCTTCCTGAGTCCTGCTCATCTGGTGCCCACCCCCTCTTGCACTCTTTGGGCAGAATGATGGCTGGAGCTTGCTAGGCCATGTAAGTACACGCCTCCCTCAAACGCGGATATTGTCTGGCTCTAGATTTATGACCACACCGCTGAGTTTAACAGGCAATGACCAAAGTCCTATTGGTTACAAAGAAGAAAGGCAGAGATGCATGTATTGTGAATATCTTGATTTTCTTCCTTGGGGGCTGCCTTGAAGAAGTTCTATCATGCTCTGCCTGCCAACTTGACATAAGATGTTAGTGATCTAATGAGAGGAGGTAAAATTTCCTCTCCCTGCCCTCTGTGCATGCATGTGGCTCCACGACAAAGCCAGTTACAGTAGTCTGGTAGTATTACCTAGGGAAGTATAAAGATGCAGTAGCATATGACCAGGTAATCATTTGGATGGCTGCAGCAACTAGGGATTGGGGGGTGAAACAAGGGACCCAAGTCAAAGATTATTTATGTATTTTAGCCACCAAATTAACCTCCTTCTGATGCTGCATCTTTTTAATGACAGCCTGAGGTAACACAGCTGATACAATCCCATGCATATCTAGTCAATTAAAATAAGCCATTAGATCTAGACACATTCTAATCATATAATCAGCAGATCCCCTAATGCAACTAAGTTTATGCAACCAACTCACATTAAGAGATTTTTATCACTCAAACAGATCATCACCACAACATAGTGGTCTTCTCTCACCAGATAAATACCAAGACCTAACCAAAACAGCCAGTGTTATAGATCCAGAAGTGATTGAGAACTATATCTAAAAGTCCACATTTACACAGACAGAGGTTTCTTTTCAAAGTGGGAGATATTAAACCTGTGATAGTGTCTCAAATGTTTGATGTCAATTATTTATATTTGGGTGATGTCATTGGGCCAAATTCCCCCCCTAATAAACCCAAATAAGTGAGTGAGGTGACACAAGAGAGTTTGTATTTGCACGCAGCAAGATGTTGGCTGTCTACTATAAGCATATGCTACCACTGTGATTCACCATCTACTGCCTTACTCTCAGACACATTCCAGTGCCTGTGCTCACAGCAAGTAGCACCTCACTCTGCTAGAAGCTTCAAAGATGCTCCACATTTTGCTGACTGCAGCCAGACGCTGTGTTGCCACAACATGGTGTGCCTGTTCCTCCCTGCCACCAGCCCGGCCATGCTTCATCCCAGCTCAAACGTTCACTCAGAAAGTCTTCTGCGGTCAGTGGAAGATCAGACCCATTCCAAGTCAGGGCAAGAGCAGGATTCCCCAGTGCCCCTTGGATCAGTACTGCCAACCACAAAATGTTCCAAAATCCCAAATCATGCCTCAAAACACCAGCAGATTTTTTCCCTACTATATTTTGGGCTTTTTAAAAAGTTTGTTTATTGTTGGGGTGTTGTGATCCTTTAGGGTAAACTCTGAGCATGTTTGCAGGCATTTATCTGAAACCATGAATGCCAGCAGGTTATTCCCTAGTGGATCAGGAAAATGCTACCGACACAGAAATAGGCAGGTGGTGAAAGAGGAAGGCACAAGTGTAGCTGTAGCAGTGTTAATTTTAAACGTGTCTTACATCCATTTGACTTCTGGACCAAAATCCTAAATGTTCTCTGTGCTCCCATGTTTATCTCAAGTGTGATTAGAGGCTTTGTTCCTTTCAGGAATGCAAAGCTCACATTCTTAAAGGGAGGCAGAACCCAGCCTGTGCCCAGATTCTCCCTGGCTCAGTTCACAAGTACCTTCTTTTCCAAGGGTCTTGTAGCAGACTACAGAGTCACCGGTGCAGCCCCTCCTGCTGGTTGCCTCAGGAATTAGCTATTTCAGCCCCAGAGGGCCCTCTGCTGGCAGGTATCTCACCTGCTTCAGGCTCCCCATGTCTTCTGGATCCTGGTGCCCTTTACCTTGGGGTTCTGCCCCATCAGTACCCACACAGTTTGGGTCTTCGCTCCCATGGGAAACCCCAATCCTCTATACCTGCCTTGCCTCAGTGGCTACTGCCTATTGTCATCTAGCCCCGTTCTCTGGGGCAGACTGTAGTTTGTAATGGCCACTCAGCACTAGCAAGGGGGTTGGACCAGCTCCCTCTGCCCATCCCTAGTCTACACCTCTTCAGCCTTGGTACCTCTTTAGGCCTCAAAGAAGGCCTCATCCTGGGGAGTTGTCAGGCTGGAGCTCCCTAGCTCCTCTTATCTTTCCCCAGCCTTGTTCTGCATCAGGTACCCTCCTTTCCCAGGCAGCCAAGTCCTTCTCCCTCCAAGGCTGGAGAGTGACTCTGACCCAGCTCCTCCCTGAGCCCTTCTTATCAGGGCCTGTTGTGGCCTGATTAGGTCTGGCCCCAACTGTGGCTGCTTCCCAGTCAGCCTACCCTTGCTCCCAGAAGCAGGGTGACTGCCATCCTACAGTCTGCACTGTTCTCTGGTGCTCTGTTCTACCCTGCTGAGGGGCTCCATTTCAGCCCTCCTGGAGCCTTGGAAGAGACAGCAACACAAGCTCTGCAGAGTAAAGCAGGGCCTGATTTATATAGACCTCAGGCTCCTCCCACTCCCAGCGGCCTCTGCTAGGATTAGTGGTTAATTAGAGCCAGAAGGACCACACTTTAGTTCTAATTTCCTGGGGGAAGTCCACTCCGTATAGCTGCTGCTCCTCAGGCTTGGTCAACGCCTAACATTTATACTGGCATATGTATGTTAGTCAAGGGTATTATTAACCCACACTCCTGGCTGGCACGGCTAGCCAACAAAACCCCCAGTATAGACACAGTGACAACATTCAGGGAGTTGGTGTTTCTACATTAGAAGAAAGACTCCTTCTGTCATCATAGGCTGTAACAACATTGGGGAGCTCTGCTGGCAGAGCTATTGAGAGACAGGCTCTGTGGAGCAGACTGCAGAGGACTTGGATTTTTTGTTGTCTTTTTCCATCCCAGTGACAATTCATTCTGTAAAAATGGGGGCCGGTCATTAACTTCTTTTAAAATCAAGGTAAATTCTCCAATAATCACATGACTCCAGGATCTGGAGCAATAAGGAAACCACCAAACAGCCTGTCTCACAATGATATCCCAAGACTTGGCAATGCTGGTGTGTGTAATCTTTTCCACCAGTGCATAGTGAGTACAAATCCCTAGTTAAATGCTACTACATGAGACCAGTATTGGTTTACACTCAACTAGCAGTGGTGTAAATTGCCACATGAGGGGAGTGGAGCAATGGAAAAAACATTTTTAGAAGAAAGTACATTTCTCTTCTTGTGAATGGGTTAAGTGTAGCAAACAGGTGGCAGCAATTGATTTAATTGGGGATTGGTCCTGCTTTGAGCAGGGGGTTGGACTAGATGACCTCCTGAGGTCCCTTCCAACCCTGAGAGTCTATGATTCTATGAATCCCAGGTTGAGTCAATGCAAGCGGATGAAAATGGTTAACTCACACAGCAGCAGGACTCCACAAGGAGAAATAGCAGAGAATTTGCCCAAACCTCTTTTCATTGCAATAAATAAGCAAGCTTTTCCTCTTGTCTGCTTGTTAAAAGTAATAATATAATTTTTATTCTATTAAGATATGAGGGCTTATTTACATTCCCCCTGAAATTGAATCAGAGCGGGCTGCCACCCGGTGATAATACAATCGAAAGCTCCAGAGCTCTGTTCCACGCAAAAGAAAATAAATGGACCACTGATAAATATGAATTGCTCGGAAAGATCCACAAAATCCCTGAATCCTCAGAAGGAAAAAGGAGGCCAAGCAAATATTATTTTTCAGCATTTCAAAGTCACTCAAGAGTTTTAATCGCGCTGAGCACAAACAAAGGGAGTATGGCCTGGCAAGGGAGCTGGGGTAACGGAGGGGCATTCCAAGTCCCTGCTCAGGTCCTGTCTATTCCCTTCGTACCTGGTTACGCAAAGGGAAGGGCTTTTAGTGAGGACAGCATGTGAGAATCACAACAAGAAGTGGAAAGAGACAAAGGACAATGTTTTCTAAAGCACAGAAGGGTCTATCTACACTGCAGTTCGACACCCCCAGCTGGCCCCTGCTAAATGACTCGAGGTAAGGGGCTGTTTCATTGCTGCGCAGACGTTCAGGCTTGGGCGGCAGTCCAGGCTGTAGGACCCTCCCACCTGGCTGGGTTTTAGAGCCAGGGCTCCAGACTGAGCCCGAACATCTACACTGCAATGAAACAGCCCCTTAGCGCCAGTCAGCTGGCAGGGGCCAGCCACAGGTTTCTAACTGCAGCGTAGACATGGTCTAAATAACTTAGGCGGCCTGGCCCAGATCCTCAAAGGGTATTTATGTGCCTAATGCCCATGGGAGTTGTGCTTTTGAGAATTTTATCCAAAAGCACCCACTCCACAAAAGAAAACAAAAAATAGCCAATAAAAGCAGTTATTTCCTGAGCTTCGGTTCAGGTTTGATGTGGAGCATTCAGAACTGAAAGGTTTTAGGCCCCAATCCTGTCAAGTACAATGGGCAGGCAGATTCCTGCACCTACCCCGAGCCTTATGGACATCATGCTACAAAGGGTGTCTCCCCAGAGTGAGTAACGTGCCGGATCAGGGCCTTACTCTGCCATCTTTGAGAAGTAAGGGTGGTTAAAGGCATGGGAGGCTGAGGGGGCCATAGCGATCAGAGGAAACCATAGTCATAATTATCATCTATAAGTGAAAGTAGCTTTAGGGGTCTTATAAGCTGGTGGGAAGTCAGCCATGAAATGTAAACTGAACCCCCAAATTATGGCTTAGTTCACATTGCTTTCCTTGGAGCCAGCTTTAACACCAAGAAGATGCAGAAACAAAAGCAAAACTCGGAGCACATGGTAACAACCACCAGATACCATGGTGTGGATCATCCAAACTACTTACTGGGGGATCCTTTGGCAGCAGTTGTCCCTAACTTACCAGTGATGAGGTGAGGGCTAGGAGCTCTCCTTGTTAGAGTCCAAATCCCACACGCTAAGAAAGAGCTGACTTGGGGAGTTCAGTCTAGGCTGAATTCCACTAGGGGGTGGTGAACTTTAGGGATGATTTAGTTGGGGATGGTCCTGCTTTGAGCAGGGGGTTGGACTAGATACCTCCTGAGGTCCCTTCCAACCCTGAGATTCTATGATTCTATGAACTAACTGAAGCCTGTGTTTTGCTGTGGCCGGCTATGCAGAGGGGAATATTGAGCAGAGCGAATTGCCAAGTTCCATGCTGAGTGATAAGAGTTGGAGCATAAGTGAAGAGAATCAAGTGATAGTGAGATTTCCTTTCTTGAACTGTATACTGGCTGACAGACGTTGTCAAGAAGAGCTCACAGAGCTAAGTAGCTGACTCAGGTTTTTCCCAGCTGTCAATAGATGGTAGAAGTCTCTCCAGGAGGAGGGATCTTTTACTACAAGATGGTTCTGGCCCTGATTCTCCACAAGGGCCAAGCTGTCCCCAGATCTAGCAGAAAGTAGCTGCCACAAGGAGCCCATTCTGTCGCTGGCATCCTCAGCTACCTGGCCTAGGTGGAGCTGGAGCAGCATGAAGGCAGCAGGATCAGATTCAATGGAGCTCCATCATGGCCCTTCCATGCTTGGCAGACAGGAGACTCCATGCCTCTATGTCTATCTTCAGACTGACTATCACAGTGGTCCTGCCCTCATCGTCTTTGACTGTTTACTGTAGGATGGCTGCTGTCTCCTCCATCTCTTCTGTAAGGGATTTTTCCTCTGAAGAACTTTGTTAGCAGTTTTGGGTGGGATGTTCAAAAGCAGTCAACGTGGCCAAAGTCTGCTCCAATTAAAGTCAATGGGAACTGTTCCTGGGTTCATAGATATTAAGGGGTAAAAGGGATCTAATCTGACATCCTGAGTAACACAAGCTAATCATCTTACCCAGTCATTCCTGCATCAAGCCCATCCCTTCCCGCTAGCTGGAGCAGATCTCTGAGAAATCATCCAGGCCTGGTTCAAGGACTTCAAATGATAGCGAATCTGCCAAGCTGAGGAAGAGAAGCCAGCCACCGTGGGCTGAGTGAGGGCCACTTCCCAGTCTCCTGACATAGATCCCTTTACCTCTTGCCTACAAAGCTAGCGCACTGCAGCTTGAACCAATTTCCCATTCTCATTCCTCTTCCTACTGACGTCCACAGGAGCAGAGTTCAAGCAATGCTGGGCCCTTTTGCCAATGAAGAATATTGACCTGCCTTGCTCAGCATTGCTTTTTAATAATGCTGTGTGCTGAAATATTCTTTCATGTTCAGCTTGTTTTGCAGGTTGCTCTACCTGGCAATGGATAGTTGCATTTTTCCCTAATGCTTATGCAGTGAACTTCACTTTTTCTTTCCAGTTGACTCTATCTTTGTATTTGGCAGAGTTCTTTATTCTCCTGTGCTTCTTTTAGCCCCCTATAGGATGACAATCCCTTTAGCAATTGACTTCTGATTCTGTCTCAACAGTAGTACACGAATCCGCTTAGCCTGGGCTGACTGGCACTAATGCTGCTAGCAGGATTCTGACACTGATCTTATCTGCCTAGCTTAATCGGTGAGGAAGGGACTGTAAACTTGAGATTTCAATGAGTGGAGAACTATTTCTACAGTATTTGTTTTTCTGATCTTTCCCTTATCTGATGGAGCATCAGACATTTCAAGGATTTTTTGATGAGGATGATGATTTGGCTACAACTCGACATGCGACAAACCGCGAAAAAGAAGATGAAGTTTCATCTGAGAAAGTTGAAGCAGTGTGTGAAACACAGACTATGTGCCCCATTCTATGTTTCAATAAAACTGGGCTAAGAGGTTTGGTGCAAACCACGTATTGAGCGGCTGAAATCTGTTGACTGCAGGGCAGGCTTTTTTCAGACTCTTTCCTACAGATTTGTCATCCTTTAGCATAGCATGTGCTTCAGAGGTTGTGCACCAGCCCCACCGCCAGAGAGTCTCTTATAATAATATAACCAATTTGGTTCATCCCAAAGTATCACAGAAGGCTTTGTGACTGACTACAGTCTATGCATGCACTGAAAAGAGCATCAAATTGATTACAACCTATCAAAGAGGTATACATCTGTGCATCCAGCAGTGCATGGATAACGGGGTTTAGCAGCCAAATTGTCCAGGTAAATGTAGGAAAAAAGAAGATAGGGTAGTATAGCATTTGATTGTTTGTGGGGTTTCTTTACAAATTACATTGCACAGAGGCCACTGAACGCTACCTTCAGGCACTCTTAAGTGGTGTTGTCAGTAGGCACTCAGTAGAGGACTGGCTGGGACCAGAAGATATCAGGGTTGGCCAAGATGAAAGGCTTTGATCCAACAATCTGTTCCATTAAACTCTGTTCCATTTGGAACCTGGACGTTCCCCTGCATTTTGCTTTGCCAGCACATCTTTCTCATTTAAAATCACCCATTTGACGTGACCCTCGCCATTTCTAGTAAAATTATGGCTGGAGCTGTCAGGGTCCACTTTTTTGTGCCGCCTAACAGTGAGGCCTGTTTGTACACTTGGTCTGGAATATCCAGTACAAACGACACCTCTAAGTAAAGAGGGGCAGGCAATGCCATACTTGGAAAACGTGTACATTCTATAGAAGGTAGTTAGATTCCTATTCCTATTTGGAGAGCACCTAGAGGTCCCCAGAGATATCAGGCCCCCCTTTAAACCAGGTGCAGTATAAACACCTAGTGTGAGAAGGTCCCTGCCCCAAAGATCTTACAGCCTTAAGAGATAACACAAAGGATGGAAGGAAAAACAACTATACAGGCAAAATGACATGCCCCAGGTCATGGAGAAGACCTGTTGCAGAGTTGGGGGGACAACCCCATGTCCTGTATAACAAGCTGTCCAACCCTGCTAGTTTTACCTGAATTTGTGCAGTGAGAAGAGACACTACAGCTGTAGATGTAGATTAGGGATGAGCCCTTACATGGGATGTTCAGACAGCCCTGAGTTTGGGGGCTTACAGAGGTGAGATTTTTGGTTCAGGATCTGTGCAGCACCTTTTATGTATAAGACCAGAAGCAAGAGAAAAAGCAATAGCAATAGTTAGGACTAAATGTGAACCTTTCAGTTCACAGGTCATTTGAATAACTCTGTTTGTATTCCTTCCTTCTCACCTTTCTTCCACTTGTCACTGTGAAAGCTGGAGCCAACCAATTGGATTTGCCCATATTTGTATTTCCTCCTTTATTAGTAGTATTCAATCCGGCCTCACATCATTTCTAATTTCATCCCAGGACAGTTGTTGGGTCACACAGGTAAGATAACGTCCATTACGACATGTCACGCTAAAGGAGTGTGCTACAGCAACACATTCAAATGCGGAGATCCTAAATAATGAAATACTGGCTCCGATCCAAAAATAACTAGGAGAGTTGTTGTTAAAACAGCATTAGAAGTGACAAGAGGAGAGGAGAGAGAGAAGATGGTCGTCTGCAGAAGCTGCAGGATCCACATTATCTTTTAGTGGGTATCTGAAGGATGCTAATGAACGTATAATGCAGGAGAGGAGAGAGAGAAGGTGGCACAGACAATTCAAGATTTGTAGTCATCTGCTAAACAAAAGATCCTGGAGGGCAGACTGCTGGAAGAGGAAGGTGATCCGTGGAAGGGTGTGACCAAAAGGACAAGGCAGAGGAAGAGATCAATTAGTGGTGGTGAAACCGAGTTGAGGAACAGGCTTTCTGCATTGGGGAGCAAGGAGGAGAAACAGGCAGAAGACGGTGTGGCAAAGAAGAAAAGCCAGTCCCCCCGGAAGAGAGGAAGAGATCACAAGTATAGTCAGAGACCAGAGCCTACAGGAACAAAACGGGATGATGTGGAGGGGACTGAGAGAAAGAACATAAACCAGATTTACAGCAATACCAGGAAGAGACAGACTGTCACTAGACCTGATGCAGAGAACAGGAGAGCAAGGATGCAAGATGTGGACAAGAGGCTGAAGAGGATTGTGATGGGAGTGTTTTCTTTCAGTATTCTGGGATGGAAATAAGACTAGTGGAATTTCAGACATGCTCAGCACTGGTCTAACTCTGCTCCCACTAAAGTCAGTGGGAGTTTTACTATAGATTTTAATGGGAGTGGAGCTAGGCCAGCGTTGAGCAATTGTGCAAGTCTCACCTTTGACATTGTAATACGATGATTTCAAATTGCATCCACTCTCTCATTGCCCTGTATCATATAAGCTTCTGCAATGCACATTTTAAAAATAATATTATGAGCTGGGTGAAATATTGTTTTGGGTTGGATTAAATATCCCCATTGAGATTGACAGGTGTGAACTCACACTTCAGTTAACAGACCAGTAAATATAAGCCTTGCCTAAGGGCTTGATTACACTGAGCACTATAAAGCCTCCAGGAGCGCTATAACTCCCTACCCGTCCAGACTGGCAAGGCACGTAGAACGCTATAAACCCACAGTTATACCGGTCCTGGTAACCCTCCCTTCCCAGAGGATTAACAACTATTGCGTATTGACTGCTCCATATTATTGCCAGTGTGAATGGGTATTAACACTACAAGCACTTTGAGTGATCTCTGGAGATGCCCTGAGCCATTTAAGGCAACTGATGTCTCTTTCCTTTGTTTTGAACTCGGCTGGAGGAATGCGGAAGTACATTTTCAAAGTTTCTCTCTTAACTCGGCAGATAAGCAATGCAAATGTTTACGGAGGGAGCCTGTGTGAAAGAGAAGACTAGCACGCTTTGTATTTCAAAGGAAACTTGCTGACAGGCTCTCTGAAGGACGAAAATCCCCTCACTCTCTCCCTCCGCATACACACAACACATTCCCCCTCACCCCCCTCATTTGAAAAGCATGTTGCACCCAGCTAAATGCTGGGATAGCTGCCCATAATGCACCACTCCCCATGCTGCTGCAAGTGCCGCAAATGTGGCCACGCTATACTGCTGACGGGTGTCAGTGTGGACATGCTAAAGCACTATCCCTATAGCTGTATACAAGGGCAGGTATAACCAAAACTGCTATAAAGCTGTAAGTGTAACCAAGCCCTTAGACAAAAGGTTTGTGTGAACCTGCCCAGAAGCTTTGGGATTTCATATTATTTTGCCTACGTGTGTGTGGGCATATGAGCGAACACACAGATATTGAGGCCACAAATAAGAACACAGAGAGGCAAAGGAAAAGAGGCAGGAAAAGCCAAGCAAGAACCCATAACCACAGTTTGACCCTGGAAAAAGCTAGGGAGAGCTTTTCTATCTGGTATTGACTAACAATGCTTGGAGGAGGCTGGTAAACTAATAAACTTGGTCCTTCTGCTTTCCAAGACACAGTCTCGTACATTCTTTGTAAATAAACAGAAACTTCCTCAAAGTCACCAATTTCTACTTCCAGCTCAAACATCTCCAACCTACTCAGGTCAAAAGGAGCATCACAACAAATATAATACTAAGGGCTTCTCTCCACGGTTAGTACGCAGCAAGCCAGAGTGTAATCCTACAGCACACTCACTGCCTGCGGAGTCCCTGCTACCACGCACTAGAAGTTCCGTAATGCGCTGTAGCGGGGTCCGCATTGCAAGCTAGTATATATTATTTAGAGTCACACCTTGGCTTGCTATGCATGAACTTGCCATGTAGACAAGCCCTAATCCTTCCGACAAAGTGGGTATTCACCCACGAAAGCTTATGCTCTAATACATCTGTTAGTCTCTAAGGTGCCACAGCACTCTTTGTTGCTAATATTCTCATGTTTCTCAACTGAATCCCCAATCAAGCAAAACACTTAAGCAGACGCTTAAAATTAAGCACCCGCTTAAGTGTATTGCTGTACCAGGACTTAAATGAAAAGCAGCAGCAGGAAGAGAAAAAAGCACTTGCCCAGCATCCCCACAGTTAATTCAGTGAACACTCATACGGCATTACTAGGAGTATGTCTACACAGCACACTAAGCCCAGGCTCTGGCTCAGGTTTGAATCCTAACTGACTTCCTTTCTGTTCACACACACATCAGTCTGACTCAGGTCAGCAAGCACTCAGGACTCAGGTCCTAGGACTCTGCTAGGGGTGCCTCAAAGCCCAAGTCCCACTGTGGCTTGGGTCCAAGCCCTAACATTCTGAAGTGCGGATGCAGCTCAAGCCTCAGATCCATGTCAGGCAGCCTGTGCATGGACATATCTGCACCACTGAGAGTCCTGGATCCAACACCTTTAAAGCCAGATGCTTAAGCATGGGCATGGAAACACTGAGTCCATCTGCTGGGATCCCACAGCTTAGCGTGCGCTGTGCACCTACCCTTGGAGTTCTCGGAGAGGCAGCCGGTATCTTGCCGATGACATTGAGTTTTTCCACAAGGAACTGTAAAGTCTGATATGTCCTCGTAAACATGTCTGGCCAAACACTTCCCTCTTCTGTGGGGAGATCTTCATGCACTGGTGCTCAGAAAACAGAGACATTCAGGAGAAATAAGTCAAATGTCAAGGGTGTGTACAGATTATTTCTCCAGAAAGCAGCTCCTAGGAAATGAAACACAGAGTTTGTAAAGCAAAATGTGCATCATTCTTTACCTGCATTGGGCTGGATCCTGCCTGGTACCTATGCCCAGGCACAGTGGAGATCTTAGGGCTTACTTAGATTGTTAGCTCACTGGGGCAGGGACTTTTTGTTCTGTTTGTGCTGCCCCTAGACTGTGAAGTTCCGGGCCATGCTTTGGGTTCCTAGATGCTCCTGCAATACAAATAGTAAATAAGAACAATGAGGGCTGGTTGACATTTTTCTGTCAAAACTATTTTTCATGGAATATTGTTTTGAGGAAATGAATCTTTTTGCCAGAAAGTGTCTGCTTTCTGGGGCAAATTTTGTCTTTTTATCAAAAAAACACAAAATCCAGAAAACCATCACACTAGCGCAATATGTAAACCCCGTTGCTTTGCCCCTAGAAAGGGAGCAGTGGGAAATTGCCCAGGACTGTAAGAGGAAAACTGGAAGCTCCCAGAACTCTTACAGAAATAGCGTTGGGAATGGGATAGGAACGATATTCAAAGAGTTGTGCAACTCAGACCTCACAGAGTAGAAAGCCCAGGAATCAAAAGTAATGGGAAATAAAGTCTGATGAGTAATTTACCAAACACAAAAGGAAATGGATGTTTTCCTTCCCCTATCAGACAATGCAAACCTGACCTACGCTTCATGCTATCTACATCATTGTGGGATCGGCAACCCTGGATTCTAAAGCCCAGAGTTCTCACCGAGAACACCAACGAACATAGAACTTGATCCAAAGGCGGGGGAAATCAATGGAAAGACTTTCAGCAGGCTTTAGGTCATTCCCTAAGTGTATGTTTAGTAGGCCTCTTTGGGGAAACAAAGTTGACCAGCTGAGGAATTTGTTTAATCATTGATCACAGAGCCCCACCAGATCCATCAGAGGGGGGAGAATGAGTGGGGCAGGACCTATACTGCCCCCTCTCAACCATATGTGGCAGAAGACTCTTCTCCTGCAGAGCCTCCTATAAAAGGTGAAGGTGAAGCAAGAGGCCTTAAGGTCTGAGCCAGAGAGAGCTCACCTGCCACTCCCCCATCCCTCCAGAGAAAGAGACAAGCGGTGCATAGCTTTGATCGAGGTAGATGTCTACATGTGTTGCAGCCACACCTCCTGACTGCAGTGTAGACATACCCGTAGTGAAA
Organism: Dermatemys mawii; assembly: GCA_007922305.1. Taxonomy (NCBI): domain Eukaryota; kingdom Metazoa; phylum Chordata; order Testudines; family Dermatemydidae; genus Dermatemys; species Dermatemys mawii. The sequence goes on from ML677375.1 coordinate 5,548,221, forward strand.
GACAGCACCTGCCCTGAAGAACTCACCATCTTGAAGACAAGACTGAGGCATAGAGACTTGTCCAAGGCAACACAGGGGTCAGGATTAGAATGCAGCTCCCAATACCCCCATCAACAGCCCATCCTCTCGCCCATGCTGCCTGTCCAATGTACAGCACGGATAACAAGAACAGCAACTACCTGGCAGATTTAAGGAAGCCAAGGAAAGGAGAAATATTCATTGCATTTGTGAATATATGTTAGTGCCGGGGAGTAAATTTGAGCTTGTACTTTATAAGCAATGGCTCAGAGGCAATAGCAATTCTAGCTTCTCATAAATAGCTTGAGCTCTGGTTTTCTCCGAAATATATCAAAGGCTGTTAAATGAGGTACTAGAACACTTACTGCTAGCGACCAAACAAACAAACAGCATCATTACAGTGCATATAAAAGCTCCCTGTGGGACAGGTTGCACATAACAATTCAGCTAGATCATTAGGAGTTGATGATTTAAGAGGCAAAAGGACATGACTCTGAATGGGCAATGGAAAGAAATAAAGTGAGTTTGGAGGAATTATTTAATGACTGGTGTGGGGGGGGGGATTGGGGGGGAGAAAGAGAGAGAGAGAGATTTCATTTCACAGTGAGATATTGCTCATCACAGAGAAGCTGCAATTTAACACACACACATTATTTTCCCCTCCAACTAGATCTGGTCCTATCAATGACATTTGTGCTTTCCAATCCACAAGTACAAGAGTCAATGCAATCCAATAACTCAGAGGGCTAAGCTCCCAGAACAGTAGGCTAACAGGTGTGATGCCAGGCACAAGATAGGTAAGTGTAACTTTCTACACATAACTTTGGCAAGGTAACATTAACTGCTTGTAATACATACGTGTGAAGCAACTGTAAAGTAGCTCTGATGTTGGGCTGAGAAACAGATGGGGGGATGAACAAGGGGCAGAAAATGTCTGAATAACAGAGATACAATGCTACTGAGAGAGACAACATAGTCTAATAGGCAGGGGTCTTTGGTGTTCTCCTGAGCTCTGATCTGAAATTATGATGTGGTCTTAGGTGAGGAAGGGCCTGATGCATAAGTCATAGGGAGCAAGTCTCTGGCTGTTGTGCTATGCAGGAGGTCATGCTAAATTATCATAATAATGGACCTTTCTGGTCCGAAAAATCTAGGATCACGTAACTTTTCTGCCTCAGTTTCCCCACCCATTACATGGGGATCATTGCATTCACCGTGCAGAAATGATGTGAGGATTGATTACTGAAAAGGAAGGACAATCTAAGTCCCATTGACTCTATATTTAGATAAAAGACTATTGAAGAATGGGAATTTCAAATGTGTTCAGCTTTGGTCTAATTCTGCTTCTCTTGAATGGTGTCACTTCAAGCGCTGAGCCTTTCCATGCTCTGTGTGATCACCCGTGCTTGAGCATTCTGGGAGATATGTAAAATAGTAAAGCACATAATGAGAAATTAAAAGAGAATTCTCGCTGCCAACCTTGCTCAGCCCATGTTCATTCAGCTACCTACACATTCAACTGGAGTTTGCAGTGCTACCTGTTTGTGCTGGCAAGAACATATCTGCATTTGGAAAGTACAGCAAAATGTAAATTCACAGAAATTTGTGTCCAAGTGAGATATAAGCAAATATTACAAAGACCGATGATGTTCATAGGTATTCAGTGTCAAAATAATGCCAGCCCTAAGGCTCTAGTCACCGAGAGATTGAATGAGAGTTTCTCTGTAGCCCATCAAAGTTACAGTGTTGACAACTCTAAGGGCTGGAATACACTACAGAGTCTCCTCATGACTACATATCTCATGATATGACTCTCATGACTAAATACCTCCTTTAATTACCACAGGGAGAGACGTTCCTATTATCATGCCAGGCCAGGAACTTTTGTTGTGGATTATGATTTTTCCAGCCAAATGAGAATAGAGCCACCAGTTATAGAAGGAGGGGAATTGGGCCATAAATTGCCTTTCTTTTTGAGAGGGTGACTGACTGGTGAGTTGTCTCTTGCTTTCTTCCCCCAGACAGAGACTTGATCAGGTGAGTTGCATGATGATTGGTTGAATTAACTCTGATGCAACAATCCCAACCAGGAACCACAATATCACAATCCCACTAGTCAACCAACCATGAAATCAATCCGAATCCCAACCAACCAACCATGAAATCACCATCCCCATCAACCAACCATAAATCATAATTTCACAATGCCAACATGAATCACAATAAAGAAGAAGAGGGCTGGGAGGATACGAGAAGGAATATGTAGGACATGGATGGCACAGATCCTGCCAGTTCTCGGATAGACTACCATCAGGTATATTTTTTTATTCACATTTATCTGAGCATGGCAGCGGATTTAAGCCAAAGCTGCTGATTTTCACCGTGTGCAGTTTTTAGAAACTAATATCCTCATTTTCTGTCGTTCTGAAAAATCGAGCTGAAAAAATGAAACATTATTAGTACAGTCAATTCCTCCAGAGTGATTCTTGCAGCCATCCCGTTTGTAAGTTTGATAACAAATTGATCGCTTTTCATGGCGAGGAAAGATCAGTCATCACAGAGGCAAGGTTTTCTTAGCTTTGTTACATATTGATGCAGAGACACTTGAGATTTTTAATAACTGTACAAAAAGATGGGTTCGGAATATTTTGAGACAAGCACAGAAACACAGACCAGCTTTAAGGGACCCTGTAAACTTGATTTTTTAAAATTAATTATTTTGACTACAGGAGTCCCTTAGAGACCCTCGTCTAAATCAGGAACTCATTATACTGGGCACTACACAGATACATGAGAGACAGACTCAATAATTTGGACAAAGGGTGGGAGGCAAAAAGGAGATGCAGTGATTTGTTCAAAGCTAAACAGTAGGCTGGTAGCAGCGCCAAACTCCTGTCTTCCTTAGACTAGGACAGTAAATTCTTTGGGGTAAGAGCCATTTGCTTTTGTATAGCACCTAGCGCCATGGGATCCTGGTCTATGACCAGAAGCCCCTAGATGCTTCAGTAATATAAATAACAATAAAAGAGCATACGTCACTTTTTAAAAACTGACTTTTAACAAAAAATAATAGACATCTGACAGAACTACAATTTAAATAGCAAGAATTTTTTTTTCTTTCTCTAACATTCTTCCATTATTTAAAACCGGTCTTTCTGCTGATGTTTGTATCTCCAGCAGGGGGGCGTCAATCCATCAATGATGTATTAGAGTTAGACTCTTTGGAGAGTTATATTTTTCCCCCCGTGCCTCCCGCCATGGCACTGGAACTTCCACGTGCTCTTATAATGCAAACAATGAACACCATTTTCAAAGGTGCTCAAGTCCCTCGGGAGCGTAACTCCTTTTTTCAAAATGACTCAAACACTTCGGAGCCTAAGTCTCGTGGGAAGTCAACGGGGCAGTCCAGGGAGAGAGGGGCCAACAAAGGTAGCTTTTAGTGGGTTTTGTGCCCTCCCCATCCTAGGCCACTCTAGATAATAAACATAGCCCTGGGACCCTATCTACTCTACTGCCCAGAAGCTCTGCAGCTCCGCGTGCTCTAGCCAAGCCTATGTAACAACCCTCTTGCCCCCAGCACACTCCCAACACCAGGGCTTGTGAAGGCAGAGCTGTCTTCCTCAGTTCCTGCATTAGGGGCAATTTCCCATGGCTGGATATGGGGATCCGAGGGTCCCTTTTCCCCAGCATAAATGGCCCAGTGCTGGGGTGAGGATCTCACCCAATTACTGCAGGACCTGGGGCTCTGATAGCCCCACAGAGACCAGGCCGTAAGCCACAATGAACCAAATGCAGTGTGGTTCTGCTCGGCTGTGTTTTATCTTCCTCCTGTTTCTGCTGAAACGAATGGCATGCCGACTCGAGATGACATAAGCGACGTGCTTCATGCCTGCGTCTGGATGAGTGGCATCGCCTCTGCATTTTAAACCAGCCCAACTGCTGATCAGCTGAGGTCCCTGGAAAAGGAACATCCAGGACAATGAAGTACCGCCCATGCTCAGCGCTAATCGTTGCCACGGCGTCGTTTTCTTTTGGCGACAGTGATTTCAGTAGGATGTCTGGCACCGCCATCCCTGGTTATAAATTCATGATCCCCTCAGTTCGACTCCTCCTTTCCAAAGTTCACGAACAATAACCAGCCTGCTCTGCTTGCATTAAGAAATGCAGCGCTGGTAGTAGCAACTCAAGGAATAACTCCAGCCGGACATCAGGAAGAGACATCTCATAAAATAATGGACATGCAACAAGGCCTTGCAAATTGCCCTATTCAGATTCATCACCAGCTTCTCACACTCATCAGTCTTTTAATTGTATTAAAACAGCTGGCAGAGCCGTCTCTTCTACATTTGTAGTGGAATCCTTTAATGACTCAAATCTCTAACTGATTCCGGTATTCCAGTAAGACGGTTTTCCTCGGTGGAATTCTCCCTAAGCTCTGAAACAACCAGCAACCATGGTAATATAAATAAACACCATGAGACAACGCTTTGCCAAGCTGTTTTGGGACTGAGGAAGGGATCACATAGATTAACACCCTTTTAGCGGGTTAATGGGAAAGCTGAATCAGAAAATCCCCACTCTGGGAAGATTAGCCGGCTGAGGTCCAGGTTATTCAGCTGATTGCTGCAGGAGATTCAGTGAGATGAGAATCACAGCTCACAACAAAAACAAAAAAACAAAAAACTTAGGTGCCAGAAAGGCCACGTTAGACACCCAAGTCCTAAATTTTGGTGCCACTGCAATTCACAACCCTCCCACTCAGCTGCCACCTAATGTTGTAGGAATTTAAAAATCACACAGCACCTAAATATTTGCTGTGAATGTTCCCTAGGGACTTCTATTGCTGAGACTGGGCATATGCACAACGCCTCATTGCAGGGTATCAGGACACCTAAAACCCAGTGCGATCTTCGGACCAGATGCAGATAGGCTTTTCCCCACCTATCTTGCTTGTCGGGCCTGATCTGGAGGCATTTTCAGAGTGTGCCTACTGAGTCAGAGTCCATTCAAAACAAAGCTGGAGGAGAGGGTGGAGGTGCCAAGTCAAATGCCTCACAGAAATCAAAACACCATTCATTTATCAACAAAACTTGTACGCTCGTAAAAAAATGATATCAGATTAGACATGATCTGTTTCCCATAAACTCATGTTGATTGGCACTAAATATATTATGCTTCTTTAATTCTTTATCAGTCAAGTTCTATATCAGCCACTCCATTATCTTTCCCAGAATCAGTGTCAGACTGACACATCTATAATTACCCACGTCATTTTGATTACCCTTTTTACATAATGGCAGAACATTAGCTTTCTTCCAGTCTTGTGGAACTTGCCCAGTATTTCAAGATTTATTGAAAATCAACACTAATGGTCCAGTAAGCTCCTCAGACAGCTCTTTTAAAATTCTTGGTTGCAAATTATCCAGACCTGCTGATTTTAAAATGTCTCACTTGTCGTTGCTGTTTAACCTCCTCCTGAAATATCAGTGGAATGGAAAGAGTATTATCATCATCATCATGTGGTGAGACTACATTACCTGTTTTTTTTTCAAATACAGAAGACAAATATTTATTGAATATTTCTTCCTTTTCTATGCGATGATTGATAATTCTACCATTTCTATTTAGTAATGGACCAATACTATTCTTAGAGTTTATTGTCCCAATGTACTATATAATACATCTTATTGTCCTCAAGTCTGCTGGACATATATTTCTCTTTGTGTCCCTTTTCTTCCCTTATCAATATTCTACAATTTGTAGCATATGATTTACATTCATTACTATCTGCTTCCCCTTTCTTCCATTTGTTACAAGCATGTGAACAAGGGGAATCCAGTGGATAGTGTATTTAGATTTTCAGAAAGCTTTTAATAAGGCCCCTCACCAAAGGCTCTTAAGCAAAGTAAGTTGTCATGGGATAGGAGGGATGATCTTTTCATGGATCAGTATCTGGTTAAAAGATAGGAAACGGGTAGGAATAAATGGTCAGTTTTCAGAAAGGAGAGAGGTAAACAGTTGTGTCTCACAGAGACCTATGCTGGGACCAGTACTATTCAACATATTCATAAATGATCTGGAAAAAGGAATAAACAGAGAGGTGGCAAATTTTGCAGATGATACAAAACTACTCAAGACAGTAATGTTACAGGTAGACTGCAAAGAGCTACAAAAGGATCTGATATGATAGAGGTACATAAAATTATGAGTGGTGTGGAGAAAGTGAATAAGGAAAAGTTATTCACTTGTTCCCATAATAGAAGAACTAGGCGCCACCCTATGAAATTAGTGGGCAGCAGGTTTAAAACAAATAAAAGGAAGTTCTTCTTCACACAGCACATAGTCAACCTGTGGAACTCCCTGCCTGAGGAGGCTGTGAAAGCAAGGACTATAACAGGGTTTAAAAGAGAACTGGATAAATTCATGGAGGTTAAGTCCATTAATGGCTATTAGCCAGGCTGGGTAAGGAATGGTGTCCCTAGCCTCTGTTTGTCAGAGGGGAGTGATGGATGGCAGGAGAGAGATCACTTGATCATTATTTGTTAGGTTCACTCACTCCGGGGCACCTGGCATTGGCCACCGTCGGTAGACGGGATACTGGGCTAGATGGACCTTTGGTCTGACCCAGTACGGCCTTTATGTTCTTATGTTATCTCTCACATCTAACAGTCCACTATCCAATTCTTACAAAGGGCTCCCCTCAACTGAGAGGTCAGGGGTTGAATGATCTTGCCAGCCCAACCACTCTGTCCTCCTGCATTTGGAGAGGGCAGCAAGCACATAATTTTCACTAACCCTGGCCAGGTTGTATCCATTGTGTATACAAACAGAAGGCTTGAGCCTACAGGCCTGCTGTTAAGTGGCTTCCCGAGGGAATTCCTATGTACAGCCCTGTGAAAAGTTTATTTTGCAGGCTAAATACAGAAAAGCCACTCGCTATAGACAGTATTTATGGCTCATCTAGGCTCTGTTCCTGTTCTTAATTCAACATATTCATGATCTTGATAATTACAATAAGAAACCAAGGGTAGCATGGAGAGGTTGGTCTTGAATAAACATTGCCAGCTTTGGGAAGATGCATGCTGGGAATGAAACTATGGGACTGATTTGGCATAGGCCGTGCTCTCCCTTTGAGGCCATGCTAACACAGTACAGTAACACTCTCGCAAGCTGTAGTGATCTGGATCAATACTGTACTAGTTTGTGAAGGGTTAATAGTTATTGTTTGTACTGCGGAAGCATGTAAGACAAGTCCTGGACCAGGACCCCATTGTGCTAGCTGCTGTAGAAACACAAAACAAAAATACAACCCCATGTCTCCAGGAACTTACAATGTACCTCATGCAACATCACACTAGCTATTCAGTTAGCTGACACTGAATCAATCGCTGGACAATGCCTGGGTTCACCAAAAATAAAATAGCTTCCTGGTTTGGTGTGTGGGCTGGTTTCTGAAAGCGAACACTTAAATCCTTATAAACCAATTATTATTCCCTTTACCTCATCCTGAATGACTCTCCGGGATGATAAAGCTCATCTTATTTGGACTTATTGCTGAGAAATAGACTTCTAAGGCATAAAGTTCTCCAGATGGATGCATTTGGGGAATTAGGTGAATAAGAGAGATTTAATCCATCCAAAAGTCAGTATACTTAAATACCTGATGAACATAAAAACCTTATTGCTAATCCAAAGTGACAGGTACTAATGGAATATTTACTGGATTAACGACGAGCCTGCTATGGTGCAAGGACCATGCTGTTTATTTCAACCCTATGCTTGAAAGGATGCACAAAATAAACTCAGTCCCGTAGGCACATTTAATTCAAGTGGACTGAAATGCATGATTGTACATCTAAGCAGGCTATTGAACCTGTGAGTTTTATATTTGAGATGCATTAATACTTCAAGCACTTCAGACAGGAAACTTTAGCCTTGGGAAAAAGATTTGAACACCACCAAGCTTTTAGATGAATTAAGACTTATTTATATATATAATATTTTTTTGCATAGCATGGAAAATTTTTCGTCTTTATAGTACCATCTCCCCTGTCCTTAATTAATACCATGCACAGGTGGTGCACAGGATAAGTGCAGTAAACCACTCAAAGGGTTATGAGTCTCCGAAGAACTGTTATTAAATATAGACACCTCATAAAACAATAGGGTAGAAGGATGAAACTGTCACGCACTATCATTTCTATCTGTGCTTTGGATTTCAGAACCTTTACTTCTACAAATGGCATCTTAAAGGTATTTAGCTGGCGGATTCAATTTATTGCAACAAAAAGGCAGGAAAAAGTTTATGTGAAGATTCCATCTCGCTAATGAGTTTAGTGACTTGAGGCACTGACAACAGCTATTTGATTAAACAGACGATATCTCCTATGCTTCTAGCATAATTCCTTTTGTTTTGGTGAGCCCAGTCCTGATAACAATGTTTGCCTCCCAGCAGTTTGCCTTGAAAACCCACTATGCAGTGTATGCACCAATGCATAATGGCCAGATGAGTGCATGAGTAAGAGGCTAGATAACTCTCCTTGTAGAACAAACAGCAATCCTCTCCTTTTCATTGAGTGGAGTCAGTTAGATAGGACCAAAAATCCAGCATTGATCATTTACACAGCCTGGATTTCCACATTCGCATACAGTAGTAGATACCCAGAACGATATTTTTGTTCCAGAGTGGACATCTGACCAAAGTCAGTAATTTGATCAACTCCACCAGAGGTCTCAATACTTAAAAGTGAATAGGGAAGCATTTACCCCTTCCCAGAACACAAGAACCAGGGGTCACCCAATGAAATTACTAGGCAGCAGGTTTAAAACAAATAAGGAAGTACTTATTAACACAATGCACAGTCAACCCTGTCGAACTCGTTGCCAGGGGATGTTGTGAAGGCCAGGTGGATAAATGGGTTCAAAAAAAAATTAGATACATTCATGGAGGATAGATCCATCAATGGTTATTGGCCAAGAGGGTCAGGGACATGATGTAACAACCATCTGAGTGTACCAATAATCCACCCACCTTTCTCCAAGCTCTGGCAGCACAGCTCTGAGTGGGGAAACACCAGATACCAGGGCATGGAAATGATTGAAAACATTTGTATGGTGACAGAGTACCACCGTGACATTCCTCAAAGAAGCAAAGATTCCCCTTCTCTTTCCCATACGTAACCAGCCCTGATACTGAACCCTCCTCCTCTTCCTCATGGCTCCTATTTGTAAGGGGAGGACAAGGTTATTGCAGTGAAAGCTTGTGATTTTCAAAGGAGCAGAAAACAGCTCTAACTTCAGAGAACTATTAAATCTTATACAAATTTCCTGTTCCCAAACCAACCTTTCCGCCTCCCGCCCTCACTGTCAGCCAACAAAGGCAGAGACCCCGGGGCCGTATGATAGTTTGATGATCATCTGTTCTATAGCTTCCACCCAAAGCTATACAGTGGGGATTCAGTAAAATGTTGCATTTACAGCTGTGTCTTGATCAGTGATCATTTGGGCCATGGAGTGGGGCAGGGAAAGCAGTGGCCGTCCAGATCTGTCTGCAGTCCCGGAGAAAAAGGAAAGGGATGTTATTGGGGAAGGTGAGTTTTTAACCTACCAGGCTCAGGTTCCAGTTCCTGCCAAGTCTCAAAGTCCTCCTCTGTCTGATCGGGAAGGTGTTGCTGAATCAGCTCCTCTCGGTAGAGGTTTTGAATAACTCTTTCTCCAGGTCTCATAGAACCTCCTCCTCCTGCCTTCTCACCCGGGCCCTCATTGGCATCCAAGGGGACGATGAGGCTGGCAGGGTTTGAGGAGGGAGTAGTCCATCATGTCAGGCTCGGTCCTGGAAGCCCAGGAGAGCACCCAGTCCAGGTCCTGGAAAAAGGGACATGTTGTGGGATCCCTCCCGGAGCAACTGCTAGAGTATTTTGCCATCCAGTACCAGAGCCTCTGGTTCTTTGTCCATTCCCAGAACTTAGCCGGAGTACAAGGACCATCTGCCTGTCCAAGCTTCTTCAAAGCCTCCCGGTAGAAATGCAAGTTCCTGGTGCGGCAAGAGAATTCATGGAGGACAGTGAACTCTGAGCACACATTTATCAGGACCCAGGTGTGGCCAGCTGACCAGCTGCTCTCAGAGCATATGCCACGTCCTCATGGAAAACTATTCAGTGCAGGTCACTACTACAGGTGAGAAGTGCAGGGTCAGGGACCTACATAGATTTGGGTACATGTCAAGCAGGAAAGAGTGCAGTGCATTGTGACAATGGGGCTGGAGGACTATTGAACTTGGGACATGGAACACGCCCCTTACCACTGTCCACGATATACACTGGCATAGGTGTGGGACCATGCTACAGCTCGAGATGTGCTCATGCCCTCAGGCATGCAAGCATTCATGTTCTGGACATGCCTTGAAACCCATATTTCTGATATTTAGATGTGGATGGGAAGGTGGTTCTGGCACAACCATGTGCGTGGACCCATGTCTAGTCATTAGTGTGGACATAGATTTTGTGTGTAATTGCCATCAGTGCTCATGAGCAGTGCAAAACAGAGAAGCGACATGAAAAATAGTGTGTTAAAGAGGAGGATGAGATAAAGGCTTCTGTATTTGTAATTGCATAAGCAAAGATACACTTAGATAAGTCAGGAAGCAGAGGCAATGTAAGGAAACACATTTAATGTGCCTTGCATAAACCACACTTCCTATGTGTGAATTTATTTGGTCTGTAATTTTATTTCATTCTTTAAGATAGGAAAAGCCATTACAGCCTTCAATTTACTAATGAGAAAGTCAAAAAGCCCCGCATAAAATGAGGAATATTGGATTTGTGTTACTTATCTGAAATCAGCTAAACATGCCTACAACTACTCCAAGGCTAAGATAATGTCATCAGAGCTAGATACGAGGGGAAAAAGTAATCTTCAGGACAGAGAAAAAAAAGAATTTCTCTCCCACTGTGCATAGAAACAATGATGTAAACAGTGACATAAAATACATAGGGGAGTTATATATCAGCAGAAATTAACAAAGTCAAAGAAATACTTCTTAGGAAACCCTCTATTTCAACTGACCATAACGTTGATAGAAGGGAAGCAAACTCACTTCTAAAAGAGAAGAAACATTTCAACTTTCAGGTCAAAGACAGGAAGGCAAAGACACAAAAAGGGTTCTTTGATTCCCACTGAAAACTGCTTACACATTTCTTTGTGGATAGTGAATTTCACTCTTCATTCAATTTGTAAATTTGCCTACCAAGATCTCAGCAGGACAATAAATATATATGAATAAAACTCTGGAAGGAAAAAGGCATTGTGCTTAAAGCAAGCAGTACATTGGGACTCAGAAAATCTGAGTTCAATTTCTAGCTGTATTACAGACTTCCATAAATCCTCTGTACTTCAGGAACCTATCTGTAAAATACAATTAGGATCATAATTTAACCCAATATTAGTGAGTACAGAACACTTCCGTGCTTGACTTGCAGAGGCTATGAATACAGTTGATCAGAAAATGCCCAGGGGATATGGAAAATATCAACAAAAACAAGTTTTCAATAGAAAACTTTGACTTTTCATTTAAAAAAATGTTTTGGGCAACTGTAAATTGATGATTTTTAGGCAAAAGCTGTTGAAAAGTGAAAAAACCACAGTGTTTTGCTGAAAAGTTTCTACTTTTCAGGTCTGCAGTTTTCTAATAATTTTGTATGTGTGTGTGTGGAAAGCACATGCTTTCTATGATATTTTTGAAGTTGAAAACCCAATATTCCATTGAAAAAATCTGTTTGTATGGAAAATTGTCAACCAACAAACCTAGTGATGAATTTATTACAGCTCCTATTCTTAGAGCTTTGACCCCGATCCTCAAAGGGTCATCAAGTACCCAACTCCCATTGGATTTCAAAGGAAGGTTAGTGTCTAAATACCTTTTGAGGATCTAGGCCTTAGCATATGTCTTATGTTTTGGCTCCAAAAGGATCCAATAAGGTGGCCTTCAGAATAATACTTCCTTTCGCCAAACTTTTGACTATTCTCCTGTGAGGCTTTGTATTTAGGAACATGCACAACTTTGAGCATGAATAGTCTCATTGATGAAAACAAGACTGCTTAAAGTTAAGCATATGTTCATGACTGTCTCTTACCAGGCATTTATACAGCACTTAGAACAATGGGGCTGTGATCTTGGTTTGGGTCTTTTTCTTCCTCTTGTATATATTTGCAAAATGTATGCAATAGTTTTTCCATGTATTCTGTGAACCGTTTCATGGTCTTTTTCTTCAGCTATACTGAACAAGATATCAGCATGCCAACGTCTGTAATCCACCCATAACAAATGAACGCAATACAGCAACAGACCCATTACAATAAGGAAATGGAGTTCCCAAGGGGTCATAAAGTCAGGGAAAACAAAATAAAAAAGTATTTGAAAAAATGACGACTTTGGAAATAACAGAGGTTTAGAGACTGTTTTTTTAGCATGCTTGCAGTAATCTATATGCCTGGGCATGTCTGACAGGGGAGTGGCCTGGCTTCACATCCCCCCCGCCCCCACACTGAAATGAATTTCACACCAGCAGTACAGTCACCTATTGTGGTTAAGTGTTTCACAAGCTTAAAGGGCTTAATAGAAAACAGTAAAACTACAACCCAGCTGTAACTTTCATGGTCCAAAGGAATAGCAGAGATTTGGTCCAATAATGATGCAATAATCCCCCTCTCCGGAGAAATCCTGACATGCTGAAAGTAGAACCCATCCAGCAAGTGTTTTTCATTGGACAGAATTTCCCTTTCATACATACACTGTTCTTCACTCTTCCTAACTCCATAGGGAGGATCTGACCAGCCTCTCCTATGGGAAAGGAACTTGGCTTGAAATTATCCTGGCCTCGTCCTGTCTGGGAAGATGGGTGAGAGGTGGTTGTGGAGTCAAGACCAGGCCTTCTCTCAACTCAGCACATCTGGAGGATCTCTGTGGAGCCAGAAGCAGCCCTGCAAGGAAAGCTGCCATGCTGGGTTCTCTGCAGCCAGCACGGTGGCTTCCAAAAGAGTCATGCTTGCTTGGGTGTCTGCTCAGCAATGGCTTGGAGCTGTATTATGCACCACTTGAACTTCCATGCAGGAAATCTGGGAATCAGGCACGTTATGGCACGATGAAGCAAACTATAGAAATTTGTGCAAGCCCTTGTGCACTGAGCAGCCCCCATAGGGACATTAATACACCCATCACAAAATATTTAATGGAATGCAACCTTTCTGCCAAGTGGATTGGGTAGCGACAAGAGCCCGGTCCAATATCTAGGGGCTCCTTTCAACAATACAAGATGGAACCAGCTCAAGCCTCCATCCGCTAATGTGGGACAGTTACGTGCCACCTGTAGGCATCTCTAAGAGGCAGTATTTCCCCCTTTCGCAAACACTAAATCTGAGTATAGAAAAGAAAACTAATTAATATGGGTATAGGCCACAAGCATGATTTGAAAGCATATGACATGGGCGAAACACTCACCCCAGAGTACGTTGGATAGTGTCCTTTGTCTTAAGTTCTCAGTTTGCTGTGTGAAAGTCCAACAAAGTTTCTTTTAACATGCCTCTCTCCCTCCACAACACCCCACTCACAGAGTTCAGCAGTGTGTTTGCGTATTCACCTCCCAACCTGGAAGGGGTGATGGAGGGGGAAGGCATTGACGCAATGCCTCAGCACCGATTCCTGCCACAGCTCCGTTGTTCACTCTACCGCTGGCCGCTGCCTGCATTGTGATTCACTTCAAGACTTTGTCGTCATTCACTTTGCCACTGGCCACTGTGTCATTGTTCCCTCCACTGCTGGACCACTGACTACTGTGTCGTCGTTCACGCAGCCACTGTGCCCCTCTACTGCAACCTCTGTGGTGTCTTGAGGTCTCACCACTTAAAGCAGCTCTCTGGGATTTCAGCACTTATTGGGGGATCCTCATTATTTTGGCAGGCTGGTCAGTCTCTTTCACTAGAGACACCGCTCCACAGCAGGTCTCAGGTTAAGCACTTAGACCTCGTTATCCGTGATTTCAGCTCTACTGATCTGTAACAAAAGACTCTCAATTGAGTCTAATCAGCTCCGTTACTAAACAGGGGAGAGTGGAAGGATCCAACAGTGTCTAGAACTCTTTGGGCAACGACCATGCCACCAAGTCCAAATACTAGTCCCCACTGGGCTTTTGCACCCATAGCCACTATTTAGAAAATACCATTCAGTTGAGGGTGACCGCTCTCAACCAAGGCATGCCAAGTACATTTCTGCTGCCCTTTACTCACACAACAAGGATAACAATACTTTATTACCCCTGCACCCAAACCCAAAGTGATTTGCAGTCAAACCCCAGTCAAAAGTGATCATTTGGGCATAACAGCCCCATCATGCTTCACACCTAGGCAGAGTGGGTGTGTCTATGCAAATGAGATGAGTTCCTGGAATATTTTCCTCGTCTCATCACTAGATGTCTGAGGAGAGCTCATTCAGACTCTGCTTGCAGGAAAATACTTACCATCTTTAGTCTAAAAATCTCCTTTGACTTCTTTGAAAGTCTCACACATCATCGTCACTGTGCAAGATGCTTTCTCCTACATTTTGTCTCTCTCCATGCACACAGAAATGTTCCTGTGCCTGATTCAATGGCTCCTCATTACACACACACACTTACACTTTAATGAGCACTTCTACCGGTAGATCAAAATCACCCCAAAAGCTATTTAGTAAAATTGTAGCACTTTGGTTCTGCTACAGCACAGTGCATCATAAAGGCAAAACAGCAGGTGCAGTCATTCCCAAATGAAAGCATATTCTCACGCACGGACTGCATTCTAATTAAGGATGGATGAATTGGCTTCTAACCGAAACTTTGTCCAAAACTTCAGTCAAACATGGAATTTATTTCTGAAATTCACAAACTTAGATTTTTTTTTCAGATCAGCATTGTTCATTTTCACAAGCCTTTGCTGTTCTGAATTCAGGCTAAGCCAAAAAGCAGAAGTGGCAAAATGCCAGGGAAAAGCAGCTGTCCTTTAGGATGGTCATCACTTCAGTAACTTTTGTTCTCTTAATGTACTGCCTCCACTGCCCTATCATAGAATATCAGGGTTGGAAGGGACCTCAGGAGGTCATCTAGTCCAACCTCAGGAGGTCATCTAGCTCAAAGCAGGACCAATTCCCAACTAAATCATCCCAGGTCAAGCCTGACCTTAAAAACCCTTCTTTTCAGAGAAAAGTCATCAAGCTTCTGGGGGCACAGAAGAACCAAGAATAATAATGCCGCCTAAGGATTCGTTCTAATGGCTTTCAGGTGGAATGATGGGGAGGACGGCTACCCTGGTTCTTTTAATGTTCTCCTGCCTTGCTCAAGGAGGACTGTGCAAGAGGACAGGGAAGGGCTGGGGTCCTGGGTCCCACTTCCTTCTGCTGTTACAGAAGTCATATTTAAGAAGCAGTTGGGTGAGGGGGAGGAAATACTGTGCATAAATTTTGCCGTCTATTGGTACATAAGAAAATATAGGGCCTGTTGTAATATTCATAAGTTAGTAGGTTCAATAAAGTTATTGCCCTGCATAGTAAATGTCTTCCTGTGTGCAACCCTTAACACTAGCCAGCCAAAGAGCTTAAGGGATATAGCAATAAGTGAGCTCCCGCTACAAGCCTGGGAGATCCAGCAGATATTCAAAGATATTAAGGCCCCACTGGACCATTACATCATCTAATCTGACCTTCTACAGAACACAGTCCATCAAATTTCACCTACTGAATCCTGCACTAAGCCCATATCTTGTAGCTGGGCTAGATCATATAGTTTTAGAAAGATACCTTGTCTTGATTTAAGATCTCCAAGTGATGAAGGATCCACTACGACCATTGGTAAAAGCACTCTGATGGCGGATTGCTCTTGCTCTTAAAAATTGACATCTCATTTGTAGCCGGACTTTTTCGAGCTTGATCTTCCAACCTTGGATCTTGTTGCACCTGCGTCTGCGCAATTATTTTTGGGCATCACCAAGGCAACACGTCTCACTGTGATGATGAAGGGGCCTCAAAAAAACTGCACTGACCTCCAATCCACAAGCCACACCCACACACTCTGTCTGGTTCCCTCTTTCCTTCTGCATCTATGAAAGATTGACACAGAACAGGTTGCTTGGATTGATTCAGAATTTACCAAATTACGGCATACGGAAACAGCAAATATTAATTATAACAGTTTAAATGCTTCTTTTATCAGCTGTACATCTGTGCATTATTTGATTTATTGCAGACAATTTGTGGATGAAAAATTCAATTGCCAAGGGTTCTCTGAGCCTGGGCTGCTTGATTCTAATTATCTATTATTTTCCTTCATTGCTGTCTGTTATTTTATTTTCAGAGGCAAGACAAACACTGTAACTTTAATAAAAATATCTATTAAAAATCTTCAGGTTATTATGAATCAACTTTAAATAGCCAGGGAATTGCTATTATGCAAATCCACTGATGGGCCTGGAGGGTAAAGAACTGCAACACGTGTTCAGAGACTTGTTTTGCCATCAGCTCCTAGCTTGATAGTATATGAGTAGAGTTGGGATTACATGCATTACTTTGCATTTGTCAACAGGGAATTTCATCTGCCATTTTGTTGCCCAGTCACCCAGTTTTGTGAGGTTCCCTTTAACTAGTCTGCTTTAGGCTTAACTATCTTGAGTAATTTTGCATCAACTGCAAACTTTGACACCACACTGCTTATCTCTTTCCTGATCATTTATAAATATGTTGAACAGCACTGGTCCCAGTACAGATCCCTGGGGGGACCCTGCTGTGTAATTCTGTCCATTCTGAAAACCGATTTATTCTTTACTATAGTTTCAACCAATCCGCCCGGTCCTGAAGTTGGCTTTACCAACCTGGAATTGCCAGGATCGCCTCTGGAGCCTTTTAAAAAAATGGATGTTACATTAACTATCCCGCAATCACCTGGCACTGAAGTGGATTTAAGTGATAGGTCACATACCACAGACAGTTCTGCAGTTTCATACCTGAGTTCCTTCAGACTTCTTAGTTGAATACCATCTGGTCCTGGTGATGATTACTGTTTAATTTATTAGTTTGTTCCAAAACCTCCGCCACTGACACCTCAATCCGGGACAGTTCCTCAGATTTGTCAGCCGGAAAGAATGGCTCAGATGTGGGAATCTCCCTCACATCCTCTGCAATGAAGACTGATGCAAAGAATTCATTTAGCTTCTGTGCAACGGCCTTGTCTTCCTTGAGTGCTCCTTTAGCAGCTCGATCACCCAGTGCCTCCCCATCCCACTGACTGTTTGTCAGCTTCCTGCTTGTGATGTACTTTAAAAAAATGCTGTTAGTTTTTGTGTCTTTTGCTAGTTGCTCTTCAAATTCATTTTTTTTTTTGGCCTTCCTAATTATACTTTCACACTTGACTTGTGAGGTTTTATTCTCCTTTCTATTTTCTTCAGTAGGATTTGACTGCCAATTTTTCAGAGGATGCCTCTTGGCCTCTAACTCATTCTTTTACTCTTTTCTTTAGCCATGGCAGCTTTTTTGGTCCTCTTACTGTTTTTTTTAATTTGGGGTGCACATATAATTTGAGTCTCTATTGTGGCATTTAAAAAAAAATCTATGCAACTTTCAGGTATTTAACTATTGTGACTGTTCCTTCTAATTTCTCTTATATGAGCTTCCTCATTTTTTTTGTAGTTCCCCCTGTTGAAGTTAAATGCTACTGGGGTGGGTTTCTTTGGTATTCCTCACCACCACCACCGGGCTGTTACATTTAATTATGTCATGGTCACTACTACAGAGCAGTTCAGCTATTCACCGCTTGGACCAGATCCTGTGCTTGAATTAGCAGCAAATTGAGAATTGCCTCTCTTCTTGTGAATTCTAGAACCAAATTTTATCTTTGCATTGCATCGTGAAATCACACATCCCCAATCAATATAGGGATAATTGAAATCTCTTATTATTATCGAGTTTCCTATTTTTATAGCCTCTCTGATGTTCCTGAGCATTTCACTATGATTGTCACCATCCTGGTCAAGTGCTTGGCAGTATATTCCTGATGCTATATACTCTTATTATTCAAATGTGGAATTTCTATCTATGGTACAGTTTGATTCATTTAAGATTTGTACTATATTTGCCTTTATGCTTTCTTTACATATAATGCCACTCGATCTATTCTGTCATTCCAATATATGTTGTACCTTTGTATCACTGTGTCCCATTGACATCATCATATTTCATGAGAACTCTGCCATTATGATCTTCTATTATGTTCAGTCATGGGGGATACCTAAGGGGGAGTGGGAAGCGTGGGCAGGAAATATCTTTGTTCATTCCCTTCTGTAGATTTCCTCACATTGGACTGAAATGGGGGTTGTCTTCCACTGTTTAAATTCAGGGAGCAACCCAAAACTTGGCAGATCCCAGGGATCCATGGGAGGACAAGGCTGTTACTCCAGAGGTTTTGTGAGACCCTCAACTGGCTGTTCCCTGTCCTTAGGAGATGACTCAATCATGGTCTACAAGTACCTAACACGGGGAAGAAATTTCCCGTGTTAGGTACTTGTACTTTGGGGGGATTAATCTAGCAAAGACATTAAAAGATCCAATACGCGGAAGCTGAAGCTAGAGTCAAAAGCAATGAGGGTTAGCAACCATTGGAACAATTTACCGAGAGAAGTAGTGGATTTTCCATCACTCCCAGTCTTTATGTCAAGAGTGGATGTTCTTCTCTGATGTGCTCTAGCGCAAACAGAAATTATGGGTTTGATTCAGAAATTACTGGGTGAGGTTTTCTTGGCCAAGTTCTGTGGGTGGTCAGACTAGATGATCATAGTGGTCCCTCCTGCCCACAAAAGAAAGTTCCCAACAAAAAATGCAGGCTCCTAGGCCTATGTTGTTGCACTCCATACGTGATAAATGTCGAGAATGCATTTCTCGACCATGCTTTCTGTGCCGAAGCCCCAAACATGTGCCTTGTATCAATGCACATTTGGGGTGTTCGTCTAGCAGCAGCTTCACTCCTGCTTCATTTTAATCAACTCCAAACTTGTCCTTATGTGCTGAAATCTAAACTTATTTTTGTTTGATAGTGCACTTCACATTCATTAAACAGCCTGGCACGGAGCACGCAGCAAGTTAAAAAGCGATGCTGTGCATTTCAATAGCTCCTACTGTGACTTTTTTTTTTTAATTGCAGTCCAACAGACAAAAATCTAACCAAGGTCACCTCTGTTTAATTATCCATGTGATTGACAGGACCACCATAGAAATAACCCTGAATAACCAGAAAACTTGTGTAGTAGCTGAAATCCATTAGAAACAGAGTAATTGGTAGAACAGGGATTGGAACCACAAAGGTAGAAAAACCATGAAATCTGAGGGGAGAAACACAACTAAATAGAAAGCGGGAAATGCCATCAGCTTTCACTGTAGAAGATTTTAATTAGTATGTATCCTCGGTGTAACCAGGAACTATACTAATGAAACTGTCCTGCAAAATGTCAGAGCTACTGTAGGATTTTAGCTCCGCTAAGGATTGTACACAATATTCTGAGGTTGTTTAGTGCTTGGGGATGGGTTCAGCCAGAAGTTCTGCACCATTTGTGCTGCCTTTCTAATGATTTTCTGCTGCAAGAGTATCATGTGCGCAGCACATGCACTCAGAAAGGAGAAATAAATTACAATCAAGAAGCTTTGTAAATGTCTCTATGCGTATGCTGGCCGCAATTCACAGAGATTGCCAAAATCACAAGTGATGTGACTGACGTTTAGGAAGCAATATCATTTGTGTCTTATTTAGCACTTTTCTTCTTTGGATCTCAAAGCACTTTACAAAGGAGGGCAGCGTCAATATCCCCATTTTACAGATGGGGAAACTGAGGAATAGGGCAGCAACATGGCTTGCCTAAGATCACCCAGCAGGCCAGTGGCAAAACTGTGAAGTGAACCTACACTCTCTTACCTCCCTGTTCACTGCTGTATCCACTAGGTAGCCCTGTATCCCACCTACCTGCACAGATAAATGCTACAGATGTAGGGAATAGAGACGACAAGATTTTAAGCAGCACTGTTAATTAAAGTGTGATTCCTCATGACCCCTCTATGATTATTATGAATTATTACAGGAGAATATAGAGTCCCTGACTAAGATCAGTTACAGGCACTGTACATACATACACTCAGAGACAATTCCAAAGAGCTTTTGATCGAAACAGACAAAGGGTGGGTGTGGAAACAGAAGCACAGAGCGGGAAGTGACTTGCCCAAAGTAACATAGCAGGACAGCAGCAGAACAGAGATTACACAATGCAGAAACATCTTTTCAGCATTTTAGTTTAGGAAGATCCATTACTTGTTTCCAGCGGTATTTTAAATACTCTATACCCATCATCTGGGCCTTGAGCCAGCATCCACTGAAGTCAATGGGAGTCTTTTTTTGCTGAATTCAAAGGAAATGGATAAGAGATTCATTTGCAGGTAGTAATAGAACCTCTATAATGATAATAAAAGTTTAAACCACTTTTTGACGGAAAAAAGGATTGTAGACCTTTTAGAGTATGAATTTTTTATGGATCTCTGATGGTTTAGCACAATGTCTTCATTCCCACTGGGGTTACAAAGTGTCCATTATTAGGAGAAAACAAGTTCCATCCCTGAAACCAAATGGTTATCCTGATAAATCTTTCAGAGAACAGGCAATCAGGATTATAGTTATTCCTTCCTCAACATGTGGCTGTTCTGTCTCCAACAGAAAGAGACAGAAAACACAAGTGTTAATCATTTGGGGGTATTCGCTACTCTACGTTCAGTTTTGCTTTAGTGTGGGAGGACTGACTGACTCCCAAGTAGCAATAAATGGGATTTTCAGAAGCACTCACCACTGACCTAACTCTGTTCCCATGCAAGTAGAGGGAGTTTAACCATTGATTTCAGTGCAAGCTAAGGCCAACACTGAACCATTTTGAAAACCCTACTAAAAACCTTTATTGTACCCCACAGTGATACTAAACAGTTCCAAACGGCACCATGGGTGTGGGGGGGAACACAATCACATCTTGTTTATACCACACATACTTAGTATAATCATCTGATTTTCTCTTCTTATCCTGTTTTGCCGTGGTCTCTGCCCTTTCCACTGGAAGCCCATTATGTATGACGGACAACAACGATCTCATCGTCAGGTTGCAGAGATAACACTAGGACCTCAGCCACCTAGGACAAAGAACTCAAAACAACCGAATTCGACATTCTAAAGTATAGAAGATTAGGGTTCGAAGAGACCTCGGGAGGTCAACTAATCCAACCTCCTGCTCAAAGGAGGACCAATTCCTCAGCTAAATCATTCCAGCCAGGGTTTATCAAGCCTGACCTTAGAAACCTCTAAGGAAGGAGATTCCACCACCTCTCTTGGTAACACATTCCAATGCTTCACCACCCTCCTAATCAAAAAGCTTTTCCTAATACCCAGCCTAAACCTCGCCCATTGCAACTTGAGACCATTACTCCTTGTTTTGTCATCTGCTACCACTGAGAACAGCCAAGCTCCATCCTCTTTGGAACCCCGCTTCACATAGTTGAAGTCTGATATCAAATCCCGCCCTCACTCTACTCTTCAGAAGACTAACTGAGCCCAGTTCCCTCAGCCTCTCCTCATAAGTCATGTACCGCAGCCTCATAATCATTTTTGTTGCCCTCCGCTGGACTCTTTCCAATCTGTCCACATCCCTTCTGAAGTGGGGGGACCAAAACTGGACACAGTACTCCAGATGTGGCCTCACCAGTGCCAGATAGAAGGGAATAAGCACATCCCTCAATCTGCTGGCAACACTCCTCCTAGTGACAGGTTTCAGAGCGGTAGCCTTGTTAATCTGTATCAGCAAAAACGAGGGGTCCTCGTTTTTGCTCCCACTAATGCAGCTCAATATGCCTTTAGCCTTCTTGGCAACAAGGACACATTCTTGACTCATTTCCAACTTCTCATCCATTGTAACCCCTAGGTCCTTTTCTTCAGAACTGCTGCCTAGCCATTCGGTCCCTAGTCTGTAGCAGTTCATGGGATTCTTCCGTCCTAAGTGCAGGACTCTGCACTTGTCATTGTTGAACCTCATTAGATTTCTTTTGGCCCAATCCTTCAATATGTCTAGGTCTCTCTGGACCTATCCCTACCCTCCAGCATATCTACCTATCACCTCATTTTAGTGTCATCTGCAAACTTGCTGAGGATGCAGTCCACACAATCCTCCAGATCATTAATGAATATGTTGAACAAAACCAGTCCTAGGACTGACCCTGGGGCGCTCTGCTTGCCGGCTGCCAGCTAGACATCGAGCTGTTAACCATTACCTGTCGAGCCCGATGATCCAGCCAGCTTTCTATCCATTTTATAGTTCATTCATCCAGCACATACGTCTTTAACTTGGTGGCAAGAATACTATGGGAGACTGTATCAAAAGCTTTGCTAAACTCAAGGTATATAACATCCACCGCTTTCCCCATAACTACAGAGCCAGTTATCTCATCATAGAAGGCAATTAGGTTGGTCAGGCATGATTTCAGGATTGAACTGGTCCAGTCTTATCATAGTGTTGGCAGTAATGACTGCTACATCAAAGGTTGCCAAACACTTTCCTTTATAATCCCAGGGTTTTCATTGAAAAATGTTAGCAAAAATAATCTTTTGCCTTGATCTCTCGCACCCCCATGCTTGCTCTCTGCCCAAAAATGGTTTAACAAAATGTATGAGTGAGCAATGATCAGAGGTCTTTTATGGATAAACTGGGGAAAACCCTACCTTTTTCCTAGATTAAGGACAATTCTAACCTCACTCTGCTATTAACTGTTCTCGGTGAGAAGCTTGTGTTCTGTTCACGGACATTTGGGAAACAAAAGGGCTGGATTTCTCCAGGTTATAAGCATTTGGCCCCCACTTCAGCAAAGGCCTCACTGAGTCAGTGGGATGAGAGTACAACCTACAGGCCTCTTGGGAGATCAGGGCTCATGGTGTTACTGTGCCCTCAAACTTTGCATGCTAGGAACCCGATCCTGTGAGATGCTGAGCACCCTCACCTCCCACTGACCTTGCAGGAGGTCCTGAACATCATGTAGATAGGGGCCCCAGGAATGCCCAGTGCAACTTTCTATCCACCCGCCACCAAGTGACATACTGAGCAGGTGTGTGCCATGCACAGGAGCCGTCTTCACAAAATGGTGGTGTGGATACAAGGCAATGGGCCTCGTGGTTTGCATGGATAGTCCCCCACCTTCCCCCGGGAGGCCCCATTGCAATGTACACAGGTCTGGATACACTGGGATGTGGTCTGCGTGGAGGTGAATGGATGGTTCAGTAGGCCCCAAGACATACATTGGCTTCTGCCAGTGGAAGGAATGAGGTGAAGTGGCCTATCAGATGTGCACACTGACTGCAAGGGGTAGCCTCTGTCGGGGTGTCCTAAGCACAGTGGTTAGAAACGTGACCAAACAATGGTGCTACCTAGGTGCTTCCCTGGCCTTTATCACCAGAGTATCTGAGCAGCTTTCACTCAGTGGATTGTACCCGCTCAAACCCCTGCATGGTGAGGAAGTCCTACCCCATTTTACAGATGAGGAACAGGGAAGGTTAAGTGACGCACCAAAGGTCACCCAATAAACCAGTGGTAGAGCTAGCAATTGCATCCATATCTTCTATGTTTCAGTCCACCGATGGCTAGAGAAGAATCCCATCATCAGAGGGGAGCTCCTGCTAGCACAAGTGAGTTCTAGCCAGGCCCTGTGTATAGAGTTTGGGCGGGGGGCAGTGGAGATCCCCCCATGTCAATCCTCCAATGGTTGAGGCTCCGTTCACAACCCTGCAACAGTGGTGTAACTCACAGCCGTCCAACAACAGCTCTAAGTCACCTTAGGGTGGGGTCAGCCCTGGGATCAGAGAGCTGCATCTGGCTTCCAGACACCCCCATTCCCTTGCTCCTTGCCCGAAGTGCAGCTTTAGTGCTAAGACAAATAACTGCACCTGTTCCATCAGTTATAAACTCAGAATAACAATCCTAGCCTCTGAATGGCCCCGTGAGGCGACACAACAAGCAGATCACTAATGGGCTTCTCTTTTTGAAGGTTCTTAATACTTCACAAGAGGGTACAACTTAAAAGTGTCTGCCCAAAAGAGGGACGCTCACCCAGGACCCAGCAGGGAGCAGCCGTCCTCTGAAAAAGGAGCAAGGGTTTGAAATATACCTAGGATCAAAGCAGCTCTCCCAGGTAGCAGGAAGCCCTTTGAAATGCTCAGTGCAGATCTTTGGATAATGAGTTTAATTAACATGCGGCAGTTTTAAGAGGAGATTAACCTGGTGGAGGAAAACAGCAGGTATGATGGCTCAATGTGGTAACAAAGACTAGCATCTCACTTCCAAAGCACTATAAAGGATAGGCCTGCTACATGCAACTGTATCTCACTGAGCCCTGGTTGTGAACTAAGCCAAGGTAACAGACTCCAAGAGGAGACCGAGAGACAAATATGGGGCCACTTTCAGAGCTGGGGTAAGCAAATGGAAACCTATGGATGCCAGCTCCATCTCTCTCTCTCTCAATTTGGCTCAGTGACTTTGCGGGCCTGAGAGAAAGCTACACTTCAGCATGGAAGCACTGACCATAACCCAGTGTCAGCCTGTTTGACTACAGATAAGGCCTAGGCTATGCTAGAAAAGGTTTGTTCCTACAGCTACACTGGCAAACCCCACTACTGTAGATTGCAGCTTATACCAGCAGCCAAAGAGTGATTTTGCTGCCATAGCATAGGCTGGTTTCCCATACGAAGTAAGTAATCCCAACACAAGTCTTTTTTGCCAGTGTATCGGCACCTGCACTAAGGCTTTTGCAGTATGGATCTAGAAATGTTGCCCTAACAGACATCACTATACAGGCAAAAGTTTCCAGTGTAAACCTAAGTCTCAGAGCCCAGCCAAGTGAAACTTCCTGGCCTCTGGAGACAGCAGTGTTTCCCTGCTCCACAGGAGTGTTAAAGACTGTGAACCACTCAGGCCCAGGTCTACAAATGGAGTGGGATGAGATGTAGGGGCTAGTGAGATCCACAAAATCCCTGCTCTGCTACCAGCTTACTCCGTGCCTACATTTGAACTGTAAAATTAGCCCAGTGGATATGGGTTTCACTGGGATGTGGGAGACCCCAGTGCAGTTCACCCCTCTGTTGGCTGAGGAGAGGGATTTGAACAGCAGCTTCCCACCACTTCTGTGAGTGCCTCAGACATGCGGCTATTCCACTGTTTTCACAATCTCTGGCCCAATGTATATTTAATGTATACAAAGCGGAAAAGCTCCAACCGGGGAGCCTGAGACAGCCCCATCCCAAAATATCCCATAGCCCAGGGTTGAGGGCACTCATCTAGAAGTGGGGAGTCTCCATTCAAATCCCCTCACCTCAGGCTGCTGACTCCAGGGGAGAGTTTACAGCTGTGGATCCCGAGCAGAGAGAGGCAGCTAAGTCCTTTTAGGGGCAGGGCTTAGGGCATACTCCTCTCTTAGCATCCACTATTAGCTAGCATACACAGCTCCCCGCCTGGCGCTCTGTTTCTATGCATCATATTCTTAGACACCCATCTCTCCCCATGCATTGTGTAGAGAGCCTCGACACCTAACTCCTCATTTGTGGAGTCCGCCAGGTAAACT
Organism: Dermatemys mawii; assembly: GCA_007922305.1. Lineage (NCBI taxonomy): Eukaryota > Metazoa > Chordata > Testudines > Dermatemydidae > Dermatemys > Dermatemys mawii. The sequence goes on from ML677375.1 coordinate 5,573,926, forward strand.
GGGCACCTATAAGTTAGACATTCCCTTTGTGGAGCCAGACCTCAGATCCTAGGGTAATGGGGTCACGTAAGTACCTTTGATACAGGTTACACACTTTTGGCCTCATTTTGAAGCCAGTGGGTCAACAGACGATAACATGGATTTGTTATCATCAGGCATTAACAACCCCCGTATTGAGCTAATCCTACAACAGAGATGATTTAGGAAGGAAATGCCAAGTTGTATACACTGTGTTCGTCGCCTGGGGGTATAACATCTTTCCAACTGGTAAATTTCTTCCTTTTTCTTAAACACTGGTATTTTCACATATATGGTCCAAAAAAAAATATCAAAGAACAGAAAAAAAACCATTGCTCTGATGCTTTTGGCTGAAAACAACTCAAATTTCTGCAATGTAACCACTTAGTTTTGCAGCACATGTGTTGGCTGTGGATAACTAGAGAAGGATGGTCCTCTATTTGATCTATCATACTTGTAAATGTTTTCCTTTTGGATAGTATATTGAGAGCACCATACATTCTGTCAGGGAGAATGTCATCCAAGTACATTTCAAGTTTTGAGGTCAGCACTGGTAATTAGGGATAATTGAAGAGTTATTCTCACTGAATTATTATAGGGGCTTCCTATTTTTTATTTTTTTATTGCTGCAGTGTGTTGGGCACATGATCTTTTACATTTATTATTATTTGGTTTACGCAGCAGCATTTGCCAACTTCAAACACTTTTCAGAATGATAGGGATGATTTACTTCACAGGCCCGGGCCCCACTGAAATGCAGCTACCTCTGGGGTGGGACACAGTAACTGGTTAATAGCCCACATCTGTAGAACACAAACAGGGCAGAAAACTAGTGTGCCTGGTCCAATCAAGGCAACAAGAGAATTTCATGAATGTTATTAAAATGTGACCAGGGCGCTGAGGGAGAAGTGTGATGGGCTAATTTGTCACAGCCTTTCATCAGTCACACAGGGCCTTCTTAATCCCTGTGTGGCTCTCCTCAGATTGTAGCACCATGCAGGTTGGTCCAGTCAATACCCCTCACTGTGATAAATCAGCTGGGAGGCAGAGACCACTGGTACCTGTTGCTAGTGGGGAGCACCAACCTGCCAGCGCAGCCAATCCTGCCAGCTCCTGGGGGGTTGGGGCCACAGGAGCAGGGAGTATGTGCCGCGAGGCCAGCGGGGGCACCGGCTCACAACAACACGGTTTCTCCCTGGAGCTCCTGCACCCTCAGCAGGGAGAAAGGGAGGGGAAATGCCCCTAAATCAGGTTAAGTAGAATATCGGTGATATTCTATGATTCTGTGATTTTAGGGGAATCAGAGAGGGAAATGGCATTTGGAGGAGGAGATGAATTCGATTCAGTAGAAGGCAGGACAACACAAGCAAAGGGTAACAATGCAGCCGCAGCTTCTCAGAGGGTAAGATGTCAGTTGCCGGGGGGGTGAGGCAATAATTCTGAGCAGAGAGGGAGAAGTGGTTATGGGACACCCATGCCAAGAACAACCGCAAAGAAGCGAGTAGCAGAAAGTGGCAAGCACAGAAATGAGGAAAGGAGAAGAAAGGAATGAGGGACAAGCTAATACCTGAATGAAGCAGATGGTGGCCTTCGAATCGGGGAACCGGGGAATGGAGGACCCCATGGGGTCAGTGCTGTACAGAAGAGGTCCATACATTCCTAGAGGTATAAGGCCAGAAGGAGCCATCGTGATCCTCCATCTAGTCTCACTTTCTGTGCTACAGGCCAGAGAAGCTCACCCACTGATTGCTCACCCTGTGATGCATGCTTGATGTAGGGCGAACCATCATAGGCCCGATCCCGCAATGAGTTCTGCATGGCCAGACCCCTGTGCACTGGAGTGAATGGGGCTACGTACAGCTGCTGCTTGGGTATGGCTACACAGAGCCCTTCACAGGACCAGAGTCTATGGTTTGCCATAGATAACAGAAGAGAAGACTGGGGGGCGGGATTTGATAGCTGCTTTCAATTAGCTGAAAGGGGGGTTTCAAAGAGGAATGATCTAGACTGTTCTCAGTGGTACTAGATGACAGAACAAGGAGTAATGGTCTCAAATTGCAGTGGGGGAGGTTTAGGTTGGATATTAGGAAAAACTTTTTCACTAGGAAGGTGGTGAAGCATTGGAATGGGTTACCTAGGGAGGTGGTGGAATCTCCATCCTTAGGGGTTTTTAAGGTCAGGCTTGACAAAGCCCTGGCTGGGATGATTTAGTTGGGGATTGGTCCTGCTTTGAGCAGGGGGTTGGACTAGATACCTCCTGAGGTCCCTTCCAACCCTGATATTCTATGATTCTATGAACCATAGCGTTTTGGGTTACTGATGGAGAATGCTGTACCATTTTATAAGGATAGGACCTGGACCCCAATTCATCAAACTTGGGTACACACACCTCAGCCTAATTTTCAGAAGCGCTAGGATCCTCATGATGATGTAATGGTAGATTTGCTGGCAATGTAAAGATATCTTAAAATGGGCCTAAATGATCCAACTTAAGTCCCCTTTGCACTGCCACATCAGTGTATAGGGAACTTAGTGTAAAAAAGAAATGGCCCTTCTATGTCTAAGTTGCTAATTCTTACCCTCCCCTTTCTCTTCAATACAGAATTCAGACATTTAACACTCCCTTAGGAGAGCAGAGTGGCAGGCCTTTATAAGAACCTATCAGGAAAGTGCAATTCGGGGTAAATTACATATCTTTTTTTCAAAAAGTACATTTTCCTTATTTTTGGAAATAACACACTACGCTGTGGTACATTGATTTTGTTTTTCATGCTGAGTTCATTATACCTTTCGAGCCACCAGCGTTACAAACAGACATGAATAGTCTCATACATAATTTTAAACACACGACTCAGCATACACATTGCATGAGCGCAGTCAGTGTTATGTGTTCATAGGACTATAATTCACATGCCTACAAGCATCAGTCAGATAGAGCCAAGTATTTCTCCTTTCAAGAGCAAGGGTTGTATGCTTCCATAAGAATATGTGACCCCACATCTAGGACAACTTCAAAATGTTGAATGGTAGGAATTATCTAGGGTCTTTAGTATTAGATCTTTTGTTTGCACTCTTTCTACTATTAGTAAAGCTTTCTGCTTAGAGCTACTACTGGGTTTTAACAAGAAAATGGTTTGGATAAACATAACAAATCATTACATCACTTGCTTTTACATGTTTTCAAACAATTCTTACCTGGAAATATAACAAAGTGGTGTTGGCAGTAGTTACAATGTTGGATGAAAATTAACCAATTTTCAAAAGTGGAGGGCTCTAAGTCTTCTATTTTAAAAAGAATCAAAATTGTTTAGATATAGAGATAAGCGCAGTTCCAATAACCCACTGCCCAATTAGCTAACTCAAGGCAATTTGTCTCCTCCAATTGCATAGCACACTATACATCACACACACCCTTATCCAAAAAGGCCTGTTGTCTCCAAAACCCAGAAATCAAGTCTATGCTATACACAATATAGGGATCAAAGTGAAGGGTCCTCTTTGGTTACTATGCAACAGTCAGAACATCCATGACAAGCATCATGTAGGTGGTGCAAAAACATCATTTCTATGTGAAGGATCACAGACACTTGGGGATCTTGTATCACTAGGGAAAACTATAAGAAGCACAGTAAACAGTAGAGGTGGCTGGACAATTTTAATTCAAAATATTAAAAAAAAACCTAGCTCAGTTTCAAGAAGAAAAATCTTGTTGAAAATTTTTTTTTGTTTCAAAATTTTCCAACAAAATGATTTTTTCCCACTTCTCTCCCATTTTATGTGGCAAAAGGAAAAAGGAGGCAGAGGATTAGGAGAAGAGAGGCAAATGACATCTGAAGAAACAAAAACTAAAACGCCCCCAGATGTGTGTGTCTTTGAAAATCTGACAGCTGTTAAAAATATGTGGCATGTTGTTCTTGTACATTCCTCACTGCTAAGGGATAGCTATGGCTGTTATATCCACCACAGGGGCCGTTCTGTGGAGATTGTGCCCCAGGCAAAGACTAACAAAGCTGCTCCTTGCACGGGGTGTGATTGTGGTGGGTGGGGCAGGGGGGAGTTTGGCCTACCCCACCCAACAGATTGACAGATTGCTCCCTCTTGTGCCCCACCCTTACTCCACAGACCAGAGGAATCAGGACTATAACTCCACCTCTTGACTATTCCCTTTTAGCCAGCTGGCTGTCCAGGGAGAAGAAGCAGGAGCAATAAGACCCTCCACTCCCCATAGTACTGAGAGCACAGAAACCAGCTGCTACTGGGAAAAGTCCTTACCCCATTCAGCAAAGGAGGAGGTTTCTTCCGTCCCCTGCACTGCCGAGAAAGGGCTTCTCACAAACTGCTCTCAGGAATGTCCACGAAAATCAATGAAGAGCTTGATCCTGCCAAGGAATCAGCCATTCCCACAGGTGCAGGTACCACCTGCTGATACCAATGGCATTGCTCCAGGGAATAAACAGTACTCAGCAAATAATGTTGTCCACAATCTGGCACGCAGAGTGTCCATGCACTTGGGATCCAGCCACTTGTATGTGAGAAACACAGCTAACATTACCCACATCTGCTTTTACTTGGGGCCTTTGATGGGACATTTGTTGAAACCTCAGCTGTGGTTTCTCTAACCTGGGATTGGGGAGAGAGGTTCTTTTCTTAGTCCTGCTTTGAGCAGGGGGTTGGACTAGATGACCTTCTGGGGTCTCTTCCAACCCTGATATTCTATGATTCTTAATTTGATAATTCTCAAAAACATGAATATCATGCAGAATGAAGTGCAAGGAAAAAAGTAAGAAGAATGAAAATGAAAACCCTGAGATGTCTTTCTCCTGGGTATTTTTCCATAGGAATTCCAGAAATGATAGACCTGAAATGATGGACCTGAACCACCACTCAGTTGGAGGGTGTCTCAGAAGATCTGAACCATCATGTGAACTGGGTGTGGTGTTCTCAACCTCTGACTCTCTTTCTTGAAACAAAGACCCAAACGTTGGAGCTGGGCTCTGTAACAATTCATATCCTCTGTATGAGGCACAGAGGGGGATTTGTAACACAGAGTCATAGGTGAGTGACACCAACTCTGTTTTCTTAAGGAGCGGTATTCATCTTTCCACCTGAGCAGCTGCATAAGTTGTAGCTCTTAGGAAAAATTGTAGACCAACCAGATAAATGAGAATATTGATAAAGCAAAGAGGACTAGACTATTAAGCTCATGCAAGCAACAGAATACAAAAGCTTGTTTCATTTTTATTTTGTTAAGGGCTGAACTGAGCTTTGCGTGACCCTTGTGTAAACACGGAATATCTCCACGGAATGAAATCTATATTACAGCAGAATGAGTGAAAGCAAAACTCGGCTCTAAAGTTTATCTTTTATGAGCAAAACAAAAGAAAACACAAATGGTGAGTTGTGCTCCTGTTCCCAAAGCCCAGGGGGAATCTTTCCATAGACATCAATGAGCTTTGGATCAGACCACGGAGAAAACACCACAACACAGCAACGTGTCAAGACAAAAGGTGAGAAGAGGAGCTGGTTAAAAAACACAACATCTAAACATTCATCAAAAATATGTACTAGATTTTCCTTCCTTACCCTGCCTCTCTCTGGTTGAAACCCCCTACCCCAAAATGTTGATGACTATTTCTCCCCTCCTTCCCCCCACCCCCCAAAACATTTGAGCTTTATTTTATCAACCAAATTTGATTTTTCCAGTGAAAGCTTTTGTCAAGAAACGGTTTGAAGTTTTTTTGACCGGTTTCAATGATATAGACCTCCCCTGTTTTCTAACAGTGCCATCTGTCTGGGCCGCGACTGCTTCCATCGGGGCTGGATTACACAAGTGTGAAGGACCATGACAAAGAAAGCTCTGCAGAAACAAAGCCTCTTCAACGGTTACATGGGAATGTAATTCCTATCAAAATTATTAGTCTCCCATTCTGAGCCCTCAAGAGACTCTGAGGATGAGGAAGGTTGGCTAAGGTTGGGGTGGGCATGAAGGGTCTACCTGTTGTTTGAAATTTCCATTGATCTTGTCTCTCCCTTTTCCCAATGCATTTTGGACTGGTTCACCAAGTTCTCACATTACAGTATGAGCTGCACTTCATACCAAAATGGTGCACCAATTTGCATACATGCCCCATAAGGATGGGAGATACAGTATAAGATGCTGTCAGGCCCTGTTACTGATGAACAGGTGACACCAAGAACAAAGTTGTTGACCATCTGACCAAAGGAGCCAGGCCTCTCGCTCTTAGCTAGCACTGCCTGTTAGGATAAAGGTCATATAGGAGATCACTCAGTAATGTGATGGGAAATTGAATAGTTACTAGAGCAGGAGGGATGCTCTTGGTAAGGCCCTGGAAGTGGCCCCAAGACAACTGGACTCTGTTTCTGGCTCTTCTGCAAACTATGTGCATGAACTTGGGCCAGTTACTTCCTCACTTTGTGCCTTAGTTCCCCAGCTGTAAAATGGGGATAATACCCCCTAGGTCCCACTATTTAGCTTAAAAGCTCTTTGGAGCAGGAATTGAGTCTTACCTTGTGTTTGTAGAGGACCTAGAATAATGGGACTGGGGACTCAGTTGGGGCTTCTACATTCTATGGTAATACAAGTAATAAATAATACCATAATCTATTGCTTCGTCCTTTAACAAACCTGTCCTATGAGGCTGTCCATATGAAGCTTCTGTTTTTAGGCACCAGGAAGCAATTGAATTTGCAGCGAATAAAACTGGTCCAATGCAATAGGACCCTGCCATCTCAAAATTGATGGCATGCAAGCAGAAATTAATGAGGACATGTTCTTACAACTCACGTTGGTGCTGATTCCAACTGGCAGTGGTGTTTCAAGGTGGGGCGGCAGCCAGGTAATCCAAGCAGCTCTATAAATCAGATGGAGATTGTGGTGTAGAATTACAACGGCAATTAGAATTTGGGCATTTCAAAGCTAGCCGAGAATGAATGAATAGCTAGATTAGTTTGGTCACCTCCAGCCAATGGCATGAATAGTGATAGCAGGAGTTTAGATAACATTAAAATTAACGTATGTACTCAATGTGTGTTCAGCCACACACTCTGGATTTACATCGCCCTTATTGAAGTATGTGACTTTTCTTCTATACAGATCAGGGGTCTCAAATTCGATTTACCTTAGGGCCAGTTCTCATCCTCCAATCATAATATCACTGAAGATGGTGTTCAGAAAACATTTATATTTTATTTTTATTTTGAATTTCTGAGAAATAATAAAACCCTCATACAACTTTATACAATTCTTCGCCTGCCAGAGAGTTTTTAGTGTTTGCCAGACACCTGGCAATGCTTCAGTTCTGTCAGTTTGCTGATGTTTGGCCTCAGCGAATGAGCGGTTGAAACCTACAGGACTGCAGCAAGGTGCGCATCAGATAGTTGTGTTTGGGATTTTGACTTGTTTATATTCATTGTGGAAAAAAGTGACGGTGCCTCCATGGCTGATTTACCTGGCAACTAATGATGCTGCCTCCATGGCTAACTCTGCCCAGTGACTAGTGATGGTATCTCTGTCCCACTCCCCCATCCAATGAGAACTGCGCCTGCAGCAGACATCGGGCAGCGTGTCTGCATGAGTCTCTCCTCCGTGGGCCGCAGTGGGGAGGTTCTCAGGCCGCAGATGGCCCATGGGCCGGGACTTTGAGATCCCTGATATAAATGAAGTAGTTGGTTATATGAACTCAGAAGGGGCATGTCAAGGTTCCCTCCCCACTCTGAACTCTGGGGTACAGATTTGGGGACCTACATGAAACCGCCCCCTACGCTTACTTCTACCAGCTTAGGTTCAAAACTTCCCCAAGGCACAAATCTTTTCCTTGTGCTTGGACAGTATTGCTGACACCACCAAGTGATTTAGACAAAAAATTCAGGAAAAGGGCCACTTGGAGTTCCTATTTCCCAAAATATTTCCCCAAGCCCCTTCACTCCCTTCCCTGGGGATGCTCGAGAATAATATCCTAACCAACTGGTTACAATATGAGCACAGACCCAAACCCATTGGCTTTTAGGACACTGAAAATCAATCAGGTTCTTAAAAGAATAATTTTTTGTAAAGTAAAAGAATCCCACCTGCAAAAATCAGGATGGAAGGCACTTTTTACAGGTTAATAAAAAGATTTTAAACACAGAGGATTCCTCTCTGGCTCAGTTTCAAAGTTACAAAAGAAAACAAAAACAAAAAAACAACCAGGAATAAAACTCTCTCTTAGCATAGGAAAAATTCACAAGCTAAAACAAAAGATAATCTAACACATTTCCCTGTCATCACTTACAATTTTTGTAATCTTAGATGCTCATTTCAGGTATGTTTTCAGGAGATGTTTTTCCTGTCTGGTCTCTCTCTCTGTCCAAAGAGGGAACAAAGAAAGAGCACAAACAACTCCCCCTGCCCCAGATTTCAAAGTATCTTCTTTTCTCATTGGCCCTTTTGGTCAGGTGCCAACTAGGTTATTTGAGCTTCTTACCCCTTATAGGTAAAGATTCAGTACAGCTACCCAGGAAGGATTTTATGCTGCCCTCAGCAGTATGTTTATGACAGGGCAGTTACTTTGTTGGCCTGTGTTCTGAATTCCATAAAGGTGAGTACAAAACACACTCCTATTATTCAAGCACAGAGGGTCATAGGATTTGCTGCACCAGATCAGACACCTGGTCCACCTAATCCTGTATCACTAACAGTGGCCGGCACCAGTGGCTTTAGTGGAAGGCACAATAAACCCTGCAGTAATAACAACGCCTAGCTCTTTTCAAGTATTGTCCCTATTTTCCCCAAGAGGAAACTTGGGCTCAGGAAGACAAGATCACTTACCCAGTATCACACAGCAAACTATTGGCAGAATTGGGCCTGGGACCCAATGCACCTGAGTCCCAGTCCCAGTGTCATTTGCTAGGCTACACTAACACCTGTGGGACAGCATGTGATTACCTACCTTTAAGCAAGTCTCTTTCTATCCCCCAACGGTGATTGCCTTAATCCCCAAAATCAGAGATTCGCTCCCTTCCAATAAGTGTTTTTAAAATATTTGTTCTTGTAACTGGGAATCCTCTTGTATTCCATACAAAACGTCAATCTCTTCTCAAACAGCATATGATAAATAGTATTAAAATCATTAATCAGATCCTTGTACTTTCTTTTTCAGGGGATTGTTCAGAAAACAAAACCGAGATTTCCCTCACTGCCAGTTCATTCATTCACTTAGCAACTGTTTTCCAAGCAGATGGAGCAAACAAGACATCTAACTTTCTAACAAGGAAGGATTTACTGGGTTTATGGAATTGCAGTGACATTTTCTCCCTTCCTCCGCCCCCAACAGTCTGGCAACGGAAACCATTGTGTAATGACTTCCATATGTTTATCACATCTAAACAAGATCAAATTGGTATGGGCCCAGTAGGATTGTTTACAGTATGATTTAGCCATGACATCTGTGGAGGGGAGGTTTAAAGGATGTTTGGCAGGGCAATGGTTTATCACAATCCTTTCACTGTTTGACATTGAAATCAGGGACGTTGCCAACAAGGGGGATGGGGGAAGAAAGAGATTAGTTAAAAAGCAATAAGGTCAAAACACCAGGAAGGGGATTGATGGTACATCTAGCTGGAAAAATTCTGTTTTGTGGAAAATTAGAATGTTTCAGAATTTTTGTTCTGATTGGGACCTTTCAAAAAAGATTTGTGGGGATAAAAAGAGAGCCAAAACAGAACAGCCAATAATCCATCTGGACCATGAACATGAATCTGTATGTCCCACATCCACCTGACTGTCCTAAAGCTCCAGCTACAGAGTCAGTCTCTGTGGACCAATGAATTTTTAATCATTTACATAAAGCAGAAAAGCTCCAACCCACGAGATTGACTATGACTTGATGCTTAGGTGCTTCCCTGGGATGCAAGAGACCCAGGTCCTCGATCCAACTCAGCTAGAGCAAGGACAAATATATAATCAATCAATCCTAGGGCAGGCCAGGTGGCAGAGGAGAAACACAGATGCCTTTAAGATGCCCAGTGGCTCGGTGGCATGGAAGAGATCCTGTTTGGCGGATGAACCTGCATAGGGTCAAATCCTGGTGATTCTCTTGCAGAAGTGGTCAAAATTCTTCAGCAGTTGGGAAGGGCTGTTAGATCTTATGCTTAAACCACCCTCTGACTATAAGAGACCAGGACTGGACTAATGGAAGGGCAGATTATCCCAGGTCTGCCAGCTGTGGGGTTCTTACAGCTTCCCCCTGAAGCTTCTAGGGTACTGGGGTACATGGACCATGGGGCTGACCCACTCTGGCAATTCCTATGCTCTAATCTAAGAACTAATGATCAATGTTAGTATGATTTTTTTATGATTGCACTGCTGTTTTTCCTGTATCTTTCACTCCATCTTTTCTTACTTCATCTGATTTAAGTGTATGAAACTGGTTTTGAACAACAACAAATAAACCTGATCCTAAGCACAGACCTGAGCCAGAAAAATATAACCTTATTTCTTCCTTGCTCTCCCATCCCCAGAGACCAAGCCGGCTAAGATCATCTTTGAAGCCATCCTCCTGTCTTCTTTGGTTCTGACTTCAGTGAGCACTCTCTAGAGGCTGCTGACTTCACAGTAGTCACCTGAGATGAATAAGCTTCCTGCCTGGTGAGGAGGAGGGAAAACCAGAGAGCTCTAAAGTGCAAATGACTTACTTTGTGGAACTAAACTCAAAGCCTCTACCTTCACCATTAGCAAGATCTGAAAATCCTCAGTATCTGCAAGAAATGTTTGTGCTTAATCCAGGCTGGAACTTGTCAACTAATGAACAATACAGGAATGAGAGGAAGGTGAACGGCAGCAATTTTACAGGGTTTCTCTCCTCTCCCTCCCGCCGACCCATATCCAGGTCAGAAATAGTTACACACAGCACTACATGAAATGTGGAACTCAAGGACTGAAGGAGCTATGGGCTTTGTATCTTTGGATAAATGCTGCACTGGTTAGGGCCCCGATCTCTCTGCAGACGGAGCCCATGGCCAGTGCAGAGACCCACTGATTTTACTGAAACTCTGTAGCATTCGGTGCACAAGTGGGGCCTATGACTGTGCAAAATGTGGAATAACAATTGAAAGACATTTACATTTCATTCATTCATCCACTTCTTCTTTGGCTCTTGAAACTGACCATTTTCTTTTTTGGAATGGGGAGGGGACACGTAAACAATGACTTCACTGGGGAATTATGATTATAAACTTTTTTCCTGACATAGTCCTTTGGGATTCCAGTTTCAATCATTCTGGAGTGAAAGACCATGACATTGCTGTAAATTTGAAATGCAAAATTATCAGCATTACATTTTAGATGCAGCCAGGATAGAAAAGTTTGAATTTATGATGCTTTGTCTGCATGAAAAAATTATTTTTCCCAGATGCAGAAGGAAATCAGCGGGGGGAATCAGTTCAAATATTTAGGCGACTTTTCAAATGCAAGGACCACAGGGAAAAAAACAAAAAGAACTGAATGTATTAATATACAAGATAAACTATGATTTAACTGGCATCACAGATAGTTGATGGGGTAAGTCTCATCACTAGGATATTGGTATAGAGAGATACAGCTTGCTTTGGAAGAACAGGCAAGTTAAAAAGGGAAGTGGTGTTGCATTATATATCAGAAATGTATGCACTTGTTCTGAGGTCCAAAAGGACATGAGAGGACACCAGTTGAAAGTCTCTGGGTAAAGATAAAAGGGGTCAAAAAATAGGGCTGATGTCATGATGGGGGTCTACTATAGACCACCAGATCAGGAAGAGAAAATGGGATGAGGCATTTCTAGAACAAACCAGAAATATCCCAAAGCACAAGACCTGGTAAAAATGGGGACCATTAGCTACTCAGATGAAATAATATAGCAAAATCTACCAATCAATTCGTACAGTATGTGGAGGATAACTTTTTTGTTTCAGGAAGCGGAGGAAGTAACCGGGGAGAAAGCCAATTTAGACTGGATTCTTGACCAACAAAGAGAACGTGGCAGCAAAACTGAAGGTGGAATGCAATGTGGCTGAAAGTGATCATGAAATGATACATTTTATGATGATCAGGAAAGGAAGGGGTGAGGAGAAGAATAATGACAATGGACTTCAAAAAAAACCCCTTACACTTTAACTAATTCAGAGAAATGGTAGCTAATGTCCAATGGGAAGAAAATCTAAGGGAAAAAGGAATTCATGATAGCTGGCAGTTTCTCAGAAAAGACACTACTAAAGGCACAACTAGAAATGATTCTGATGCAACTGTAATATAGAAGAAATAGTAAGAGGGCAATATCACTCCATCAAGACCTGACGATCAAAAAGGAATCCTATAAAAAGTGGAAACATGGACAAATTGTTAAGGAGCACAAAAGAATAGCACATGGATGAACGGACAAAATCAGAAAGGCAAAGGTACAAAATTAATTACACCTAGCTAGAGAAATAAGAGGCAATGAGAAGAGGTCCTTTAAATACATTAGGAGCAAACGAAAGATGAAGGAAAGTATTGGCCCTCCAGTTAGCAGAGGAGAGCTAATAATTGATGATATCAAGAAGGAAGATGTGTTTAATGCCTATTTTGATTCAGTCTAAGTGGTTAATGGTGACCAAGTATTCAACACAATAAAAAATAACAAGGGGGAAGTTATTCAAACCAAAATATGGAAAGAATAGGTTAGTTAACTTCTGGAATCGGCTTCTAAGGGAGGTTTTGGAATCCCCACCACTGGAGGTTTTCAAGAACAGGTTGGACAAACACCTGTCAGGGATGGTTCAGATGTACCTGGTCCCACCTCAGTGCAGAAAGCTGGACCTGGTGATTTCTCAAGGTTCCTTCTAGCCCTACGATTCTGTGATTTAATGCTTGCTCCAAAGCCCATTGAAATCAATGGAAGGATTTGAAATGACATTTGATCAGGCCCTCACTGCATATGAATGTTATCCTAGGAAACTGCCTTGAAAAATCATAAGGGGGAAACAGGCCATGACGGATACCCTCCTTCCAGAGAGGGGGCACTGGGACCCCAGAACCAGCAGGGACGCACAGGGGCTCTGTGCTGAGAGTCCTCACCCTCTTGAGATCTGCCTGGATCCAGGGGGATGCACCAGGTTTTTGCATGGAGCCTTGTGGCACAATCCACAGAAGGCCAACCCTGCCCATATCGGACAGAATAATCGTGACATTCCCCTCCTGGACTCCTTCCCCAGAGCTCTCCCAACCCTCTTAAATCACTCATGTTTGTTTAACCACTCAATAGGGTGGATCTGGCTACAACTCCTAGTCCCGTGTCTCCGAGGCCTGGTTTTGTATATGAAAGAACAGAACCTGAAAACAGGGTCTCACCTCAGATCTTAACGTAACATGCTTCTGAGCCCTGATTGTTCCCATTCAGTGGACCAGATCTTCAGCTGGTGGAAGAGACATAGCTCCACTGATGTAAGCAGAGTGCCACTGATTTCCACCAGCCAAAGATCCAGCCTGCTATACTTAGCAGTGTCTTTGTTCCATATTTTTCTTGTATTGAATCCCCTGCTTTGCGCCTGTTATACCTGATTTACATCTCAGAACTGAGAACTATGTGTAATAAAGCTTTCAAATTACCTGGTCCCAAGAAATACCATTTGCTTTTATTAATGTACAGCAACAGTGTAAATCCCTTTAATTTCAGCACCTCTGTGGCTTTTATTCTCTTCTCCCAGAGGCGCCTACTACGTCTGAGTTAAGATGAATACACCACATAGTCCCTATTCATTTATATATTTATATCAGAAAAAACATGCCTTCACTTTTACTATCCACAGACTGTTCCCATCTTCTAGGATAATAGAATCAGATTGCTACAGTGCTCTGTGCTTTCAGTTTGTTTATTTGCGATCCCATTGGAACACTTATTTTTGCTTTTATTTTCCAGCCAGGGGAATTGATTCTAGCAAACTGCACACACTGACTAGACCCTGAAAACACAGCTAAATCCAGCACTGATTTTATTCAAATACAGCTAGAGGTCATAACCACATTACAAAAAAAAACCCCAAAAACCCCTAACATGCAGTTGCAGGTGAAGCAGTCAATGAGTTATTTTCCTTTCATCTCAGGGATCAATACTTGTGTGCTAAAGGGGGAAATAAATAGAGAGTGATAGAACTGACTGCCATGTCCCCTTTAACGATCCTATTGGGATCCAGGAAGCAGATCTGCTAAAGGATCCCCCAGCCTAAAGGGGGGATCCACAGGACCTGGAAATCAGGTGATTTCGGGGGACAACTAATGAAATAACAGGGATGAGAGTGGAGTCAAAGGGTCAAACAGAGAGAACCTGATGGGCACACTGAGCAGAGAACCCCGGCTGGCACCCACTGCTCCTCGAAGGCATCAAAGGAGTCAGTAGCTGCCATCCAGAGGAACTCTGCCTGGATGCGTGAGTGGATGGAGGATTGGAAATAGGCCCCACAGTTACAGGAGACTCCGTCAGCCAACCTCCTCTCCCTGGTTTTCTAGATGACCAGCTTAGCCAGGGACAGGAAGAGGTTGACCAGGAGGTCCTGGGGCCACAGATAGGGAGTGCGTAAATAAGGAGGTGAGGGGAAAAGTGCATCCAGAAACATAACAGGATATCTGTGAGGGGCAAGAATAGGGGCTGCAGCCTGGTGTACTTCAGGTAAACGTGAGCCAGGATCTCCCTCACACCGCAGAAAAGGCAGGTGTCCGGGATAGGATGAACTGCGCCCAGTATACGCCCATGCTCAGGGCCCCGTGAAGGAGCCACCAACTGATATCCCCACCAGGCATCAGGACTAGCTGGAGTATAGGTTGGCCACTGGGGGCTCCTCACCCTCTAGAGGTGGCAGGAGGTCCCGCTACTTTGTGTTGGGGTGGGACGCGAGGGTGAGGAAGTGAAGGATGAGGCACGCGAGCGCGTACAGATGGTTCCTCGGCGCGGTCTGAAAATGAACTGGCTGCAAGTCGTGCAGCCAGCTCACAGGGAAGGGGAGGAAGGGCCGGTTGGGTCCACCTGGAAGGGGCCCGATGAAAAGGTCTGGAGGGTCGGGGGTAGAGGGAGGACGGGATGTGCCTTCTTGCGGGACCTGGTCTAGGTAGGCCCGAGCAGCGGGTGGTAAAGCGGCCCTCACATCCTGAAGTACGTGCTGGTGCGTACAAGGCCTGGAGAGCCCCATGTGCCGAGCGAGCACCAGGGGATCCAGCCGGTCATAGTCCAGGAGGTCTCCGACTCTGGTGACTTCTGCCAGGACCAACCTCCGGCGCACTGAGGGGGATGATGCCAGGCGGATTCACTCCCTACATTGAGAAGGTATGAAATGAATTGGCAATGCCATAATACTGCTGTACAGCTATGGCTGGTTTTTGATGAATAAAGCACTGCTCAAGAGTGAAAATCCTTGGCATGCCTCTGGGTTTAAACACAAGCCAAGTTCTTGGGTTCATCGGGTCTGATTCTTTTTTCATCCTAATTTTAAAGTGGGGTAACTCACATTCTGGATTGGTCCACATTGTCCCGCAGTTTGAACTACAGAGGGGTGAAGAGTAATGCACAGTGAAGTGCTGCACTATTATTCCCCCGGGTGGACACTGCAGATGTGAACTAAAAAGTTCCTACTTCACATTAACGTAATCCTGTTTTAAGAGGATGGCATTGATGAGAACTAGGAACGTCTTTAGTTCATATGCCAGCTTCCACTCAGGGGAGTTACAGCGTAGCCCTTTGGCATGCACAACTCTTCAATCCCTGTAGTGCGAACTGCGGGGTAGCGTAGACATAGGCTAACTTCGGTGGAGATAACCCTCAATCCCACCAATGTAAATGAGTGGGTGAGCAGAGACTGGATGGGCAAGGTTGGGATTACGCATAAACAGGGCTCTTCCCCCTTTAATACATTCATCAGCACAGCTAAGCCAGCATGGAATGGAACTTCAGTGGAAGCGAATTCCTCTGGAATCTACTGTTTCACCTAAATCCAAACACGGTGCATTTCTAGATCAATTTTGTTGGAAGTTCACTTTGAAAGAAAACTGATGAAAGAAAAAGGTTCCAACGACGACGAGACACCTGTTTCAATATTTTCAAAACAAACTAGCCTTTTGATGGGTGTATGCAGATGACTTTTCTTTATGAAATGTTTTTATTGCATATTATATCATCTAGTATGACCTTTTTTTAAAATGTCAAAATTGAAATACCGTGTTTTGATCAACCCAAAGTGATTTCTTTTCCTCTGGAATTTTCCATAGCAGAAAATTTCAGAATTTTCTGGTTTTGTTCCAGTTTGGAATGAAGCTGAGTTTCAAAATCTGAAAATCCATTGAAAAACAGAACTTCTATCCTTTCCCCAGCTCTAGTGGGACCTGACGTGTTCCGGGCATACAGCTGGCACAGATTACTGCCTGCCTTGGAGCAATGGGGAGCTAACGACTGAACTGTACCTCTCATAGTATGGACCCTGCCCTGTTCTGGATCAGCATAGCTATGTGCTTCCTCAGGGCTTGTGGCAAAGCCATGACTGAGCCCAACACGGCTACTATGTTTGGCTACAAGTCCCTGCATCATCAGTGTCCATGATAACTGATTGCTCTTAAGGATGTTGGAGACATAATTTCATTCCATCTGATCTCTACAGCTATGAAATAAATAAATAGACACATCAAATAAATTATAAGGTTGGTGGGCAATGTGCAGAATCATTATTATCCCATTATACTACATGAAATACAAACACAAATCATATATACTATAGTGCCTATACCACAGCTTCTGTTTCTAGACACCATAACACAATAGGTCCTGCTCTGGAAGGTCCTATAACATTAGATTATATTCTAAATGCAAAGATACTCCTAACATTACAATGGCATATGACAAGCAGTGCATGCAATATGTATCTTTCTTCATATACAATACTTGATTTATATTAGTGCTATCGATGGTATACAATGGGGTGTTGTCTTCTACCCTTCAACAGAGATTTCAACATCCCATCATTTAAACAATTAAACAGAGCTGCAGCTACAGCTGTTTGTAAGAATGACTTTTCAGTAGGACCAAGGAAATCAAATAATAACCTTGTATTTTTATAAATTATAGACACACATAAAGGAGATTTTCCCAACTACCTAAGCGATGATTTAGGATCACTCCACTGACTTTCAATTAGATTTTTGTTTTCTTTTGGATGCATCTGAAAATTTTCCCCAAAGCCCCTTCTCATTCCTACTTCACAAACAGCAAACATTTTGCACCGAAAGCACAAACCAACAGCATGCCTTAAGAACTCACTCCAGCAAAGCATTTCACTATGTCTGCCCACATGCTTAAAATTAAGGAGGTGATGAAATGCTTTGCTGGGTTAGGGCCTAAAGCCAAAAATCAAAGCCAAAATTGTTTTGCTCCTCCTTTAGAACTTATAACTATATGACTGTAAAACAGCTTTCTTCTACAGAATAAACACCCACTAATATACAAGTCTCAAAAGATCATGCCAGCATCTAACCAGCAAAGAGAGAGAGACAAGAACCCTGCTACCTCTGATATTTATGGGAGTTGTTACTTGAGGCTGTCTTTCCACATTGTAAAGGAGTAGTGCAGGGCAAAAGGAATTTTGCTTATTGTTTTAATTTTTCTTCAGGGTTCACCTTAAGCACAACACAGCAGCATCATGAAGGACTACACATAATCCCTCTCCATGGTGCTGAAACCTGGGTATATAGTCCATAATTCAGAAGTCCTGGACAGGTGCTTTTAGTTAGGTTCATAAAGATCCACATAGGTGCCTAATGAGACTGGTTTTAATGGGAGTTAGGCACTTAAGAAGCTAGTGGGATTTCCAAATGCACCTACCTGCATCTTTAGGCACCTAAATACCTTTAAAAAAATCTAGCACAGTTTAAGTGCCAAAAGTTAAGCTCATGACTTGTAACACGGGGATGGACTGAAGCACAGGCTTAAGAACTGGATGCTGAACTGGACTTTCAAAGTTCCTTAGCAATTAATGTAGGTGAAATTTACCCCTGTTTATAAAGCCATCACAAAGCCTATGTACTTTTAGTCCCATTTAAGCCCATATGTATGGTTATGGGACAGATAAAGATTGATAACTCTTTTATTCAGTGTGAAAATAGTTTATTTTCTTTCTAGATGGAAGGCATTGGTAAGGGATGTGTTATCAAAATGTATGAATAATTTTTCAGTATTTTTTTAGGTCTTCAGATGGGAAAGATACTGAGATTTAACACCTCATTGGGACTTTGACAGCTTTAATTATTTGGAACTATACACCATGGAGATTTTCAGTGTTCCTTTGCCAGAAGTGGATGACAAATACATACAGTAGGTTCTGAAATTGTGTGATCAGTTAAAAGGATTATGTCTCCCCATCTTGTGGCCAGATATCAGTAGTTCCGCAGCCTACCTTGCTTTTTACTTTGTTGTTGGATGAAAGACTCCCTCTCGTGACTTTATTGGGGCTGGTCAAAACCTTTCCACAAAATCTCTTCTTTCTTTCTTTTCTACAGAAGGTGCCTCCTCTCCTCAAACCAGGGTGATTCTTTCATCAGAAAACATTGCAGGGGTCCAGGTTTGTGGGGGTTTCAATTAAGTCAATTTCTGTTTTACAGAAGACAGTCCACAATTTTCCACCCACCCATAGACAGACTTCCAGAAACAACAATGTTAAGTGAGGGAGCAGAGCTGGTTCTTGCCAGTCTGCTATTTTTAGCCACGTAGTGTCCTGCTGCGGGAGTCTTTCCCCGCCGCGGTGAAAGGCTTCAGCCACAAGAGAAGACTCGGGCAAGGAGAGGCAGTGAGGAAAGTCTCCAGTAGAGGATCTTTTTCCCCTGCCTCCCCCTGCCAGAGCCTTTCATTGCTGTTTAGACCACACAGCGTGGGGCTAGCCTGCTTTTTGCTGTAGCTACACATTACTTATATGACGCCACCTCCGGTGTGCAGTGCAGACGTGCCTCTAGTCTCCTTGTGTGGGTTACACATGCAGTCTTTTTTTTGAAACGATCAAGAAAGGACAGGAGGAAGAATGTGTTTCCTATGAGGAGGCTAGTCTGTGGAATTCGTTCCCTGGAATGTTTCCTCCACTGCACTCTGGTATTTATTTGAACAATTGTTACTCACATGATCCGTGTATATATGGTCCCTTCTTTAAGAGTTAATTGCAGTGTGGCCAGCTTCCAGTTCTGCCTGCTGTATTCCCAGAGGGCTGAGCAATGGAAACTAAAGCACTATCCAGTCCTTCGTTGATCTCAGTGTGACAACTCCATTTGTGTTTAGAAAAGGGAGGAAAAACTCACCTGTAAATGAATGAATGATTGGCACATATAGAATATATGACTAGTTGCCTCTCCAAATAACTTGATTTTCAGAGAAGCAAAATCTGAGAAAGTTCTGCAACCGGCCACTCAGAGGAGTCTCCAAATTCTGAAGTACATGCCATTGATACTGACTTCTCTTTTGCGTGTGCTTTTGCTTACAGTTTGATTTATACCCCAGTCTTTACTGACCAAGTCAGGCATTACTGGATTCTTTCTACTTCAAAGGGACTAAATTCTTGTTTGGTTATATCTAATTAATTTGTGTTTGTTACTTTCATTTATTGCTCTGGGCTGTGATTAGTTGAATAAGGTCGAAAAGAAGTTCATTGTTTATATTTAATCTCCTTTGTTCTTTGACATACTGTACACTGGATAGATTCTGACCTTTAACAGGAAAGCACCGTTGGCCAGATGGTTGCACTCATGGAAGTCAGCAGCTAACATTTTCAAAAGCACCTAAGTGACTTAGGAGCCCAAATCTCCTTTTAAAAACGTTCTTAAGGGCCGATGTGCAAAGGGATTTATGCACCTGAAGATGCCAATAAGCCCTTAGTGGAATTTTCAAAAGCACCTAGGCTCCTCACTTCCATTGATTTCACACACACACACACACACACTTACTTTAAGGACAGTTATTTGTGTAAGGAATATACTGAGCAAAATTCTGTCCTCCCTTACACAAACTGGGCCAGATCCTAGCTAATTTAAGTTGGTGTAGTTTCACTGAAGACCTATTATAAATCTCCAGTATAGTCAAAGGAGCCGCCCAGCTGTAACTGGAGAGACAGACTGGTCGCTGCATTTTGACCTTTGGTTTTGTTGGGCAACGGGTTTCCTTACATTTCTCAGGCTCATTGGCCAAGTTTGATTCATTTGGAAAGAAGTGTTTTTGTGAACACTCAGCTGGGATATAAACTCTACTCAAAGATTGTTCAGTCCTGTTTGTTTTGTCTTGTTTTAATTGCCGCTTCATCAGGTTGCACATGTTCTTCCTAATTACATAGGAGTGGAAACTATTAGCGCTGGTAATATTTCAGTACTTCTTCATTTCTCTATGAAGCGTGGCTTTTGGGATTTTTCTGCTCCTAGTCTGATCTCTCATTCTCCCTTGCCCACTCATGAATGTATGCATCTGATAACTTCCCTACTTCTTTGTATACAAAAATACATGTATTTTCTCTGGAAGCATTTTGTACATCACATGCACTGATGAAGTTGTACTTCTTCCTTTCTCCTTCCCAATATAGGAGTAGATACAGGAATTACTAGAGGCTACCCTCTTAATGCATTACACAAGCTCGAATCAGCCATGGACTAAATGACACTACAACAGCAAGGCTGATACAGCAAAAGAGGCAGTGCTGGAATTTACCAATTTATGAGGCCTTATCTAGCTTACTGGTGTTATGGAAAGCCTCCGCTCAAATGCAGTTGTAAGATCTGTAACTTGTATCATTAAGTTCTGCAACCTTTTTTGCAGCCTTTGTAACTTCAGCTACTATTAGCGTAGCCTTCCAAGTTTTGTAACCTTTGCAAGCTCTGTAACCTATTCAAGTTACCACTTGTATGAACTGCCAAGCTTTGTAATACCCCATCACATCAGAGAGAGAGTGAACGAGGGAGTGTATGTGGGTCTGGGCGGCGAGGAACTGCAAGGAAGAAGAGCCTGGAGCCAGGAGCCAGGTGTGTCTGATATAATTTGCCCTGAGAAGGCAATCTCAAAGGGCTGTAAAGAAAAGAGGCATGAAAGGAGCATGGACTGGGGATGCTTTTCAGTGACGGAGACAGAAGAAAAAACTCAGTGTACGTGACAGGAGCTGCCCGGTCCTAAAAAGAAGCAGCCACACACATAGGGCCTGCTGCTCCTTGACCTGCTCACAGCCTGGATCCATGACCGCAGGCGGACACACCAGATCCACTATGCCTTGGCTTCTCGGCTCCCCATGCTGTCTCTGGTAACTCTCCGCCTGTGCAACTGTGTGGGTGCATGGGGGTATGAATGCGGTGAATGTGTATGTGTGGATGAATAAGCTCCTTCCCTTTTCTGTCTGACCTAACAGCAGCATTGTAATAAAACTAATACATGTGACACCCTGGGTTGGTTTTTAGGGGAAAAGAGGTAACAAATGGATTCCCTGAACACCTGCAACATTGGGAATGCAATCCCAACCTTTCCACATGGTCTTAACATATTGATATACAGATGAATAGCACTGGCATCTGCAAAAAGCAGAAAGCTTTGTAGAGTCCAGGGTATGGATTCTGGTAACATATCCCAGATAGGCTGTACTTTTCCGCTTGATGGCACATGTACATTTTTAGATTCTAAATCCAGAAGGGACCATTGTGATAATCCAGTCCAGGGGTGGGCAAACTATGGCCTGCAGGCCACATCTGGCCCATGGGACCCTCCTGCCCAGTCTCTGAGCTCCTGGCCTGGGAGGCTAGCCCCCAGTCCCTCCCCTGCTGTTCCCCTTTCCCCGCAGCCTCAGCTCACCGGAGCACCAGTGCAATGCTCTAGATGGCAGCACAGCTGCAGAGCAGCGGCCTGACCCGGTGCTAGGCAGCCGTGCCACCGCACGGCACAGGTGTTGGTGCTCTGGGCAGTGCAGTAGGGGAGAAGAGAGCGGGGTGAGGGGGTAGGATAGAGGGCAGGGGAGTTAGGGTTGGTGGGTGGGGGTGTGGATAGGGGCTGCGATTGTCAGAGGGCAGGGAACAGGGGGGTTGAATGGGGGCAGGGTTCCTGGGGGGGACAGTCCAGGGTTCCTGGGGGGGAGTGCCTGAGGGGGGCAGTCCAGGGTTGGATGGGGCAGCGGGAGGCAGTCAGGGTACAGAGTCCGGGGGCAGTCAGGGGACAGGGTGCAGGAGGGGGCAGGATTCCCGGAGGGGCATCAGAGGACGGGGGGCTTGAATGGGGCAGGAGTCCCAGGGGGCGAGAAGCAGGGGGCAACTGGATTGGGAGCAGGGTCCAGGCCATGCCTGGCTATTTGGGGAGGCACAGCCTCCTCTAACCAGCCCTCCATACAATTTCAGGCCAAAAAGTTTGCCCGCTCCTTATCTAGTCTGATCTCCTATAAAACAACATCGGCCAGAGAACTTCCCTGAAATAATTCCTAAAACAGATTTTTAGAGAAACATCCAATCTTGATTGGAAAATTGTCACTGATGGCTTGAGAATCCACCATGGCCCCTGGTAAATTTTTCCAACAGTACAGCTGCAAGTATCAGTTTCACAGTTTCAGAGTATAGCTTCAAGCAGTAGCAATAATATAACCAGTGGATCATCTGAGAAGTGAGTATTGCCAGTGCAGATTTTTTCCCGTTGCTGAATATACTGGAAGACCAGTGTGTAGTTTAAACTATTTTTGGTGTTAGTAGAGTAAGGTAAAGGCAGATGTCACGTAGCTATCATTATACAGAAGTCCCTTGACAAATGGTCAGCCTCCATCTACAACATCTGCTAGATCCATCATCTAGCAAGATACCATCAACACAGTATCTGACATAGGTATAGGATACAGGTTAAGGGTTCGTGAGCATACCTACTGCCCCCTCATAGGGACAAGATACATCTGATCCTAAGTTATACTTCAGTGACAGGGGGTGGTGCTGCTATCAGATCTCACAATACATTGTGAGATGGAGTCGGGCACATCAAAACACTCAGAGCCATGCCACAATGCAGACCTCCACCCAGCTCCACTCACCATGTTGGCGTACAGTTGGGCAGAATCTTGGTTAGTTGGGTGAGTTCAGATTTCTTCTCAAACCATTGTTTGTATTAACTTCCATAACAGCTGCAGGTGCTCAATGCCTCTGAAAAATCAGGCCAAATTTATCTGGGAGCCTAAATATGGAATTAGGTGCAAAATTTTAAGTACCCGAGTCTGATATTTTTGTCTTCTTTTTGTTGTGTGAAGAAAAAATTGGTCTCCAGCAAACATTTGGTGTGTTATTCTAAGGGCCAATGAGGCCTTTAAAATGTTGCCCTGAAAAACAACAACAAAAGACATGGGCAAAATCCTGGCCTCACCTGAAGTTCAAAAGGGCTGGTATTTCACCCCTATGATCCTAAAAGGTACAACAGGACACAGAATTTTGCTTCCAGCCGTATATTTTTCTTTAAAAAGCACATCCACAGTAATGGTTCAAATCAGCACATCATACGATCGTGCTTCTACGGTTGTAAGGCTATTCTGGGAGAACGCAGTTGCATTTATTTTGCGAGAGTGGCCCCTTATTTATGGCAGGCATTCATCTCTCCACACACATCCCTCCCCAACCTCCTCCTGCTCAGAAGTCATCGCTAGAGAAGGTTGCAGCTACTAAACCTTTACAAAAGGAGATGTTAATTACATTGCTTTGTGGAGGGCTGAATGCTTAATTATTATAGATTTGCAAAACCCTGCTTGGCATTTG
Source organism: Dermatemys mawii (assembly GCA_007922305.1). Classification (NCBI taxonomy): domain Eukaryota; kingdom Metazoa; phylum Chordata; order Testudines; family Dermatemydidae; genus Dermatemys; species Dermatemys mawii. Next base: position 5,597,711 of record ML677375.1, read on the forward strand.
GAACAGAGTTCTATGGTTTTTCTCTCAAACATCAAGTGATTCAGAATGCAGCATACTGAGCAGGGTGTGTTGTATAGAGGCATAAACCCAGCAACAACCCCTGACACAGGGCAAAGGAGAATGAAAAGCAATGTAGAAAATAGTGGAGATTAAAAACTTGCCTTAGTTGTTTTTTTCCTGGATCTTTTTTCTGATCTTTTCCCAGAAAGAACCAAACTGATTTTGATGCATATCTTGGACTAGCTGGTGTAAATCAGCATGCCCACTGAGAATCTGACTGCCATCTTGTTTTCAAATACCACATATATACTTTTCCCAAAAGCGAATTCTCCCTTCGCACACACAGCGTTCCCTAGCAGACAACAGTGCCACAAAGTGTCTAACCAACTGTCTAGGCACCAAGCAGAGATACTTCTTCTAGAGAAAGGGAATTACTTTCACCTGGAACTACTATTGTGCTTTTGTTCTGTAAAACATCTTAATGTCCAAGACAGCAGTTTCCAGCAGAGGTCAAGTGGAAGTAATCAGCTGTCAAAATCAAACAATCCTCAAGGATCTCTGAAACCTTATCCCGTGTGATCTTCCCACTAGGCATAAGTGCAGTTAGATGAAGTTCAGAGGAAGTGTTAATACCACTCTTACTTGAGTTCTTATATTTGGGCCTTCACACGTCAGTTGGTTAGTACAAGTCAAGCTTTCTAATGCATAGGGTTGGGAGTTAAAAGGAAAGGAAATAGACTGATGGCTGACGTATCCTTTGTGTTTCAGGTAAAATCCAACCCATTAGTCCCAGAAAAAGTATGTTTTGTGTCATTCAAACTAATCAGAAAAAAATTCACTCCACCCTGTCACCTTACTTATGACGAGTCATGTGACACTTCATGAGCCAGAGAATTCCTGGAGTGCAAAAATCAACGCCTAGGAACCTCTGTGGTATGTGTAGCAAAGAACAGAGCTGTGTTACTGCAGGCAGGCTGACAATGCCACTTGTGCTTATTGTCCCCCAGTTCAGATTGATAATTGTGTTTTCAGATTGTGTAATATCATTTTGAATGCTACAGGCCATCTTATTGCAATTTTCTGTTCCACAGCCCATAAGAACGTCTCCTGATCCTCCCCATCGGAAAGCTATTCTCTGCTTACTCAAGACTGCCAGAGGGAAGAGAGATATAACCCCACATTGCAGGGGTAACATCGTTCCCTGTTATCTAGCTAGGATTGTACCAGCTCAACCAGCACATCAATCAGAAGGACAGTTTTACAAAGCACGTGTTCGTTCTGGTGAAAGAGGAAAACCATAATGAAGTAACATAAAATAGCAATGATTCTTCAATGTTTTGCTCATTCTAATCCTAAGTGACTCATCTGATGGGGCTTCTACCATTTCCCTTGGGACATGACTCTACAATCGAATGAATTTCAGAGTCAGGAAATCCTCTCTGGTGTTTTCTTTAATTTAGTTTCAACCTATTTTTCTCAGTTATGTCCCCTTAGTCCAGCCTAAATCAATGTGTTTCCTGAACATTTCCATGCCTAGATACTCTTTACCATACCAGCCCTCCCACTACCCCCTGAAATTCACTGTTATCAAAACGTTGACCTTTTGGCAATAAAATCATAAATAAATAAAACTATTTTTAATCAGAAAACCAAACATTTTCAAATGAAAACTTAAACCTGAAAACTAGGGGGTGGGGGGAGGGAAGGGCAGACAAACACAATCCACATTAATTTGGTAATTCTGTTGCAACACCTCACAGAAACTGCAGTTTAGGGGGTTCCATTCTCTATGGCGTGGACTCCTTGGCTGGACTACATCTCCCATGATGCATCACAGTCTCCCCACTTGGTGAGCTGTTGCTGTGCATCATGAAAGTCTTTGGTCATGGTGCATCATGGGAGACATAGCCTGGGCCCATAGAAGAGATTGGGAGCATGAAGCACCTGAACTACAACCATCAGTGAAATTTATGAACAGAAATGTTGGGGTTTTGGCCAACAAGGAACAACTTTTCAGATTTTCAATTAAAGTCAAAACAGTCCATGAAACACAAACTTTTTCACGAAAAACTTCATCTAGACAAAACCCTTTTGTTTTCTAAACAGTGCAGATCAAAATTTTTCATCCAGCTCTAATTTGCATATCTAGTGCAGAGTTGCACAGATAAATTAATTGGCTAAAATACAGCTATTTTTCAGTGTGGAAGTTACAAAGCAATGGGTCAACAAAATAGGATTTGAATAGTTGTGTTATCCCAAAGTTACCCCAAAAGGAACCTTTTACCCATCCAGCATTATCAAGAGTTAGTCCCTTTAAAACTCATTTATTCTGCATCTCATTTTCTCAGGACCTTGTGACTTTTATTTAAAGACACAATTTAGTTGATTTGTCAGGTTTCTTTGAGAGTGAACAATGCTTCATAAGCCACATCACGAAGCCACAAATACTATGCAAGCAGTGCCTCTGAACATGACCTTTCCTAGATGAGAAAAAGTTTAAATATACAGTTTGTTGGACTTGATAGTTCAGTTATCACTTTTCATTGTTTTCTTTCTTAAGAAAAGGATGAGTTCCCTGTCTGGGCAATTTGGTCACACTGATTAAGACCTTGTGCAAGTCCAGTTATTATCAAGGAGTACACGCTTTTTCCTATCGATGATTAAGGAAGGTTTCTAGTTAAATGAATCTTTGGAATGCACCAGATACGCCTGAACACTCTGGGAATGTACCACCTCTCCAGATGGAACAAATATTACACAGAGACCTTATAGGATATGCTACTTCTATATCCCTGTTATATACCATTAAGTTCTGGTGTTATTCCTCCTCTTCCTTACTGGTAATAAAATAACTCCCAAGCCAACACTACACATGTTGGATGTCAACAGGCTAGCCAAACAGGCAATGAGGCACCTAAGCACCTTTGATGCTCTGGATGATTTAGGACCCTATGGGCCTATCTACACTACAGCAGCTGCTGCAGCACTGTTTTTTGAAAATTCTACGTTAAAACAAATGGACTTGAATAATAAATTGGTCAAAACCTTCTAGGGAACATTGATTGCAATGGAACTACTCACACACGTAGAGTTAGACAAGTGATGAAACACCTGGAAGAATCAGGGTCTGTTTGGTTTATTAACATAAGTATGTGACTTACCAGCTGGTGTGCCTTCTTCTGGCTGGACATGGTATAGCAGGCTCACTTCCTCTGGTGTCCCCTGCTGACTGTCATCCCAGCCCCACAATGGTCTGCTTCTTCTAACAACTCAGCTCTCTGGCCGGGTCATGCAGTGTCCCACCCCTTCTGGAACAAACCAATAGTCCAACTCATCAACTCACATTGGGCCTTAAGTCCAACTCTGCACACACTAATGATTATCCCTTCTATCAGTGTTTTTTAAAAAAATTGTCCTACCCCTTGACAGGGGGTTTCTGCCCCACTTTCCTCAGCGGACTGGTAGGGGATCTCAGCCCCTCCCTCTCCACTGGGGTCTGGTCCAGGGACCCTTTAAAAAAGCAGCCAAGGCCTGACTCTATAGACCTCTTACTGCCTCCCTGGAGCACTTCCTACCTCGCCCTGTTTGGGGCCTTTGCCGCACAATCTTCCATGGCTCCTAGTGTGTCAATGGCTCCCTCTCCAAACCTCCTCCACCGGCTCATGGCACTTTCTGGCACCTGGCTGGTCCTTCTGCAGGAGATTTGTCCTCACTGCCCCGGCAGGGCAGCCCCTGACCCAGCAGGATCCTCCAGCTCCCTGCAGACCCCTCCACCAGCACAGAGACTGTTGGGCAGAGTCACTTCCTCCCTCTGTCTTCCCCAAGTGCCCTGGGCTCCCTGCTGTAGGCCTAAGTGCCTTCAAAGAGGCTCTGCCTGCCAGCAATCCAGCTCTGCTCCCTGACTCCAGCCAGGCTTCCCCCACTCAGCAAGAGCCAGAGACCTGCTCCCCACCCTGGTCAGCCCCAGCTGAGGTGAATTCACCCCTTTTATCTCCTCCCTCCAGGCCTGACACCTACTGCAGGTGTGGCCGGGCCAGGCTGATTGCACCCACAGGCTCTTGTTAACTCTTTATGCCCCAGAGTGGGGCTGGTACAGCCCATCACCATCAGTTATTGTAGTTTTAATTAAAAAATAGAGTTCAAAATGTCATTTCTCCACTATCTTTGGCATTTGCCATTCGCTTGCCAAATATATTTTCCAAGCCATGAGCTTCATAAGACCAGGCTCCTTGGAGGCAGAAATCCTTTGTTCGGTGCTTTGTATGAACTAATGCCATGAAGTCGGTTTCATATACTAGACTAGACCAGAAGTCTTGGAATTAGAAATTATTTAAAATTAAAAACTGAGCTACATATGTTCCTGATCTCCACAGAAATGTAGTCATGTGTGCCCTTCTGCTATAGTTCTTATAGATAATGCATTTTTGTAGCAAGAAAATATTCTTTGGTCATTACTTTCTTGGCCTTAGATTATTCAATATTCATTTGTGTTTGTATCCAATGGTCCCTTTATCCCCCTCCCCTATATCACTGTTAGGCTTTTTTAAACTAACATAATACCAGTGGGACTATTGATAATAAGGTCTTATTCATCATTTCTTTTATTCTGGTCCAACAATGGCCTCCTTCAGTTCTAGGCTAGAGGATCTTTCTTTGTCCTGAAGCCTGGCCTCAGCTTGAGAATGCAAGAAGTCTAATACAGGCTGTTCCTTTCCTCTCTCAGAATTTTTCAATGAGGAGGGACCAGCGGACAGAGTTTTGCTCATCTCCTGGATTGGATTTCAAGAAACAAATAAAATAAAGCTATTCAGGCTGTAAACAATGAAAAGAGAAGATGGATAGAGGGATAAGTCAGGACGGGTAACATTTTCAAAAATACCTCATTTTCAAAAGCACCTAAGTCACTTAAGAAACTAAGTTCCAGTAAAACTCAATGTTGTAAATTATACCCTTAATGCTCTTAAGTGACTTAGGTGCTTACAAAAATTCTACCTATTCAAGTCATCTGCATTTGGGGGAGCCCACAACTAAAATCCATATTCTATCCTCACATAGGTAGAAGTTTTGTTGAACCCAGTGGGGGTTTTGCTCAAGGAAGGGACATAGGTCTGAAGTTCTCAGCCCTTGCAAGCGCAAATAATAGGTCTGAGTCTCCTCCCACTGATGTCAATAGGAGACACGGCATTGACTATGATGGAGGGAAAAATGGGCTTACTGCAGGGGGCGTTCCATTAGAGTGTGGGGAAAAAGCCCTGTGCAAAGTCCTTGGAAGGGCCATATAGCAGCTCCATGAGTGGTACCACAGGCTGTAACATCCATGGTTAGTACACCCCTTTTGTACATGGGAGGATTTGGTCAATGGAACCACCTAATCATGGTGTATCAGTCCAGCCCTCATTCCCCAAAACACCTGTGCTCTGGTTGTAGATTGGGAGAACTACTCTACAATACCCGTATTTTCTCTTCAATCTTCTGCCTACAGCCAGTCAGAAAACTCCTCCACCCCCCACCCCCAAAATATTAACACTTTTCCAGTTTTCAAACACAAAACTTTAAAACTAAAGAATATTTTTTTTAAAAAAAGACAAAAATGACAAAACCCCAAAACATTAAACAAAAATGGATTTCCCCCCTCCAATATTTTTGTTTTGTCAAGCCACTGTACTTTGTAAAGTTTTCAACCAACTGTCCTTTGCCACCCAATGTTACACAGAAGTTAAGCAATGGAATAGTTCATCAAAGTATGTTTAAAAGGAGACAAGACTAGTAGGATGGGGTATGAAGGATTAGCCAGGAAGTTGCAGAAGATGCAACACCACATAGCAGTGCTGCATGTGAAAAGATTCAACAGAGTTCATTTTCCAAAGGGAGCTACTCAGTTTTCAAATCTTTGGGACCACTGCCTTTAAGGCATCTCTAGTCAGGCAGTCAAAAACTCTAGTCACTTTTGAAAATTTAGGCCTACATGTTTATAGACTCTGATGTCATGATCAGTGGTGCAGGACAGGGCTTCCTGTATAAGTACATGGCTGATTTAAAAGTAAATAGTCATTAGAAAACATGACCAAGACAAGGTAGGTGGGGTAATAGCTTTTACTGGATTAGCTTCTTTTGGTGGAAGGTACAAATTTTCGATACACACGTAGGTTTTCTTCAGGTCTGGGGAAGGAAGCAGAGTGTCTGAGTAAAATACAATTGGGACAGATTGTTAAACAGAAGGGGTAACACGTGTTGGAGGTGTTCACTTGAAATCAAGTGCACAATTCAGGGTTAGATCGTTATGCATAAAGGATTTTAAGTGGGCAAGTTAGGGTAGCAGGCAGGGTGATGCGTTAGAAATTGTTGGAATGAGTCATAAAGCTGATGTCCCTGGATAAATCCCTGGTTTTTGGTGTCTAGTTGGGTTATTAATTTAAGTTCCAGGCTCACCTTGAATGTGTGCTGGTTTCCCTGTGGGACAAGTATTGAAAGACCAGCTATGGAGTAAATCATTTGCAAAAAATGTCCACCATGAGTGATAGGATGTGTGTGTCTTTTGTCATTTTAGAAGTCAATGCAATCTCAGAACAACAGCTGCAAAACCTGCAGTCATTTCTCCACCGCTATGATGAGCAATATCCTACAGAACACACCTTTCAAGATCCAAGGGTCTGACATGTGCCTATCACAATATGTGGTGTTCCTCACCCAGTGCATCAAATGCCCCAGCAACTAGGAATGAAACCAGTCACTGCATCCTCAAATGAACTCACACAGGAAAATGATAAAAAAACAAATCCCCCATATCAACCGTGGGTGAATCCTTTTCCCAAATCAATCATTCCATTTCCGATCCTTCAATACTTGTCCTCAAAGGAAACCTACACACCTCCAGAAACCGACAAACCTTTGCCTGTGTGAGGACAGAAGGCAAGCCTGGGAGCTCACATTCATAACTTTTCTAGACACCACAAACCATGGATTTAAAAGGGACCCTGTTTTTGACTCATTCCAACAATGTGTAACACCACCCTGCCTGTTACCCTTAATTGCCCAATTCAAACCCTTTGACTTAATCTCTCCCAGTTCATATCTAGCTCAGACATTTTGCTGCCTTCTCCAGACCAGAAGAAGAGCTCTGTGTAACTCAAAAGTCTGCCACCAACAGAAGTTGGTCCAATAAAAGATATTACTTTACCGACCTTGTTTCTCTCCTATTCTGAGAGCAACATGTATACAACGCCCCTGCAAACAACTAGAAAACATTGCAGTATAGTGAGGAACACTTCTAAAATTATCCCTTTCAGACACCAATACAGCTGAGAGGCCTTGCTAATCTCTCCCTCCCAGAATCACAGCCACTCGCTTTAGATCATTGCAATTAGTGCCAGCAACAGATGTTCATTTACACCTTTAGAGGGCTGGTTTGCAAACTAAACATTCTGTGTTAGTATTACAGTCACACCACCACCCAAACTGCTTTTTCCCCCTCCTCTCTTTAATTCTGCTGACTTATGGTGCACAGCAACCTTCAAAAAAGCCAAGAACTCAACTTAGGTCCTTGAAATGTTAGTTTAAAACATGCACAGTCGTGAACCAAGGAGAAGATTCATCAGCAAATTCCTGCCATCTTGGGGGTAAGAGGCACAGAGGGGATAGATTTGGGGGAGGGGGAGGTCTGCTCAGTCAACAATAGGGAACAATCCTGCATTCAATGAACCTTGGCATTTTTTTGTCCTAAAAACTGTTCAATGAGAGATGCCATGCACTGATTTCTGAGGTGGGCATCTTTTTATCCAGACAAATTTTTGGATAGGAAGAAATTGTAATGGGCACAATGAAGCAAATCAGCTACTGAAGATTGGCTTCAGAAAAAAAAACTGTTCTGTGTAAGCACAACAAAGACAACAATAATGAAGAAAAATCAGATCATTTAAATTACCCTGGAATTCGAATGGTAATTAGAAATATCTTTTTGATTGCAGCCATCTCTTTCACTGTGTATTGCTGGCAGCTCTTTGTCTGTTTTGGTTTAAATTGAGTCTCCCCCAAGATACCTTTTCCCCAGTGAGCCATTTGGGTGCATTAGACATTACCATTGTGGCTAGAGAGGCAGATTGTCATCCAAACAGAGGCCAAACAATATACAGTGGATTATTATTACGTGAAAAATCTCTTCTGGATTAATTATGGCTCTCAGACTGGATGAGACCCAAGGTTCATCTATCGCATTATGCTGTCTCTGACAGTGTCCATGACCAGCTGCTTCAGATAAAGGTGTAAGGAACTATTCAGCAGCAATTACAGGACAGCCTCCCCCAAGGGAAAGATTCCTCCTAAGCCCTCGTTAGTTTGAAGTTAGTTCATGTTTTGAAGTTTGAGGGTTTAGATGCCTTCCAAAACTCCTGGTATTTGTTAGTCATTGCTATTGTAAATGGCTATTCTGGTTACAAAATTGACCTGGACAGCTATATGGAAAATCCTGCAAACTCAATGATAGCCAGTGGAACTCCTTGCCACAAGGTAAGAGTATGTTACTTTCAATTTGATATAATGGTTCCCTTGATCTAGATTGTGGCATTTCTGCCACTGCCCTGTGCAGGGAGATGTTGCAATCTGAATCTGCACGAGAAGCACCAGATTGTCCCTCAGGCAAGTATCATCTACTCTGGAGTTGCTCCATGTGCACAGGGAGCAGCAGGTTGTGCTTTGCATCAGCCAGGAGGCTGGCACAGATTGTTCCCCCTAGTTTGCCGACTTCACTCTGTAGGGTTGTGCAAAGAAGGATGGGGCTCTGATCATGCCTTCCCTCTACTCCTTCTATGTCATTTTGCCCCCTAAGAGATGCCCCAGAATCAGAAATTGCTACTTTGGGAGGCCCTTACATAGCTAGATGCAGGGGGTGTTTCCTTGCATAGCCTCACGCTGTGCAACCACGAAGCTCATAGGAACCTGGCTGTGACCCTAAAAGCCCTTTTGTGCCAGTTATGTAACAGTAAACCTCAGCAGTCCTGACAAATTCACTGCACCCAACACACTGGTGTCAGAATAGTTTGGATATCATATGAAAACTTGTGACATTCAATCAAGTTGAACATCACTGTGTATACAAAGTTACACACGTGTGCTGGAGATATGCTCTTAAAGTATGCTTTGAAGGCAGTTGATAAAGAAGCCCACCCAAGGCAAAAGAAAGTGGCTTTGCTTGTGTGCCTGGAACAAGCTAACAGGTGGATGAGAAAACAGAGGGCAGAGAAATACGTTTGCAGCTAAGGTGCACAAAGAGACCAGACCAATCAAAAAAGCAAATTGACCAAAGGCTAAAGAAGGGGCCTAGCGTTTGCACCCCGAAGATCAAGCACCAACTAAGGGGAACAGTGCCTGGGATTGCTTTGCTAATACATTTCTGGACTATAAAGGGAAGAAAGGGGATTCCTTTGTTAACCATCACTTAAGGGACAGAAGGGGCCAATGCTCTCAGAACCTGTGAAAGGTGACTCCCACTGCCAGGGGCCGAGGATGCGGAGAACTAGCCGGAGGTGAGAAATTGCCGGAGACCAGGACTGTAACCTGTTCCATTTTAGACTGTTTTATTTGTAACCGTTTTCTGTTTCTTTTCTCTCCACTTTGTATCCTTTCAGTCGCTGTTCTTTTCTCATAAACGTATTCTTGTTTTAGCACAAATCATCTCAGTGCTGCAGAACTAAACAGAGGTGTGAATCCTCCGTCGAGCCAACAGGAGCCAGAGGACTTGGTTATTTGGGTGAGCAGCCGGTGATAGGGGCGGGTTACCACAGAGGAACGCTCTTCCAGAAGGTTTGGGATTCACTGAATGCTACCTGCAAGGCAAGATTGAAACTAGCAGAGTTGCAATGAGTGTGTTGGTGAGGCTGCTGATACATACAGTTTAAGCTCCAGCAAAGTTCTCTCTTGATGACGCAGAGGAGGAACAGTGGCTATGGTTCCAAACATGCCAAGCAAACATTTTGCAATTATTAGCAGTCATAGAATATCAGAGTTGGAAGGGATCTCAGGAGATCATCTAGTCCAACCCCCTACTCAAAGCAGGACCAATCCCCAATTAAATCATCCAACAGATTTTTGCCCCATACCCCTAAATGGCCCCCTCAAGGATTGAGCTCACAACCCTGGGTTTAACAGGTCAGTGCTCAAACCACTGAGCTATCCCTCTCCCGAACAGAAATATCTAGGGGCACATTGAAGCTTAGCCTCTGGCATAGAGACCCATATCATAATGCCCCACATACATCTTAAGGCAGACACTGTCACCCCTTCCAGAATACAGCAAGGCCCCTGTCAAAGAAACAGCTAAGATGCTTGGGCAATAAATGCTTAGCAGAGGATTCCCTGACAAGCGGCTACAGTTACAAAATGTATTTTCAGCAGATATTGTTAACGTCTTGTACTCTATGCACACAAATGTTCTCCTCAAATCCACTATAAATCACCCTATCAATTATTGAACCACAACAAAGTATTTATAAATGAGCCTTTAATATAAAATGTGGCCAAGGTATTTTTAAATCACAGCAAATGGGGGGAAATGTGCTTATCTTTTCATTAAGAGAAACTTAAGAGGGATAATAGAAGGGTTTGCTTTAACTCATGCTTTACTTACTTTATATTTCCAGTAGTCCTCATCTTTAGTGGAGTAGTAAGACGTAGCAGTGTCTCAATTTTGCCAGATTCTATGTAATAAAACAACCCACTTAGCAGAATACTCTAATATTATCAGGAATTACACCTGCTATTGGCAAAGACAGTTGATAGGTTAAGAGGTTTCCATTATTAAGACTATCAGGATAATGAGTAGGTGGGATAAGTGTGTCAAGTTGTTTGAACTATATTGGAACATCAGTTTCTCACAGACAGAAGACGGGCTTTAAACCACTGCATCATTGTGGTTAATTTAGGTATGACTAATAGAGCTCATCAGAATGTTTTTGATCAAACTCCTGCCAGCTCCCATGGAGACATATCCATTTCAACTAAGTTTTTGCTGAGGTTTCTGAGGTCCAAGATGGACTTTTCAGTAACTTCCACAGAGAGATACCAAGACCCAATAAAATGCCTGACCTTTACAATCAGAAAACAGATGTTTTGACACAATTCTGCTTCTTGAAAATGTTCAACAGTTTTTGTTTTCATTCCCATTGAGAATGAAAAACATATTTCAAAACCTCATAAGATGTCATGAAATGGATTTGAAAGACAAGGGTGGGTGAGGTAATATCTTTTATTGGACCCACTTCTGCTGGTGAAAAATCAAAGGGGATTGTCATTCTACCAGCAGCTCTAGTGACTAAGTTTATCATTGGAAAGAAAAATAATCATTTATGAAAAAAGTTACTGAAAGGAAAGGATACAGAGTTCACTTGTTAAGCTATAAGGTTAAATCCCCCAAGCTATTTGGCAATCATAGAATGGGTAGAAAGCATTCAGCATAACGTGTCCATCTAACCTCCCCCCATGGTGCTACTACTACCCGGTGCTGATGGTAAACCACTTTCCAGAGGGGCAATTTGCAAGTGTACCAGTGGGACCTACAAAGAGATGAGGTTGTACCCAACCTGCCCACAGTCAGAGAGAGCAAGCATTGTGGAAAGGGCGGGTGGAGAATGTCGTGTGTGCCCCAGGGAGGGGAGCAGGGAAATCATGCAGCTGGAGGTTCAATGTGCTAATGAGCTATCCAGCAATAGAGCTAGAATCACTGAGGTCACTCGGCACCCCCACATGGTCTGTGAAGCTCACCGTGGTTCATCAGTGAGCTTTGTGAGATGACGCTCTTTGGCAGAAGACTATAAGCGCAAAGCCCACCTCAAATCCATCTGCCCATAGCACAAACATTCCCTACTGGGCTACGCTGCTGCAGCAGAAAGGGAGGTACAGAGAGTTGCCTTCTCCTTTGTTATCATAGCCACAGAACTGCAGCTGACAGTTATTTTGAACAGCAAACCAGATAATTAACATGGACTGCACAAGCCAGACATCTGGCACTAATACTCAGTACGGCAGACACCTTCATCCAACTGCAGAACAAGATCAACTGAATACACAATAAGCTTGCCAAGGCAGAAAACTCTACGGCCAGACACTGCATCACCCACCCCCCACTCACACAGCTGAGGATGGAATTTAGCCCCATCACACATGGTCAAGCTCAAGAAGCCCTCAGAAACATGAGTCATGCCTGGTTCAACAGGACCATGACCCTCTTAGCTGGTGAAAGCCAGTGACCAATACCTGCACCCACTGCTAGCAGAAATTCACCATGCTTCCTTCAGAGAAGTGGACCTCAAAAGGACCCTCTGAGTCTAAAAAGAGTTCACACTGGATGCAGAAAAGCAACCCGGCCTTCAGCCTGTGACCAGCCTCCTGTTTTAAGGTCAGGCTTGACAAAGCCCTGGCTGGGATGATTTAGTTGGTGTTAGTCTTGCTTTGAGCAGGCAGTTGTACTAGATGACCTCCTGAGGTCCCTTCCAACCCTGATATTCTATGATTTCTAGGAAAAGGAAAAGAAACACAAGGCTGGAAGTAATCTTAGAAGGTCATTTAGCCCAACCCCCAACACTAAGGTAGGATTAAGTAGACCTAGACCATCCCTGACTGGGATTTGTCTAGCCTGCTCTTTAAAACCTCCAATGACCAGGATTCCAAATTACCGAGAACCTAGTTCCATCCACACATGGCATCACCTGACATCTTGCATGCAGGAAATGGCCTTAAGGGACGCCAAGGAGGGACGAGCTCCTCCAGGCAGTAAATAGAGGCCACATCTAACTGCTCAAACTACTCGACTTATCAGTGGTATTTGTCACAGCAGACAAGGTATTACAGGACATAGATGAGGTGGACAAAGCAGCACTGCAATGGCTCTGGCCATTGCTCTCCAACTAAATCCAAGGAATATGGTGGGAAATTGCTCCTGTTCTGTCCAAACCTTCCCCAGCCGCAGTCCCATGGGTATCCCTCCTGGCCATCCTCTTCAATATCTGCATAAGGCTACTTGGGCAGGTGATGAGACACCACAGGCTACACTGCCAACAAGACACTGACAACACTCAACTGTCCACCCTTTTCCACCCATGTGACCAATGCTATCACCATGATGTCACAAGGCCTGCAGGATGTCTGCTCCTGAATGAAAAGCCGCCAGCCGACCCTCAACCCACACAATGCGCGTGAGGAGGAAACATTCTGCAGGACTGGCCAGATCACTCCCCTTTCCAGGGAAGACATCTGCTCCCCATTTGATGAAAAGTTCTGTGGTCAACTCTTCTCTTATCCTGCACATGAGCACCTAGTGCCAGTGGGGAAAGAACACCTTCTCCCTCCTTCAGCTTTCTCGGAGACTGGCCACAGGGCCCATGCATCCAGCACCTACTGTAACTCACCATACCTGGCACTTAAAGAGAAAAGCAATTGAGACGCTCTAGAAATCCACATCCCAGCAGGCCTGAGAGCCATGAGCTGATCACTCCCGTGCTTCAACCCCACCTCATCTATTAAATTCCAGCTGACCTCTATGGCCAGTTTAAGACCTTGGACCTGATCTTCAGAGTTACTAGTGGGCCAAGTCTCAAGGGCAGGATCTGCCCGTACAGCTGCACTCCTCTGGGATGATGGGGCTCATGAAGCCCAGGATGAAAGAAAGGCACAAGAGCTGGAGAGAAAGCAGTCTCCAACAAAGGGGCTCTACTGTGGAATGAGCTACCAGAGATGTGCCTGACCCAGTGTCCAGAGAGAAGCTAGATCTGCCCCACTGCCTTTCCTATCATGCTACATCGGAGTGGGGTCCCAGACAGATCCCAACCAGTTAGGGAGGTGAGGCCTGAGAAGATGAGAGGGTCTCCATCTGGGAAATGGGATCCTGCCATGGAAAGGGCGAGGATCATTGCTTTAGATACAAGACGTGCTGTGAAACTGGCTACTAGTAAAACTTTCTCATTCCTCAATAACATACCGCCTGAGAGATGTCAAATAGAGATTAGCCAAGTCTGACCACACTTCAAACATAGAAATAAGCATGTAGGTATTTAAACAATCATCTAAGGGCCCCATTGCATAATCCTCACCTGAGATTGTATCTACACAACAGACACACTGTGTGATCGCAGCTCATGTAAACACATCTAAGATGGCTTTAATCTAGCTAGCAAAGGTACCAAGAGCAGCAAAGGTTCAGCAGCATGGGGTATCCATGCAAGTAATTCCCTACGGTTCCAGGCTGGCTCATACAGCCTGCACCAAAGCCCAGCTGGATAAAAGCTAGCCCATGTCTGTTTAATCTGCAATCACCCCCATGACAGCAGCCTAGGCATATGCTAGGTCTATGCACATAAGTAAATGCCAGCTAATGCGAGTACAGGATCCACAGTGTACCCATTACAAGAGCCAGGGTTGAGGAAGATGTCATGCTAGTCTTGTCTTTAAAAATATATAATCAAGGTACTATTTACAAGTTACTACATAAGGTGAAAAAGCTTTAATTTCTCAGCCTGCTCTTGAATACCATTATCTCTTCACTAGCAACTTTTTATCTAGTTCATCTCACCTTTTACACTCTTCATACATTCCTCCTGTTTCATTGGGTACCTGCTGCGCTAGTATTGTACAGAATAAGGACTCAGAGCAACACGTCGCAGGACAGTAAGAAAAAGAACAAGTCGCTCTCTTTTGGAAAAGGTAACGTCTAAGACACTGAAGCATCTCATAAAAATAATAGATGCTGTCCATTCTGGGGGTCATGCGAGTGACAGAAGCAAATCTTGGTCTCTTAGAACAAAGAGGCACATTTGTATGCCATCAGTTATGCATAACTATGACATGACATTCATTAAAAACCAGTGTGACTGATGCGCGGCAATGGATAGCTCTGTCAAAGTATAAATCAAATGTTCAGGAATTGGAAACTGGTGAGAGGCAATGAGCTAGCTCATTAAAAGCGAGGGAGCAAAGTTGTTGTGCGTTTTCTCCCCCCCACACCCACCCTCCATTCCCGGTGACTTGATTAGACATTGAAGTGATTCCGCTTGCTTTGGCATTACCCTTTTGCAAGTATTGCGCTCGCAGTGTTAACGGTTTAAATCCAGATCTCAGCTAGTCCAAATGCATCCTGTGCAGGGAAATACAGGACCTCCAGGCCTTTTGAGCTGGGCAGGTGAGGAGGTTGGGGGTATGTGCCCAAGAAACCCCACCCAGACCCAAGTGGGAGAGGAGTGCACAGATAGGGTGAGGAGTAGGTGGACTCTTGGGTTTGCACCCCCAACGTACCAGTCAGCCCAGCTGAGCTGGTGCAAAGTGTGTTGCATGCAGCACCCAGAAAAATGGTTGCATTGCAGCAAATGATTTTCCCCAGGAGCAAGGGAGAAGCAGGAGATGGTGCAAGACGTTCTCTTCCTAGGGCTGCACCTGGAATGGTGTAAGAGTTGACTGTCTCCTACTCAGGCTGAAGGGGGGATGAGTAAGAAAGCTTAGTCTAAACACAAACCCCCAGCCAAGCCTTTGATTTCAGCCATGACAGCTAAAGACAGAGCCATTGTTCTGTTCAGGTTCTAACAAAGCCCCACTCCACTGTGGTATCTTAGCTTCTTTAGGCAGAGTGTGTGAAAACTGGGAAAACCAAGGCAGATTCACAGGACCACTTCAGGGACACTGCCTTCAAGCCTCCTCCCTGAAGCTCTTGAGGTGTTTTATCTGAACTGATTGTTCCTTCTATAGGCCATACAGCTAGCGTTAGCATTTATTTTATTCAGCAGCAATGCAAGGAGTCTACAGACCTATATCCTGTAAGACACGGGCTTCAGCAGTCAGCATGAGGCCTATGAACTTTGGCATAAAGGAACGGCCCGACGGTCACCCCTAAGTTTTAGTGAACTGGGACAGAGTGGTTAAGCGGAAAGTTTGTCCATAATGACACCAGTGAATCACAGGAACACGAGCGAACACCTACTTTTGGATATTTTAGGATAGGGACATTGGCAGATGTCTGACCACAATAGTGCCATGGCAAGGAACTGACAAAGAGGGGTTGAAATCATTAATATACTAACCTATAAGAGAAAGGCACCCCAACATTAGCAGGACAAGGAAACACAAATAAAGAAGAGAGGAAGAAACCACAACTGACTAGACATGGACATATAAAAGTTATGTCCTAGTCTGTGTGCAAGAAGAGAGATGTAACCCTTGGGAGATGCCAGGATGATGGCCACTGGTGATGATGAGGACAGTGATGGTGATGAAGATCCTGGCTAACATTTTAGGCTGTTCTGCAAGGGATGGTGTGACTATACAGATGTTCAGATGTTCATTCTCTGTTCTCTCTCTCTCTACCTTGTTGGGTTAGAGTGTTTGTGACTTTGTTAAATGTATTAATAAATGATTAAAAATATGGAAGTGTTCCCAAAATGTGAGTGTTGCGGCTGCGTACATTGGGGTTTCCAGATGAACAGTCCTTTTAATAATACTGGTCCTGATCTTGGGGCATTAACCTGTCAAACAGAGTGATAACTGGGAAATTTTAAGTAATCAATATAATTAACACAATCTATAGACCAGGCTACACTTCTTTGCATTGATTTGCAATGACTGCTTCAGTACTGGAGCCAACAGGGCAGAGGACATCAGTGTGAATATTGAACCCATCGGGTATAGGAACATACTGGCGCAAAGGATTCAACTACCTTTCTATGAGAATTCTAAGGCATCTATTACCTCAGTACGTAAACAGATATCAATGGCGCATCAAGTCTACAGTACAGTTCTGAGATAACAAAAACAACATCATCATATTCCCCTATTGTCCTCCAACAATCACGAATAGCTAAGGTTTTATAGGAAGATGAATACATTCCCCCCCCCCAACTCACCTAATGCTGATTGGGAGTGAGTTTCAAAGAGCTCTCGTACAGTAGCTAGCCAGTTACAGTGTAGATTGGGACTCAGAAGACCTAGGTTCAATTTGCTTTTCTATCTCAGACTTTCTGAGTGATCTTGGGCAAGTCACTTGGCCTCTGTGCCACAGTTCCCGATCTTTACAATGGAGATAATAGTACTGCTCTACCTCACAGGCTTGTTGTGAGTGTTCAGATACTATGAGGGTGAGGTGCTCACATACTGTGGTTTAGCTTAATACAGATGGTTAAGAGGTGTCTTGATCACAGTCTGTAAGTTCCTACATGGGGAACAGAAATTTGATAACAGAAGTCTTCAATCTAACTGGCAAAGGTAGAACAAGATCCAACGGCTGGAAGTTTACACCAGATAAATTCAGATTTAAAAAATTGCACCCTATTTCTAGCAGTACTAATTAACCATTGGAACAATTTACCAAGAATTCTCATCACTGGAAATTTTTATATCAAGGTGGGATTTGTTCTAAAAGATGTTTGCTAGTACAAACCGGAATTAGTTCAGGGAAATTCTCTGGCCTGTGCTATGCAGGAGATTAGATTAGATGATCTAATAATCCCTTCTGTCTTTATAATAGTATAATATACAAGTGCCATACATGATCTAGTGCCAATTTATGTCAATGAGAGCCTTTCAATTGACTTCCCAGGGCACTGGATTGTGCTCATAATGGCCATTGTATCTGAAACCCCATAAACAAAGAGCTCTTTCCACCTCTTGGCCAGTTCTCACAACCTTATGCACACATAACAGATTGTTTGCAAATGTTAGTTATTCTTCAGACTTCCAAAAGGGCTCATCACTCAGCATCTGGTGTTGTTCTCAAGCTGTTGGGTGTTGAGTCCTTTAGAAAAGGCATCCACTTAAATGAAGGGTTTAAACAGGTGCAAGCTCTTTTGAAAATCTGGCCCTAAGCACTTGAACACTTCTAATGTTCTGAAATCATGGATATCATTGAAGTAGATGTATACAACCAATTTTATTGTATTCAAGTGATTTTTTCATGAGACTCGTAGATACATCCTGGGAAAAACATTAGCTCGCCAGAAAAGGGCACTCTAGAGTCATCAAGATATTTGTCATCTTTAACAGATTAGATGAATTCAAACCCCATTTTTTAAAAATCCCTCCCAATCAAAACAGTCATTAAATTGACTTATGAAGAATAAAGATGTGGGTCTATGTAATTTTGGTTCAACATTAAATGCGAGTGTGGGTGAATACAGTTTTCTGTTCAGACAACACAGCATGTTGCTGGAAATTAAGCAAAACATCAATATGCAATGGAGAACTGTGCCTCTATTTTCCTCATTTGGATTGTGTGTCACAGTGGGAGAAAAGTCTTGTGCAATAAAGATAATTGCCCAGAAGCAAAGCAAAGAACACATACAGGCAACCTCCAGCAGCTCTAATATGTAACTATTCACTTGTCTCCCCCCACTGTGTGGAAATAGAATGAATGTGGTGGAATTATGGGTAGAGGAAAACAGAGCATTTGCATGTGCGTATGACTGTGGTTACACTTTTCCCACCGTGCGTAGAGTACAGGCGCTACAGGTGTAACTATATGCCATGGTGAAAGAGGGCTACATAATCAGGTGCCTAACTACATGCCTCAGAGAAAGGCTCCAACAGCCGGGACCTGCCAGAGCCTTTCCCTGACGCCTCCCCACCACCACAGCCTTTCACTGTAAGCGGGAAAGGGTCCAGCCGTGGAGAGGCAGCAGGACACTATACTACTAAAAACAGCAGTGCCGCTTTGGGAAGCAGTGCTTGGGGTCGTAGAGAGACATGCAGGGTACAGCCCCTTGGTTCAGGCGTGTTGGGCACTCTACTCCCCAAGACGGGCATCACCTCCTATGCTGCTCTTTATAGGGGTGCTCACTGGGAAGGCAGTGCCTGTACTCTGCAGGCTGCCACACATGTGCAATGCACGGTTATTAGTTAAGGAAGTGGACTGGGCTGAAGAACTTGTGGATCTAAAGGTGGAGGAGGCCTGGGATTACTTTAAAACAAAGTTGCAGAAGCTATCAGAAGCCTGCATCCCAAGAAAGGGGAAAAAAATCATAGGCAGGAGTTGTAGACCAAGCTGGATGAGCAAGCATCTGAGAGAGGTGATTAAGAAAAAGCAGAAAGCATACAGGGAGTGGAAGATGGGAGGGATCAGCAAGGAAAGCTACCTTATTGAGGTCAGAACATGTAGGGATAAAGTGAGAAACGCTAAAAGTCAAGTAGAATTGGACCTTGCAAAGGGAATTAAAACCAATAGTAAAAGGTTCTATAGTCATACAGATAAGAAGAATACAAAGAGAGAAGTAGGTCCGCTAAAAACTGGGGATGGAGTGGAAGTTAAGGATAATTTAGGCATGGCCCAATATCTAAACAAATACTTTGCCTCCGTCTTTAATGAGGCTAATGAGGATCTTAGGGATAAAGGTAGCATGACAAACAGAAATGAGACTATGGAGGTAGATATTACTATATCCGAGGTAAAAAACAAACTCGAACAGCTTAATGGGACTAAATCAGGAGGCCCAGATAATCTTCATCCAAGAATATTAAAGGAACTGGCACATGAAATTGCAAGCCCATTAGCAAGAATTTTTAATGAATCTGTAAACTCGGGGGTTGTACCATATGACTGGAGAATTGCTAATACAGTTCCTGTTTTTAAGAAAGGGGAAAAAAGTGATCCGGGTAACTACAGGCCTGTTAGTTTGACACCTGTAGTATGCAAGGTCTTGGAAAAAAATTTGAAGGACAAAGTAATTAAGGGCATTGAGGTCAATGGCAAATGGGACAAAATACAACATGGTTTTACTAATGGTAGATCGTGCAAACCAGCCTGATCTCCTTCTTTGAAAAAGTAACACATTTTTTAGATAAAGGAAATGCAGTGGATGTAATTTACCTTGACTTTAGTAAGGCGTTTGATACAGTGCCACATGGGAAACTATCAGTTAAATTGGAAAAGATGGGGATCAATATAAAAACTGAAAGGTGGATAAGGAACTGGTTAAAGTGGAGACAACAGAAGGTCATACTGAAAAGCAAACTGTCAGGCTGGAGGGAGGTTACCAGTGGAGTTCCTCAGGGATCGGTTTTGGGACCAATATTATTTAATCTTTGTATTACTGACCTAGTCACAAAAAGTGGGAATGTATTAATAAAGTTTGCAGATGACACAAAGCTGGGGGGTATTGCCAGTTCAGAAAAGGACTGGGATATCATACAGGAAGACCTGGATGACTTTGTAAACTGGAGTAACAGGAATAGGATGAAATTTAATAGTGAGAAGTGTAAGGTCATGCACTTAGGGATTAATAACAATAATTTTAGTTATAAACTGGGGATGCATCAATTGGAAGTAACAGAGGAGGAGAAGGATCTTGGAGTATTAGTTGATAACACGATGACTATGAGCCGCCAATGTGATATGGCTGTGAAAAAAAGCTAATGAGGTCTTGGGTTGCATTAAGCAAGGTATTTCTAGTAGAGATAAGGAGGTATTAGTACCATTATATAAGGCACTAGTGAGACCTCATCTGGAATACTGTGTGCAGTTCTGGTCTCCCATGTTTAAGAAGGATGAATTCAAACTAGAACGGGTGCAGAGAAGGGCTACTAGGATGATCCGAGGAATGGAAAACCTGTCTTATGAGGGGAGACTCAGGGAGCTGGGCTTGTATAGCCTATCCAAAAGAAGGCTGAGGGGAGATATGATTGCTCTCTACAAATATATCAGAGGGATAAATACCATGGAGGGAGAGGAATTATTTAAGTTCATTACTAATGTGGCCACAAGAACAAATGGATATAAACTGATCAACAGGAAGTTTAGACTCAAAATTAAATGAAGGTTTCTAACCATCAGAGGAGTGAAATTCTGGAATAGCCTTCCAAGGGAAGCAGTGTAGCAAAAGACCTATCCGGCTTCAAGACCAGGCTTGATAAGTTTATGGAAGAGATGGTGTGATGGGAAAACATAATTTTGGCAATTGATCTTTGACTATGGTAATAGAGGGGCCTGGTGGTATATGATGGAAAATTGGAGGGGATGGGATCTAAAATACTACAGAAAATTCTTTCCTGGGTGTCTGGCTGGTGAGTGTTGCCCACATGCTCAGGGTTCAGCTGATCACCGTTTTTGGGGTCAGGAAGGAATTTTCCTCCAGGGCAGATTGGCAGAGGCCCTGGAGGTTTTTCGCCTTCCTCTGTAGCAGAGGGCATGGGTCACTTGCTGGAGGATTCTCTGTGCTTTGAAGTCCTTAAACCAAGATTTGAGGACTTCAGTAGCTCAGATATAGGTGAGAGGTTTATTGCAGGAATGGGTGGGTAAAATTCTGTGGCCTGCATTGTGCAGGAGGTCAGACTAGATGATCCTAATGGTCCCTTCTGACCTTAAAGTCTTTGAGTCTATGTGTGTGTAAGTCAGTAAGGGAGAGCATGGTGGGTTGCAATCCCCTAGGGAATACACACACACACACACACACACACACACACACACACACACACACCCCACAGTTTTACCATTCTCAACAGCTACTGGCACCCGCTGCAGATTGACCCCCTGACTCAGCCCTCCAGCTGGGTGTCCCAGTTCAAAACCCCATTCCAGGCTGACAAACTCCAGGACAGTTATAAACAAAGCAGCTTCTTAGCCTTTCTGCATCAAATTCCCTCTCTGTGGCTAAAGCAGCAGAGTTCCTTCCTAGCCCCTGCCACTGCCTGTGGCCAGTAAGAGGCGCTAGCCCAGACTGGCTCCTCTGGCTGCAGCCTGGAGAGAAGCCTTCCTCACCCCTCTGGCTCCAGCTAGGAACTGACTTGAGGATAGCAGCCAGCTCCTTTTATTGTGGGCTGGTGAGCTCTGATTGGCTACTGTTGGACTCCAGCCCTTCTGGGTGCTGGAGGACCAAATCTCACTAGTTTCCAAAATGGCTGCTCGGTTCTTCTGTTTCCTGGGACGCGGTGCAGAAGATCAGCATGGCTTCTAGCCGGGAGCCACGAAGGCCTGGCACGCCCCATCAAACAGACGGACATTCCAAACCCAAACTTTCCCACATGGAGAAGGGCGTATAACCAGGGTTCTGATTCCGATCCATAGCTAAGAAAGCCCCTCCCCAGACACTGCCAAAGAGGATTTTTAAGTGGAACGTATTTTTTCTCCTAAAACACAAAGTAAACATATAAGGGTCTCCATGAATATTCTGAATATTGTGTCACAACTGCATTGTTTTATTTATTAGATGGATGGAAATGCAAAAATGATAATGATAATAATCCCTAGCTCCTATATAGCACTTTTCCTCCATAGATTTAAAAGCACTTTGCAGCTGGGAAACTGAGGCACAGAGATGTGATGTGTCTAGCCCTAGGTGATTGAGCAGGCCAGCGGCACAGTTGGGTCTAAAACCCAGAGCATGTGAATCTGGCTGCTGTATTTCACTGGTGGGTGAACTATCTCCATGCTCAACAAATAAATATGTTTCACCCTTCAATGTAATGCAGCAGCCTCTGAGGTGTGACAGGATAATGCTGCCCCAGCAGCAAGATTTTTTGGAATTGTGGTAAAGAACAACATCCCGACTGAAAGTAGAGGGCACAATGTAGGTAGCTTGAATGTAATTACGTGAGCTGGAATCTGGGAAGAATATTTACCTCCTAATCATGTGAAAAATTGCCACCGCTCTCTCCCAATTAGCAATGGAGGTCTTGGCTTTATGCTTCATCCAAACAGCACCACTTCCAATGGCCAGGGGATGGGTTGGTGTAAAGGGAAGAATGCATCTATTGCAACATCCTCAATTACCTGAGCTTTCCTGGCAAGTGTCCTCTGTACGGGCCGGAGCAGCTGAGGATGGAGAACCTCCCCCCTTCTCCAGACAAAAGGTTGGCTCAGCTGGTTCTGGGGTGAGCCTGAGGTGGGGGAATTCCCTTTGGGCCCAAAGAACTGACCCCGGGCGCTGCCGTAGCAAGGGGTTAGGTCCTTGTTAGCAGGGCTCTGACAGAGCTGTACTGTCTGGCAGATGGAGAGAGCCTCATGGGAGACCAGAGCTAGTGTGGAGGCACAGAGTCTCCATGCAAATGGCCTTGGCCCTTTGCTGAACCCCTAAGTTACCCACAAACCCCAGAGGAGCCCCCAGCAT
The DNA here is from genome assembly GCA_007922305.1 of Dermatemys mawii. Lineage (NCBI taxonomy): Eukaryota > Metazoa > Chordata > Testudines > Dermatemydidae > Dermatemys > Dermatemys mawii. The sequence goes on from ML677375.1 coordinate 5,620,771, forward strand.
TAAGGAAACCCATTTCCACTGGATATGCCTGCCTGTTGATGAGAGAATGTGAAGGGAAACTCTGTGAGGTGAAGCTTGGGGAAATGTCCTCTCACAAAGCCCCCTCAAATGTCTCTCAACGCAGGTGGGGACATCCTGGCCATGTCCAACCCTACTTAACTTAAGATCTCTAGAGGATGAAGACTAGATACGTAGGTGGCTAGACTATTGGACATGGATTCTGCTCCAGGGCCAGTGCTATTCAGTATAGGTAAGGATGGCCCTTAGGGTCTGTGTGTTTGATAATGTCTTGTTAGGGAGGAGAAGAGGACTGAGCCCTGATGCTGCAAATTGCTCTACATGGGCCAACCCCTCTGCCTGAACAGAGCCCTATTTTAATCAAAATTCCGCACAAACCTAAGAGACCCACTACTTAACTCACACAATCCGGGCCTGATCCTGGTAGATCTTCAGCTCTCCTGAGGTCCTGGTAGCAACTTGTCCTCACAGCTATATCAAATGTAAGGAAGCACAGAGTTCTTTCTGAAAGACCAGAACCACTGTCTCCTTCTTCCATCCTGCGCTCTCTAAATCCTCCACTCCTGACATTTTGCAGGAAGGTTTAAAATCTGATTGTAAAACAAGCTCTTGATTTCAGGCTTCTCATTATGGCCGGTTGTTAGTAAAAGTGTGCGCCTTCTCACTCTGGCTGTAGGCGAAGCACGAAGTGTTTCGCTCCTGTCTTTTTAATCAGATGAGCGGTCTTATTGCAACGTAGCCTAGACCAGGAGTGGGAAAACTTTTTGGGCTCACGGCCACTTCTAGGTATGGAAATTGTATAGTGGACCATGAATGCTCACAAAATTGGGGGCTGGTATGCGGGAGAAGGTAAGGGGTCTTCTGGCAGTGTGGACTCTGGGGTGGGGCTGGGGATGAGGGCTTCAGGGTCCAGGAGGCAAGAGGCTAGGACCAGTGGGTTCATAGGATGGGAGGGGGATCAGGGCTGGACCAAGGCATTGGGATGAGGAAGGAGGTGAGGGGTGCATCCTCCGGGCAGTGCTTATTTCAAACAGCTCCCGGAAGCAGAAGCATACCCCTCTCCGCCTCCTATGCGGAGGTGTAGCACCGGCCAGGTGGCTGGGCACACTGCCACCTGCAGGTGCCGCACCTGCAGCTCCCATTGGTTGCAGTTCCTGACCAATGGGAGCTGCAGAGCCAGCGCCTGGGGGAAGGGCAGGATGCGGAGCCCCTTGGATGCCCCTATGCCAAGAAGCCAGAGGAGCGATATGCCACTGCTTCCAGGAGCCACCTGGAGCCACTGCAAGCACAGAGCAAGGCAAGCCCCCAAACCCGCTCCCCAGTGGGAACTCGAGGGCCAGATTAAAAGATCTGATGGGCCGGGCATGGCCTGCAGGTCGTAGTTTGCCCACCCCTGGCGTGGTTATCCCCATAGCTTTAAAAGGCCAATGTTTAGGGGCACTGTGTAAATGGTTTTTACATCCCACACATTCTCTTAGCATCAAACAGTTTAGCATAACTCGGTATCATGTCAAAGGTGTATTTTGTTTCTCCAGGAGTGCATGTGATTGCATTTTTTCTCATATAAAATTGCCTAATAGCTCCTGCAACTTTACTATTTGCTGTTTTAATTAGTGCTTTGCCAGGGCTTCCTCTCTGGAGTTTGTGTGAACTTCTGTGTCTGTCTAAGAATGTTTGCATCTCCTGAGCTGTGCTTAGAGAGTCAGACTCAAAGGAACCCAAAATCTCAGCTACAGATGTGCAAATAATTGAGTTTTTGTTTCATTTGCAATTTTGGAAAAAATAAATATAAAAAGTCTGTTTCAAAATTTTCAGCAAATCAGAAGAGCAATCAGGTCAAATGAAGTGTTTCAGTAGATCCAAAGGTTTTTTAAAAAATTTCAACCTGTTTTCCTATTTAATTTTTAAAAAATAAATTAAAGGGAATTTTAAGTCATTTCAAGTTGAAAAAAATCAAAATTTATTTAGAAAATATTAAAAAGAAGAGTTTTAATTTTACAGAATTTCTTGTAGTTTTTTTTTTAACCAAAAAAACTTGATGAATTTGGGTCAATTTTGATTGATCCAAATCTGCATTTTTCACTGAAAAGAAATGTTTCAATCAAGTCATTTATTTCTACTCTTATCTCAACCCAAATGGCTAAGCTTTTGACAGAGTTTCTTATGGTTTCAGTACCAAAACCAACATCAGCCCAGGTTTGCTCAGAACTCATCCTAATTCTGGTAGAAACATAGCCCAAATAAAGAGGCAATGTTTCTTAAAGGGGAGAACAGTCAGAAGAGTGGTGTTCTTTTCCCCGATTCTCCCGAGACTTGTCTGCATTGGGTTCTATGATCTGTGTTATGTGGGAGGTCAAATCAGATGAACATAATGATCCCTTCTAGAATATATGCATTCAAAGGCTGGCACGGTAGGCTGGTCAAAAAATTTTCATTGCAGTATTTATTAGACTTAAAGTGGCTTTTCCACCAAAAGAAAAATGTCCAGAGTTTCATCATGATTGCAATGTTCCATTTATGTTTTCATGAATGAAAACAGGATATTTTGTTTAGATTTACAATATGCAATGGAAACCCACAACCATCTGTCTAGGTACCTACAAGGGTCCGGTCATAATAATATCTGAATGCTTCATAATCACTAAACGATTTATCTTCAACACCCTGAGGGGCAGAAAAATCTTAGCCTCACATTACAAGTGGGGAAATGAGGCAAAGAGAGACTGAGGGGAAGATCCCTCATGTATTTCTAGGGAAATATAGTCTAGATGGAGCTACTATAAGGTTGGTGCATAGGTTGGAAAATCATTCCCAAGCATCAATTGTTCACAGTCAGGCAGCCAGGTATATTGAGGGGGATCCTGCAGGGATCGGTTGTGGGTCCGGTTCTGTTCAATACCTTCAACAATGATTTAGATAATGGTGTAGAGAGTACACTTATAAAGTTTGCAGATGATACCAAGTGGGGAGGGGTTACAAGTGCTTTAGAGGATAGGATTAAAACTCAAAATGATCTGGACAAGCTGGAGAAATGGTTTGAAGTAAATGGGATAAAAATCAACAAGGACAACTTCAAAGTACTCCACTTAAGAGGGAATAATCAATTGCACACATACAAAACGGGAAATGACTACCTTGAAAGGAGTACTGCAGAAAGGGAGTGGGGAGGTTATAATGGATCACAAGCTAAATATGAGTCAACATCATAACACTGTTGCAAAAAAAGAGAACATCTTTCTAGAATGCATCAGCATGAGTGTTGTAAGCAGGACAGGAGATGAAATTTGTCTGCTCTACTCTGCTCATTAGGCCTCATTACATTTGCCAGATGTAGGGTCCTTGAACTGGAACCCAGAGTTAGTGGGTGGGCCTGGGTTCCCCCACCAGCCTCAGGAAAAGAGTCACTGGACCTGGTCTTGGACTGGGGGGCTGACTGGAAGAGCAAGTGGGCTACTGATCCAGTTAGACTTTGATACCTCAGAAGAGAAAGATTATAGTGACCAGGCCAGAGGGCTGAATCATGAAGACTGAGTATCCCAAGTCCCAGAGTTAGAGAGACCACAAGGTGAGAAAAGGGGTCAAACCGGAATCTCCAGACTAGGAGGCGCCCCAGCAGCGAATGCACTTTGTGACACTCCCTCTCTTGTCAGTCCAACACTTCTGAGGTGTGGTCCTACTTGTACTTTGCCACTTACACTACAATTCAAATCTAACCTAATACCCATACATTGATTACATGACTATATAAGTAATTAGCTACCTGGCCCAGTGCCTTAACCTCATGCCCATCTTTCCACTCTGGGGACATAAGAGACAAATACTGCAGTATTTTAGTTTTTAAATACCCTTGCATCCTCCATCACTGGGGCTGTGCACAATTGCCATAGCTCTTTCCCCTGTGTAAGCTCTTCAGGGCATGGAACACCCTTTGGTTGTGTGTTCATTCAGAGCCTAGCACAATGAGGCCTTGATCCCTGCATGGGCTATGGAGGAGCAACACCAATACAAATAACTAATCAGCCAGGTTCAAAAAATTGAAGGTAAAGTTTTACAAACTTATTATTGAGTCAATAAATGTGTTTCACACAAACAGACCCAGCTCTCTAAAGAAGGCAGCACGGCTCACAAGATGGCGCACTTGAATGGGACTTAAGAGACCTCTGTTTTATTCCCAACTTTGCCACTGCACTGCTGGGTGAGTCACATCACCTTCCCCTCCTGTGCCTCAGTTTCCCCCTCTGTAAAATGGGAAGGGTGATGCCTACATACTTTGATAAAGTGCTTTAACATCTATGGATGAAAAGTGCTATATAAAAGAGCTAAGTATGCATATCCTCCCCCGCCCCATCCCCGATAAGCGTCAAGTGAAAAATATTGCAATAAATTATCATCCTATCTAGAAACAAAGCAGATATATTTGAAAAAAGCATTTGACAAGACTGTAAGCCCGATACATAGATCCCTATTAGATTGTTTCTATTGAAAAACTGCTTGGCTTAATTCTCAGGACAAATGGGAACTTTGGAAAAACACTTTTAGATGGGGGATTTTCAAAGAGCCTTGAGGGAGCTGAGTGCTTGACTCTTTTTGAAAGTCACCAAAAGTTGGGTGGCTAAATTCTTTAATCCCCTTTGAAAACTTGGTACAAAACTAATTCTGAGTGCTTTCTTTTTGACTCACCTTCTTTTCAATGAACACAAGATTGCAGTTCCAGAGAGTACGTCTCTGAAGACAAGTTGACAAACTTTGATAGGAAAGCAGTTCAAACGTGTTCAGAGAAAAGGAGACATACAAACAACCAAAACCAGAAAGTGATGCCTTTCACAGCAGGATGAGAAGAAGAAAGAAGGGGTTGCAGGCAACTGGGTATTGCCAAGGGATAAACTAAGTGTCCTCTTGCCTCCTTGAGCTAACCTTCAAAAAAAAAAGTCAACAACGTCCAAGGAATCTTTCTTTTAACTCCTTTCCAAAATGTACCCAGGAACTAGCAAATCAAAGAAGGGGGTGAAATAAAAATTCAAGAGTAATTTTAGTGGGAATAAACCCAAGCTGCTTTTCTTCTTCATAAAACGACTTCAAAATCTCTTTTTTGAATTAAAAACAGGGGTTTTATTTCCAAATAATAACCAGACCTCCAGAGGTTTCATGTCACTTGTGAAGTTCTTGTTACCCTTGTGTGTGCTATCATACAAATGTATTTCAATGCAAAGACCCAAGGAAGCAGTTCTCTCATCATAATGAAAAGGATCTGTTTACTACAGAATAGTCTTTGGAGGCTTGTTTCACACTGCAGACCATTATACATACAAGCTGAAATCATTCAGCAGTGTATTTATAAGCCATGGGTCAGATGCTCAGCTGGTGTAAATAGATCCAACTCATTGACTTCAATGAAGTTGGATGCATTTAAACCAGTGGAGAATCTAGCCCTTTAAACCAGACATCCAAGCCTGTCCAAGACTTAATTTTAAAAGACATGCTTCAAGGTGCCACTTTAAGGGAAGGAATCTAATTCTGGCAGAGGCAAATCTGCCAACGATGGACACTTGGCAAAAAAGCAAGATCACTATTAAAAGTTCTTTGCGGGATCTTATATTAAGTGAGATATTTAGTAACAAAGATCAATTCTAATCTGAAAAAGGACTCTATGGGCCAGATCATGAGCTAGTACACATTGCCATAGCTCCACTGGCCTAATATAAGCTGTGATGAACTGTGAGGACTGGTCGAGTATTTGAAAGTGGAAGGCAGCTTGGGTGAAAGTGAACATGAAATGATAGAGTTCATGATTCTAAGGAATGGTAGGAGGGAGAACAGCACAATAAAGACAATGGATTTCAAGAAGGCAGACTTCAGCAAACTCAGGGAGTTGGTAGGCAAGATCCCATAGGAAGCAAGTCTAAGGGAAAAAAACAATTGAAGACAATTGGTGGTACTTTTTCAAAGAGACGTTATTAAGGGCACAAGAGCAAACTATCTCCCTGCGAAGGAAAGATGGGAAGGATGGCGAGAGGAACCTGGCTTAACCAGGAGATTTCCAATGATCTAAACATCCAAAAAAAAAAGTGCTACGTAAAAAGGAAACAAGATCAACTTACAAAGAATGGATATAAACACCTAACACAAGTATGTAGGGACAAAATTAAGCTTTGCTAAAGTCAAGGAATAACACATCCACTGCTTTCCCCTCATCCACAGAGCCAGTTATCTCATCGTAGAAGGCAATTAGGTTAGTCAGGCATGACTTGCCCTTGGTTAATCCATGCTGACTGTTCCTGATCACTTTCCTCTTGTCTAAGTGCTTCAGAATTGATTCCTTGAGGATCTGCTCCATGACTTTTCCAGGGACTGAGGTGAGGCTGATTGGCCTGTAGTTCCCCGGATCCTCCTCCTTCCCTTTTTGAAAGATGGGCATGACATTAGCCTTTTTCCAGTCACCCGGGACCTCCCCCAATCGCCATGAGTTTTCAAAGATAATGGCCAATGGCTCTGCAATCACCTCCACCAACTCCTTTAGTACCCTCGGATGCAGCGCATCCGGCCCCATGGACTTGTGCTTGTCCAGCTTTTCTAAATAGTCTTGACTTGTATTCACCCATATTTAAAAAGGGTAAATGGGATGACCCAGATAATTATAAACCTGTCAGTCTGACATCAGTCCCAGGCAAGATACTTGAATGGCTCATTTGGGAGTCAATTAATAAAGAATTACAGGAGGGTAATATAATTAATGCCAATTAATCTAGGTTTATGGCAAAGAGATCCTGTCAAACTTGAAATCTTTTTTGGGGATGAGATTACAAATGTCGCTGATAATGCTAATAGTGTTGATGAAACATACTTAGTCTTCATTGAGGCCTTAAACAATAAAACCTTAAACAATATAAAATTAACATTGCACACCTTAAATGGCTTAAAAGCTGGCTAATTGATAGGTCTCAAAATGTAAATGTAAACATTGCACTGATGTAACCCACTACCAGAAATACTGTGTCCGGTTCTGGCATGCAACATTCAAAAAGGATGTCGACCAATGGGAGAGGATTCAGAGAAGAGCCATGAGAATGAGTTAAAGGATTAAAAAGTATGGCTTACAGTGATAGACTCAAGAAGCTCGATCTATTTAGCTTAACAAAAAGAAGGCTAAGGAGTTACTTGATTACAGTCTCTAAGTACCTACATGGGAAACAACTATTTAAATAATGGGTTCTTCAATCTAGCAGAGAAGGGTATAATGTGATCCAGTGACTGGAAGTTGAAGCTAGACAAATTCAGCTTGGAAATAAAGCATACAGTGAGAATAACTAACCATTGGAACAGCTTACCAAAGGTTCTGGCGGATTCTTCATCACTGACAATTTTTAAATCAATATTGGAGGTCTTTCTAAAAGATCTGCTCTAGGAATTATTTTGAGGCCTGTGTTACACATCAGGTCAGACTAGATGATCACAATGGTCCCTTCTGACTTTGGAATCAATGAATCTGTACACTGGGACCAGAAATGCATACAAGCTGGTAGAGAGCCAAGGTGGGTGAGGCAATATCTTTTATTGGCCCAACTATAAGATGTGTAAGAAGTTGGTCCAATAAAAGACATTACCTCAACCACCTTGTCTATGTAATATCCTGGGACCAACACATCTATAGCAATGCTGCATGCTACAGGTTGGTGGACACTTCTCATGAAAGCTAGATGGTACAAGATGTATTCAGCTACTCTTGACGTGTTGTTTTCTCAATCATACCCAGTCAGAAAGGATTGACCAATAGTTAGGGCAATAGGCCAGGACTTAGAGCAAGGCCTTGAGCCTAGGTCTCCCCTCACAAACTTCCTGTAGGACCCCAAGTCATTGAGCTGCTCTGTACCTCAGCTCCCCATTTGTAAAAAGGTGTTCCCTACCTTACAGTTACGTTATGAGGATAAATACATTAAAGACTGGGAAGTGCTGTGATATTCCAGTCACGGGGGTCATTCCAGTCATAAGCACCAGAGAGAAGTTTTCAGCACAAGTATCACAGAAGCTCAAATTAGCACATGGAACATTTAGCATTATAAGCGCGGCCATTAAATATGCACCATGACACATCGCAAAAAGATGAGATCGTGAGGCCATGCTTCGAATCAAAGTTCAATTCCTGAGGAAATTTGCCAGTTTCAAGCACATGAAGCATGCAAAAAATATCACCTGGAATTTTTCTTTTGGCAGAAGTGCTTCTGTTTCCAATTGTATTGTACATGTTTCAATTCTCTCTGATTTTGAAACACACCTTGAGAAAGTGCAGACCTAAAGATATCAGGATGTTTGTGATCCAAAAACAGAGCTTCACTATAGGAGTGATAATTTTAGCAAAGGAAAATCATATTTGCATTTACCAGTTAAATGTGCTTTCTATGGCTTGGCTAAAACAGCACAGCCTGGGGGATTGGTCACACTTGTTGACCTCTGACCTTGTTTCATAATGGATTTTAAGCTTATTATAAGTAGAATGATGTTGTCGTGGTCTATACTGAGTTGTGTACTGCTTACTAATTTGGAATATACCTAGGGACAAGTAGGTGAATATAAGTAACTGGGTTAAGGCCTTATGGAAGTCATTATGCCAATGGCTGGATTTCAGCTAAAATAGCATATACCTAAGGAGATAATTCCAGGTCATAAATTCTGCATTATCATTCTGAGAGACCAACAAGTGACCACAAATAAGTGCAGTACTCCGCATTATTCTGCAAGAGGGGAATTTGGGCATTAAGGTTATGAAACAGTAACTAGACAGTTAAACCACATTTATGTACAGGAATTGTTAAGTGCTGCAGTTGATTACTATTGACAATTGGGGACATGGCTTCAGACACCCAGATGGCCACATACCGCTAATAGACAGGTATCAATCTCATTATGGTCACAGAAGGTGGTCAAATATGGCTATGTATCCAACAGATTACACAGAAGTGGGGTACAAACTCTCTGTTTGCTTGCCTATTATCCGGTACCTTGGGGCCCCTGAATCAGTACCAGCTGCTCCAAAGCTGTCTGTCTGGTGCCCCACTTAATGATTCTTCATCCCTATATTGTCTCATCTATTCAGATGATAGTATCTCTATGGCTCTGGGTATACGGGTTGTTCTGAAGGATGGGCTTATGCTGGTTAGTAATTTTGGGTAATATAATTGTCTGGTTTCTTTGTAAAGGTGTAATTGAATCTATACTTCTCTGTCATAAACCATGTCAATCCCTTAAAGGGCAAGGAGTTTCAGAGAGAAACTTCTTTGTAGCCTACTTGAGAAAAAGAACCTGTGTTTGTGGATAAAATAGGTGTGGAAACTTTTTAGCGTCATTATTTAGCAAAGCTACACGCTGGCCCCAATCCTGCTTCCATTGGGCCGAACAAAAAAACTCCCGGCGACTTCTGCAGGGCAGCCAGGCTCTCTCAGGCTGCGTGATGAACAGGCTCCCTCCTGCTTTGTATCAGGATCCCACCCTCCGCTTCTCCGTTTGAGTCTTTCTGATCTCTGATAAATCTGTCTAGCTGCTGGTGCGCTAAGCGGGTGAGCCTGTTGTCACCTGTGCCTGCATTGCCCAGTGGAGTAGGAGTCTGTGCCATAGAGAGATTAGCCAGTAGGTGGGAATATAAAGTGGCTAGTGCCGTTTAGCAGCACTCTATGAAAAACACTGCACTCAGGGAGAACAAGGCCTCTGATGGTGAATGACAAGAGGGAGCCTGAGGGGTGAAGGAGGAGGGAATGGGACCCTTCAGGATGGTGTGTTCTGCAGGATGCCCAGTAGGAGGCGCTGAACACCCTGCAGAGCAAGGAGAGCAAGTGTAAGCGGCCTGGGCTTAGGGACGCACAAAAGGAGGAAGATCTTTGTGCCCCATACTCTCCTGCATGGGACGTTCACAGTCTGGCCCCTGATGTTTCCCTCGCTGCTGCCCCCAAGCCAGAGAACAAACGGTTACATCAGGGCACCTTTGTCTCTTCTCTGCATCAAGCACACGCGCCAGGTAAATCTGAGAGTGGGTGGCGGGCTCTCTGACGCTTAACGGCACAGGTCTCAGAGCCCAGGGAAAAGACACGATCAAAATATTCGTGGAAACGGTTAAAATCTTACAATGACCTCATTGGATTAGGGAAGCTCGGTGTATTATTTCCCCCTAGCCCGAGGGCACCTGGACGCAAAGAGACTTTCCATTCAACGAGTCCTCTCTCATCTTCTGCACTAAAAGGCTGTAGGAATATGAAATCATGGGGTTGCTTTTAGAGGCCTTCCCCCATTCAGAACTTATCTACACAGGGACATCTAAGAAAGTTATGTCAAATTAACTGAAGGTGGGAACTTGAAGTGGATTAGTTAAACCGCATTCAACCCTAGTGTGAACACAGTCATTGGGAATTAAAAGGCTTATTGACACTGCCCAGCAGTACAGCCAAAGGGGGTGCAAACAGCAGTGAGCACCGAAAGGCTGCATTGTAACACTTTTGTAGGCACAAACTTAAAGGTCCCTAGTTCATATTCATGAAATGTAAGAGAGCCCCATCTCTACACAGAGGAGGGTGCAGGCCAAAAGAGGGCCTCCAAAACTTTTCTGCACTGTGGCGGCCCTGCTGGGTTCTGAACTATCCGGAGTGAGACCGGAGCAAGGTTGAGAAGGCCTGGGATCGACCTTTAGAAGAGGATGTGGAAGGGTGCCTAGGGTGCCATGGGATAGGGGAGTGGGAGCTGGCTGGAGAATGAAGGTTTTCAGGTGGGGACCAGGGAGATGAGCATGCTGACAAGAGAAGAGGTGGGTTTGCATGGGGCAGTGTGTTGGGGAGCGATGCTGGGATCCAGGAGTCAGGAGGGGAGTGGGTGGGGAATAGAACTGTAGGGGAAATGGGGAGCGTGCAGGCCTGGAGAGAGGTGTGGGAATTTGGACTGTGAAGAGACGAAGAGAAGGAAGAGTTGAGCTGGGAAAAGCCTCCAGAAGAGAAGCAGAAGGATGTGACAGATCGGCTGTGCTTTGCTAGAGGATCGCTATTGTGGCGCACCACAGGCTGGGAGAGATATTCAGCCTCCTTGGGGGCTGGAGGCTGAAAACCGATCTAGGAGAGAGAAGTATTACTATGAATGTTGTCCTGCAGCTAGGGCTGCTCTCCTAGCCATGGCTAGGTACAAACAGCTGCAGACAAAATAAGCCAGTCAGGAAGTTAACCACCTCCAGGTGTGAGCCCCATGTTATAAAAGAACCCCAAAAATTATCTTTGTCTCAGTTGCATAGATTATGAGGTTTAGATTAAAGGAACAAGCAGAGTTAACCTGAGCTGCCAATGGAAGTGGTCTTAGGCACAGTTGATAGGTAATAGTTTCCAAAAGGCCTAAGTGATTTAGGATCCTGTATCCCATTGTCAAAGGTGGTGCAGACACTTAGACGAGAAGATATTTAGGCACCTAGCTCCCACTGAAGTCAACAAGAGTGAGGCACCTAAATGCCTTTATGAATCCTACCTTAGGTGCCTAAATCACTTTTTAAAATGAGACTTAGGTCTTCTTGAAAATATTCATTATGTATATTCTATGGGACAGCTCCTCATCTGAAGGGCTGGTCCTTTAATAGGTCTATTTCATGCCTATGAAAGCTGACATTTACCGAACTCCTCTTTCTCGCTGTGTCATCCCCGCGGTGCATGAATCTTAATCAGTGGCTCAAAGACAGATTGGAACATGTTTGAAATTAAATGCTTGAATCAAACAGAGATATCATTTGTAAAATATGTGCTCTCAAAATTCCTGGCGGCCAGAGCAACCATAATAAAACAGAAGGGGTGGGGGGAATGAAAGCGGCAAGAGTTTTGGAAAGGTAAGGAACATTGCTGCATAAAAGTATAGAATAAACAGGAATAATCTCCAAGAAGATGAGGGAAGGGGGAATATATGCATTGTTTCTTTAAATCTCTAGTTCTTTTGTTACCCTTCTCCATTCCCTTCATGACAGACGCGCCGACGCGCACCCTTACAGGAAATTCCAGCTGAACATTGTCAGTTGCCTTCTCCTGGATCTGGCTGGCTACTGGGCTTTGAAACAGAACAATGGAGTCCACTCATCTGCGACCACTGATCCACCCAATAAAATTAGGAGTGGCCAACAAATATTGACACAGACCAATTAAAGGATTTTAATGGGTTCTGCTGGGATTGCCAACACCTGCCCAGCCCTAGAGACTGGCAGATAGATAGCACTATTCACCCATTGCAGGGTTTAATGTGGCCATTCTAACCGCCATCCTGCATTGATCCAAAAGTCATGGAGCAGGCCCAAAATTGTGCTAGGCATTGCACCAACACAGAACAAAAGGACCATCTCTTCCCCAACGTGCTTATTTGCCTACCTGCAAGGAGTGCAAAGGTTGTTCATAGCCAGGGCTGAAGTGACGTGGTGCATCCGGTTAACTGCAGCAAAGAGAAAGAAATATTTGCTGCATTGAGGAAACTTTTGCCAACTTCACAGAAGCTACAAACTGATGGAGTAGCATTGGTGATCTTGTTGGCCAAGAGTCGGCTCTCTTTACATTTTCTAGATACCATTATAAAATAGAATTCACTCAGTTGGAAGCAGCGAGATACCTTCATTAAAGGTGCTACACCTCGGACCTCCCAGCATACCATTTTCTGTGAGACTGTCTCACACGGACACCCAAACCCCTATGATGTTCCCCGCATTCAGGGCCTCCCATCTGTGCCCTAGCAGGGGGTACATGATGTCCTCAAAGGGGCAGGAACCAGTGAAAAGAGGACACGGACAATGGACTTTTCCCTCTCCATAAATCCTGCCGAGGGCACTGTCAGTCCTGCTGTGTGCTAGGACGCCTGGAGGAATTATTCATCCTGGAGATCGAACCCTCCCAGGACTCCCTGTGGTTCAGTGCAGCTGGGCAGTGCTCCCTGCAATGGCCTGTATGTACCACATACTCTGCCCTTGGTTGTCTACAGCAACAGAGGGCCTGACCTGCGCCCCACTGAAGGCAGGGACAGAATGTCCAGGAGATTGCTGGGACCAGAAGGGACTGCTGGTCCTGATACGGAAGGCATTTAGGAATAGACTACATAATTAAGGCGCAGTCTTGGGTTAGGAGCAAGCTAGGCTCCCTTGCCCTGCGGGAATTTTGAAAAGAGATTTTAGCTCAGAGCTTCCTCTGTGCACAAGGGAACTATGGTCACATCCACTTGGGGACAAAGAAGCAGGGATGGCGAGTCTGAATGACCCTAGTGGAAAGTAGTTGTCCTGCACCTTCTCCCACCTAGCAGACACACACAGGGGCTAGTTGCCAGCTACCCCAACCATATAAACAAGACATTAGGGGCCTGATCCAGCTCCCATGAAGGTGATGGGAGTCAACCCCTTGGCTTCGAAGGGAGCTAGGTGGAGTCTTTTGGTTTTACAAGCAACACCATTTCCACACTCCTTTTGGGTTCCCTGCCAAAACGGAAGCCATTCATCTCGTTAATTGCAATAGGAGATTTCAGGCTGAAGGTAGGCCCTTGGTCATTAATATCTGACAGCTATAAGATTGGCTGTTTTGTTTGGAGGGAAAAGGAAACATTGAACATTGACAGGCAACCCCTGAGAAATCTGGTTCCCTGCCAAATCAAATTGCTTTCATCCATGCAATTTTTACATCCTGCCTCGTATTTCTGAATACTGGCCCAACACAACGGAGGCATTGGGCTAATCTAACATGACATCAGTGTTTTGGTAATCATTCCCAGACCCATTCTTGCCTGTCAACTGCCAAGTATGATCACATGCATTCAGTTTGGGTAAAGTGTACCTAATATTGGACTCGATACAAAAACTGTGCTTTACAAAAGCTCACAATTATGAGAAAGAATTAAGGCAACCACCAGTAATCGTGTGTCTACAAATCTCTGGAGAGTTATTCTAAGCGTGCATTAATCTGCCGTGCCTTATTAGTTACTAAGAAGTATTAACTTGACCTAGCAGGTGCTGATAGGATAATTAAATAACGCAGGGGTTCTTTTTTTCACAAGTTTCGGGAAAACTTGCCAGTGACTTCTACTCCAATTAACAGAGTTAGTGTGTGTTGCTATCATGGCAATTCACAGCAGTGACAGAGAGAATCACTGTAGTTGTAGAATCATTAACCTCTGGGTCCACTCCAAGTTCCCACTGATGTTGAAGGGATTTTGGAGTGAGGACTTGGGCCCTGTGTGAATTTCTCCGCGGACTGAGTAGACACTGCAATGTTTGATTTGCATGATGCAGATCTAGAAAATCAAGAGAACTTTCTGCTTAGTTTAGAGTAGAATAGAGCTGGGAAGGAAATGGTTTTCCTATCACACAAAGATTCCGTATTCTGCATCAGGAATGAACATAAGAATGTCCATATTGGGTCAGAATGGCCAAAGGTCCATCTAGCCTAGTATCTTGCCTTTCGACAGTGGCCAATGCTAGATGCCCCAGAGGGAATGAACAGAACAGGCAACCATCAAGTGATCCATCCCCTGTCACTCAATCTCAGCTTCTAGCAAACAGAGGCTAGGGACACCATTCCTGCCCATCCAGGCTAATCCTCCATGCATTTATCTAGTTCTTTTTTTAATGAAACAAAGACCTTCAGAAATTTTCATGAAAAAACAGAGAGAAAGAATCCATGGTCTAAATCAGGCAGTGCAGGACTCCCACATCTCGGGTGAGGGCCCTAACCATGAAGCTATTGGTGTGTGTGGGTGGGTGGGTGGATGGATATGAGAGAGATAGAGACAGATAGATAGACAGACAGAGACAGATACACCTACACAGACCCACGCTCTTTCTTGCTCTTGATGAGCAATTCCATTATGGACCTGAGACATCTTCCCAACAGAACTAGTATGTTCCCATGGAAAGTTTCAGTTTCAATGAATTGGCATTTTTCAGCAATGACAACAAAACCCATATTTCACTGAAAAATCCCAAATCAGTGTTGTCCATTGTTAAGGAGTATCTGCTTCTGGGAAAAACGTACCCCCTCAGCTTTGCCTAGAGTTAGTCAAAAGAATTGCGACTATCCTCTGCAGTATCTAAACACACCAGCAGAACAAGTTAAGGTGATGGAGACCACAGAAGTATGGGGCACCATGCACTTGTCTTAGGACCAAATCACTCCCCGCATGGGAATAAAAACAGAGGAGGAAACTGGAAATTTACTGTGTGCCTGTCTGATCATTATTTGGGAAGGAGATGGACCCCAGAAGGAATGGGCCAAGGCTCCAAAAACACTTGACAGTTTGGGCAGAAGGACTGAGGAATGGGAAAGGACAATTCACCAGTGCCCTGACATGGAACTCTGAGCCCCGCAAGCCTGGGCATTCAGAATACCTGCCAAAGCCCAGGCAACACACTGAACTACTGTGTGCTGGACTACTGATACAAAGCACTAAAGTGTTGAGACACTGAACTGGAAAGGAGTCCAAGAATTGCTGCCAGACTCTGAATGGGACCCAATGAAGCTCCAAGGGAGTGAACATAACGGGTCACAGCACACCAGCAATGGACAGGCTTACGCTGTTCTGGAGCACTGAAAAAGGCACCACAGATCCAGAAAACCCATACATTTAATATGGAACTCACCAGAGAAGCAGATCCAACGGGGAAGGGTCTGTGGGAGGAGCAGGCTGCCTCCAAAGGCTTACAGGCTAGATAGACAAAGAGTGGGGAGGGAAACAGAGGCAGAGAGGAGAAATGACTGTCTGAGATCACACAGCAGGTCAATAGTGGAGCTAGGTCTCCCAAGTCTCACTACAGTAGACCAAATAACTCTCCCATTTCCAATAACAACCATGCAAAGGACCATATGATGCAACACAGTCATGATTCCCCTTGACTTCTTCCCTTGAAATGTAGTGGCCACCTGACTTCCAATGTGCTTGAAAGAACCCTTGCTTTCTGCGTTGATTACCCTTTTATTATTTCACCGTGCCACGTGGCTCCACATGTAATTAAGGATTTAAATAATGAATATATATTAGCATAATGTAAATCATTGGCCATTAATGGAAACTGGTGTTAAATGCCTGAGAATTGTGAACATTTGAAGGCATCCAATCAGCCTAATACTGTTTTTAAATTAAAAACTATCTGCCTATTATAAATCACAAAAAAAGAGACTTTCTACTACCCTTACATTGTTCCAAACTCAATCTGCTGCACATCTGTTGACAAAACTATCTCCAAGGCCCTTAAGAGGGCCCTGAATATACAAATGTCTTGAATTAAGACAGCATGCAATGGTCAAACCATGATTATCCCAACACAAATTAAATCCTCCGAGTTAACATTACGCATGTCTACTCAAATTAAATTTAGTAAGGTCGGTTATGAAAAACAATTGTGATCTCACCACTTACTGAACTCATCCATCTTTCTTAATAAACTCATTACTGAGTTATAATTGGAGAGGTCCGCTTATGCCTGGACTGGGAAGCACAGCTTTTCTGAGGCTCTGGAAATCCTGCTCCGTCTTCTTCTACAGAGGCTCAGAGCAGCATTGGCAGTCAATTAACATCCCTAATAATGAATTCAGCGGAGTGATGGGACAATAGGACTGAATGTATCCTGGAATTCTGTGTTGCCTGACTTCCAAAATGTAACCTAACATGTTTTCATTACTGAACGCGGGGCTTTAGATAAAGCAGCCAGACCACTCTATCACAAGACAAGAGTCAAGAGCTGGCTGGGTCAGGAGACAGAAAAGTCAGACGCAGGAGACAAACAGGAGTTCAGAACCAGGAGGCAGGGAATAGTGGCAGGCCAGGTCAGGATAGCACAGGGTCAGATGCAGGAGACAAACTGGAGCCAGGATCACAAGTCAGATGGAAGGAATCCATCTGGGCCAGGATGCCAGGAAATCAAGCCAGGGAACCAGAGCAGGGTGCACAAGTCCCATAGTCCAGAGTAAAATGGAACCCAGGTCTTCAGACAGCTCCTTCTTCCTGCTGTGGGCTTAAGTAGGGTCAGAGGGTTAGTCAGCTGCTCTGTGATGCTGCCAATGAGACCTCAGGGGCAGAGCCTCACACTGGGGCTGGGCTCTGGAGGTCCCAGGTGGGCTATTACCATCAGGCTACCAGATGAGGTGTTGGAGTGTGGCTGTTTCCATGAACCTTACGGGCTTGGGTTTGCGACCTGTGGGTCAGAGAAGGGGTGACATACCAGGGCACAATCCAGACTACTGAGTAGCTGTGTCAACCCTGCCCTGTAGCCTGGAGGGTCCTTTATAGTGTCTTGCTGCTCACAAACAGCCTCCAGCAAGCAAGTCATGCCCAGCTACATCCGTGTGTGTGCTGAAGCCAGCCAGCCACACCTTGGATCTCACCAGCTTTACAGGTTACCACAGGGTGACCTCAGCGTACTCCCACATGTTCCCCAGAAATGTATGTCCTGCACTGCCCAGCCCTCTCCTGGACAGTGCAAATACACCGAGTGTGTTATTTCTTTAAGGGAATAATATGCACACAATTCGTTACCCCCTACGGAGTTACCAGACACTTCAGCTTGAGCGCACTGGATTAGAGACAACAATAAAACACCTTTGTTCGCTGCAAAGAGAGATTTTAAGTGAGAACAAGTAACGAGGCATAAAAGTCAGAAGTGGTTACAAGGAAGATAAAGATAAAATGCTTACTGATGCCTGAAAACAAACTATGTCAGATTCAAACAACTTTTTCTCACCCCACGCTTTCAGCCATCTTACTGACCAAACTCCAAGTCACACCCCTTCCCCCAGAGTCCAAGAGCTCTTTCATTTGTCTCTGCAGATTCGGTGAGTCCAATGGGCAAGGGTCAAGAGAAAGGTCCCTAGGGATGTTTGTCAGCCCTCTCATGAAAACATTTCCAGCTGAGAACCCAGGAGCTGAAGTGTCTGGGTGAAAGGATGTTCCCTGCTGTTTTTTCACGTTTGAACTTCCTTTGTCCTCCCTTCCTACCTGATTAATCTGTTTGCTGCTTAAATGCAAATTAAGCAGCATATACATTCCTTGGTTTAGGGCAGACCTGTTTGCCAACTCCTATTTGGACAGGGCTGTGGTTTGGAACATGCGTTAAGAATGTCATGCAGAAGAACCTTAAAATTTCACATACAATGTTGTCACACATATTTTCCCAGGACAATGCCAACCAGCAAATTATGACTTTTCAGCTGATACCTTACAAGGCATACTTTGCACAAAGATTATTACAATAGGGTGTAGGGTGTGAATACAGGGGTGTATTCCTTCACAAAGGGTAAGAAGATCCATAGAAAACTCAGATGCATTGTAAAGGCCCTGTTTTAGCTGATATAGCCAAACAGACTCAGCAGAATTGCACTAAAACTCTTCAGTGGCTTGGAGCAGAAGTTACCTTGTCTTGTCCATATCCCCTCCAACCACTGTCTCTCCAGCCCCAAGCCTGATTTCTTGGGCCAGAATCTGGGTGTGCCCCAAATGTACATTCCTACCTCTAAGGTTATGATATACTTTTAAAAAGTAAGTTCACTGAGAGACAGGTAATTTGCATGTTGAGTGGCCTAGTAAGCAGAGCAGGTGGTTACCAGTAAGGGTCTTGCATGTTCAGTGTTGTGATTGGGAAGCATGAGAGAAGAAGAAACAGTAACTGAGGATGCTCATAGAAGGTTAACTCAGACTTGCTGCTCATCTATCATAATTCATGGAATAAGGCTGGGGTATTCAATGATCCCAAGGGAGGGAGTAATCCAACTTCCATTGGAAGTTGGGCACCAACCTCTCATAGACTCATAGACTTTAAGGTCAGAAGGGACCATTATGATAATCTAATCTGACCTCCTGCACAATGCAGTCCACAGAATTTTACCCACCCATTCCTGCAATATACCTCTCACTTATATCTGAGCTATTGAAGTCTTCAGATCTTGGTTTAAGGACTTCAAGGTACAGAGACTCCTCCAGCATGTGACCCATGTCCCCTGCTGCAGAGGAAGGCAAAAAACCTCCAGGGCCTCTGCCAATCTGCCCTGGAGGAAAATTCCTTCCTGACCCCAAATACGGTGATCAGCTGAACCCTGAGCATGTGGGCAAGACTCACCAGCCAGACATCCAGGAAAGAATTCTCTGTAGTAACTTAGATCTCAACCCCTCCAACTTTCCATCATATACCACCAGGCCCCTCTATTGCCATAGTCAAAGATCTATTGCCAAAATTATGTTATCCTATCACACCATCTCCTCCATAAACTTATCAAGCTTAGTCTTGAAGCCAGATAGGTCTTTTGCCCCCACTGCTTCCCTTGGAAGGCTGTTCTCTTGGCCTCCTGTGAAAATGGGTGCAAAGCATCCAACCTAAGTTGGGTTCAGAATCCTTACCTCTTGGAATTTCCTGACTTTTGAGTGCTTGATCGGTTATTAAATTTCAAAAGACAGAGGAAGGGAAAAGTCACTCAAAATGCCCCAAAGATCCTGCTTGGGCTTTCCCACCCACTGTCCACACACAATGAAATTCACCTTTCTACAGGTGGTCAGTACAAGGCCTATGGGTTTAAGTGGTAGAGAGGCCATGTGCTGTGTGTAAACTGTGGCCTAAAAGCCACAAATATAGCCCAAGTGTTTTGTAGCTTTATTCACATATCACTCAACCATGGTAGGTAACTTACGAACAGTCCTATATTAATGCATTATGTTGATTTAAGTAACAACTTGAAAACCTGCTCAGCCACTGATATATTGTGCTTCTTGCTGATCATTTTCTATTTCTAAGATCACAATAAAGCAGTAACAAGGTGATTTCCAATTTATTATGGGACTTGCAAGATCTCCCTCAGTCTCACCATACATTTATTTTACCTAGTAGGACAAAACGCTATTATAAGATATTGCATTTCACAGTAAAGCTCTTGTGGATTTACATGGAAACACTAAAATTCACACAGTGCATTAGGTGTTTATATCGGGTGCGTGTCCAGAACTCTAGTATCCAGGCGTTACTGTCTGTAGAGGATACAAGCTGTATTCATTTCTACCACTCTATAGAACAGCCTGGATTGCATCACACTCAGTGTAAAAAAAACATTGAATGGGTTTTCTCATGAGAAGTTGCTTAGAGAAAGATCTCAGGTTCATCTAATCAAATGATGAGCATTAAATATCATCACTCAATCTAGTTTTGGTTTCTTCTTCTGGCAAGTCTCCCATC
This sequence comes from Dermatemys mawii, assembly GCA_007922305.1. Taxonomy (NCBI): domain Eukaryota; kingdom Metazoa; phylum Chordata; order Testudines; family Dermatemydidae; genus Dermatemys; species Dermatemys mawii. Next base: position 5,640,968 of record ML677375.1, read on the forward strand.
AATGGGGCCTATTAAAACACCAAAGGGAACTTATAAACTCGTGCTCCAAATGTTGCACAAACTTGATTGCCAGTGATATGCTAATTCTAATTAGAAATATCAGAACAAACGTTTGCAAAAGCATCATTCAATGAGCCAGCGTTTTGCAACCCCCTGCAGTTCATTAGAAGCTGCAGTGTTGAGAAAGGGCCTTCCAAACCCACAGAACATAATTTGTCCCAGATCAGATACTGTTGCTACTAGAGTATGTTTAGGCAGCTAAAACAAGTGAAGCAGTAAGTAGTGATGATTGAATCTCAGTTGATCCAGAGAGTCATTTGGTACACAAAGGTTCATCTTCTTTTCTAAAACACTGCCAACCCCTTTGATTTGGAAATCTGGGAAAGGTAATGAGCTACTTAGTAATGGTCTCCGGAGATCACTCTAGTACGCTCATCACTCCTGGCTCTCAGCTACCCTGTGTATCTCCCTACACATTTTGGTCCACAGGGGCAATGGTGGTGAGTAAGAATATCAGCACACTGCTTTCCCTGCCCACACACACACTTGTGGTTGTGGGATAACCCAGAACTTAACTAACCCACAAAGTAATCACCCACCCAGGATACCTCCAAAAAAAGAACATCGGGTTTAACTCTCGGCTAGCCCACAGGATGTGCCCGTAAAGCAAACTTTCCAAAGAATTTAGACAACTCAAACAAGACAGCAAAAACTTTAAAAAGCAGCAAAAGCTTTAAGGGGTAGGAGAGTCATGGCTGGCTTCCTTACTTCAGAAGCAGACACTGAAGGACTGAAATTCACTGTACTGGGATGCCTTGCTAGAGGCTGAATACAGTCAATAATGATTTGTAAACATATGCAGAAGAGGTAGCGATCTCCAGTATATTTGAGATGGAAGCATACCTGATATTACTCTGCCCCTGACTGAATGAACCTAGCCATAGCCTTGCTGTATCAAGACAGCCACGTCCTATTCATGCAAAATGAAATAGCCAGGTGGCCCTTTCAACATGGCCATCTTGGAGTCAGTATTGCCCATGGCATCAGTGCCAAAGAAAACAAAGTATTGGATGGACCTTATAAGCACTTTGGTCCTCTCCCAGTAGAACTGCAACACCAGTGCAATGCTGAGCATGTACTGCAGAGCCTCACCAGGATGGACAAGCAGGCATTGGCAGATTAAAGGTGGAACCTCATCACCCACTTGCAGGAGAATTTCAGCACCATCCCTATCGCCATCCTACCCTTGTAAAACTTGATGTGCCTGAATGAAGTGAAATCACTGCTACCAGGAAAATGACCTGCTCTGGAAACAAACATTGGGGGACAGGTATTGATTGACTCAAAGGCAGTTTGTACCAGCTTTGTCAGAACCACATTAATGTACCGCACCTCAAGGGTGGTCTTAATGCACGAGGATTGGTTCAAAAGTCTTAAAGCACTGATAGCAAAGGGTTGCAGATACATCGATCTACTCTTCATCTAGTTCAGGAGTCATCCTCATGCCATGGCTCTTTACTGCTGTTCTTAGGGACCAAAAAAACTGTAAAAGCTTGGGGAGTGTGTTTTCCATTTGTCTTTAAAAAAGGAATGGAGAAACCTGTCCATATGGCAACTTTAGAGAAGAAGCTCTCTCATAAGAGTACTAGTACACCCTGCTCCTGGTTAGGAGACAGATGCACCAATATTACTTGCTCTTGTGGCATTTCAGCACTTACACTGCTAAAAGGAACATCATAGCATAAAGATGGACAAAAATAATGATAGTGATGGTGGAGGAAACAAACTTTTTCACACCACAAAGATGGCCTTTCTTGGGTTTGGTTTGAGTCCAAGATGAGATTTCAGAAGTGCAGAGTGGGCTATTATAATTCTATGTGAACCATGACAACAATAAAATGTGATGCTCCATTTCTATTTAATGATTTTCAAAGGGAAGGCTTAGAATTCAGTCAAAAGAGTGGGAAATGATTGTATATCTATTAGGATTTGTATTGCCTTAGAGTTTAGGAGCCTTAGTCATGGCCCAGGAACATATTGTGCTAGGCAATGTATAGAACAAAAAACCCATCGCTATCCCAAAAACCTTTCAATCTAAGCATTGCACAAGAGACAACAGGTGGATACAGACCATGGAACACTGAAACAATGAGGCTAAGCAGCATGATAGGCCGTGGTCTAGACACAGCAGCTGCCTAACCGTTGACAAATCTGTTGAAATAAGCGTATGTCCATATTGTAAGACAAACACAAGCTTTGTGGTTCTAATTTTATGCATCACGATTATCCATAAGGTCAAAACCTAGGTCAGATAATTCAATTCAATTCTCTGACTCTCTACATAAACAGTCATAACTAGATAAAATATTGAATCCCCAATTCTATGTTTTGAATAGTAAGTCAATCTGGGTGAAAAGGTCATTTCTAAGACCGAAGCAGTTTGAACACGCTGAGGCTGAATCGTCAGCAGATGTGAACTGATGTGGTTCTGCTGGTAGCAGTTGAGCAATGCTGATTTACACAAGCTGAGGATCTGGCCAAAGCCAAATATCACTTTGTTTCAGAAGTGCACTTTCAGATTATTGGCTTCCCAGATCCCACCGAGTCCAAAGGTTAAGCCACGACACAGGCACTCTTCAGAGCAAGAAAACACCACTGAGATTATTATTTTCAGCCTCTGACAGCTTCATGGTTGGCCATGATGTGGTAGACCGGGGAAGAGGAGAAAAAGAATGTCCCCTGTCTTGCTATCTAGGTTTAATACTCTTGCTGCTCCCCCTAACAAGGAGGGAAGTAAAGGTTTGCAGCTTCCACAAACTACTAGAATCCATGTTACGCCCTCTGGGAAAGACAGCCAAGGAGAATTTGCCCCAGTGCTGTAATGAGTCAAATGAGGTATTTTACTGGTTACATGTTTACTGGTTATATGAATGATAGACGTTCGGAAATAGTTTATCCAGCCCATTTTTCTGCCATTAAGGTATAAAGGTGGGGGTAGGGTGTAGTGGCCCTTCCCAAGGACACCACAGCTAAATGTGAATTAAAGGTCTTAACCCAGGGAACCTTTGATGACACCAGAAAATCTTCCTAGCTAGCTTCTGAAATCACATTTCAGATGCTTCCAAAGACAGCAGTGGAAATGTCTCTCTCACACCCGTTCACCTCTGAGATAGAGGCACTGCCGCCTCCTGGGATGCTCTGACACACACTCTGGAAGGCCCTGTGGGTGAGAGCCCAGGCGTGCAGAGCTACCCAGCAGCTGGCATCTCCCGGCTGCCACCCAGCAGATACAAGCCATGAAGTTGCACCTCAACGGCTTGCCAGATAGCAGCCTCAGGGCTCCTATTCTAGGACATAAACCCACAGAACATTCCCAGAAGCATCCAGGCAGCAGTGTGGATCTCCTGTAGCTGCCATGACTGTTCTCCGCTCCTTGCTCCTGAATTCCTGGCTTTGACCTCGGCTTGACATAGACTTCACATCCTGACTCAGACTCCGACCCTTGGTAGTGACCCTGGCCTGGACTATGAACTCCTCTGCTACTCCCAGCCTCAGCTTTGTCCCTACTCTGACACTTGGTCCTGACTGCCCTTGATGGGATCCTGACACAACTTATTTATTTGGAAATTGTTCGGCCACTAGACAGCTTGAGCGATTCAGCACATGAAACAACCGAAGAATCAGCCAGTCTATTATGCCTCCCCTTCCATCTTCCTTCTGAAGGCTTTAATTCAGCAGGGTGTTCAGAGAATCAGTTACAACAAGAAAAATGTTTCTTGCTTAGGGTGGGCTGGGGCAGTGGCCACTTTTGGTTTGTGGCCACCCTACAGCCCAGTGCTTAATGGGATCTGGACCCCAAGGCACCGTGCCCTCCTCTCTCTCAAGAAGCCTCTTGACTTTCATGAAGCTTTCATGGGCGCTCCTGTGAAAGCTGAATTCCACGTACACTGCATAATCCTTGGCTCCAGCTGCAGGGAAACCAACTCAGAGCTCCATCCGAGACGCCGCCTGAATCAGAGTCCTCAACATTGCTTTTGCCCAGTTTACGTATTACCTAAAAAATGACAACCAGCTCTATTTTCAAAGCCTGGCACCAAGTTTTAGCCAGGAATTCCCAGTGATGAGTCATGCTGCTGACGCTCTGGGCTGCACTTTGAAAAATTAGGAGCTAGTTTCCCTTTATCCCTGGTGTTAATAAGACGCATACCTTGGGACACAGGCAAAAATGGACGCTGTCCATTCTGCGCTGGCTAATGCCTTTATTTATCAAATACACATTTTGCTTAAGCCTAGCAGTGTTAAGAGGGACTGTGATATTCGACTAGGTATCATGTCTTAGAAATCTCAGAGACTGACATCCTTCCATCCTTTCAGTACTGACACGGAGGCCATTTCATCTCCCAGGAAGCATGGGGGAATAATCTTGACTCTGGGACTGTTTGCTCAAGTTCAGCCAAGACTATTTCTCTGCTCTTCTCAGGCCGGATATGTTCCTGAGAAAAGCAAAGAGAACAGCTCACATGTGGATATTATAAACGGATCAGTGCCCAGCCAGGAGGTCTATCAGCAAAGGTCTCCTACAAAAATCCTTGTCCAAGCTTGCATTTGATTTAGAGCCATTTCTTTTCTGAGGAAACTCTGATCTGTAATTAATGAGAGAGCTTTGTCAGATGACCCTGTAAGTGCCTCCCAATAAAGTTTCACTGCTGAGATATCATCTCCTCTTGACATTTCACCAGCTCAACTCCCAACACTACCCAGGGAGACCTTGCCAGCTTCTACAGTTGCTCAAGAAGAACTGCGGAGTAAGTGGTTCCCCCAGACAGCAAAAACTCATGATTTAAAAAAAAATATCCTGTTCTACCTGGGGATGAAACCAAGTCCTTTTGAATGCGTGTCTGAAAAAACAGAGCTGGAGACCCAGCCCAGAAGAGCTAATAGCCAAGCAGTTATGGCACTCACCTGGGATACAGGAGAGCCCCATTCAAATCCTTGATTTCCCTGCCTGGAGCAGGGACTCACAGCCATGCCCCCCACATCCCCAGCCTAGACTATTGGTGTTCTGAGGTAGAGCTCACTCAGACTCACCTGTTGGAGAGACTGGGGCTATAAGGGAATTAGCTACTCAGAGACCAGGAGCAGGGGCACTGAAGGGGAGAGAGGAGGGGGGCACATGGGGCAGGTTGACTGAGGTGTAGGTAAAGATGGGTGGGGGTGAAGGGGTCGGACTCAACGGCCGATCAGCACAGGAGAGAATGTCCGGGGTGAACACTCTATCAAGCAGCCTGATTCCATTGTCTTCAAAGATCTTGCTGAGGCAGTCCCTTGCATTTGCTCCTGACCACTTGAGTTTCTCCGGCCTTCCTCCTCACTCCTCCTTTCTTCCTCAAGCCCACATGGACCAGGGGAGGGTGACCCCTGTATTGCTCTGTCCATCAGACCCCATGGCCTCCTCATTGCTCATGAGGAATTGGGGCTTGATTGAGTACCCATTGGAGGTAGTGGACAGATTCCCATTGATTTCAGTGGGCATTTGCTTGAGTGCAGAAGTTACTTGCACGCTGTGATGATACTAAACCACTGCTGCCTTTGCTCTCTATGTTTAGGATTCATTCTGAGCTCTGTCCACTCATTCTTTACAAATAAGCTGTCCAGCTCCTAGCTACTCCTGTTACCCTCAGAGCCCTTAACGGCAGCTGATGCATCTCTGTTAAGAGCTGGGTAACTCAGCCAAAGCAAACATGTTTTGCTGAAGTGGCTCTCTTCTGCTGCATTTGAATAAGATATATTGTCACTCACAGCACAGGAAGGCCATATGAGCACTGGAAGAAGAGGGATGAGAAGAGCTTTATTTTTTAAGCTCGTAGGGGAGTGCTAATAACTACAACCCAGCAAGCTCGCTCTGTCCATCCGCAGAGTGTGAGAATGATTTATTAGGCCAACATTTTGATTGGTTTTCAGTAGGGGTAGATCCTCAGTGTGAATGGTCAATCTGACTCTGAAATCATGAGCATCACACCTCATTTTACGACCCATGTCCTGACAAAGGACCATAGTTAAGTATTCAGCACCCAGTACCTCCTACTTCTGTCATTTAATTTAGGTGCCAGAGGCCTTGTCTTCACTACCAAAACTAAAATAAAAAAGTGTGTTCTTAAGCCTTAGTGAAGACCAGACAGTTTGCATTTTTCACCTGAGTTAGTAAATCACAATAAACCTTCAACTCCCCTAGATTCTTTAACGCAACCTGCGGACTTGCATGGAAATTAAAAACTGCCTTGTGGTCTCTAGGATTTGAATTGGAGTTAATTCATTCAAGTTAAGAACACACTTTGTTTTGCAGTGCACGTGAGGCCCAGCTGTTCTACTTTCAGAAGACACACAGGATGGGCTTTTCAGAAGCATTCAGCATTAGCCTGGTTTTGTCAATCCAAGTGACATCAATAGGAGCACAGCAAAGCCATGGTGGAGTGCTTTTGAAAAGCCCACCCGTAATCTGGGAGTTTAGAAACATACCAGGCACTTATACATACCAAGATAAGTCAGGATTCTCATGTTTCAACCTTATTTCCACTCGTCTCCTATTCCCACCAGTCAGCATTCTTCCATGGCCTGGGTAAATTCTCCTCTCAACTCAGTTACTCCAGTGCAAGCCATTAACTTTAAAACTGCGCTAGTGTCACTTAGGGTATGTCTACACTGCAGCTGGGTAGACAGAACACTTCTCCTCAAGCTAGTGCTCAAAACAGCAGTGTCGTCATAGCCGCGTAGGCAGGCTGACCAAATGTGTAGGCCAAGCCACCGTCTGTGCTGCCACAAATACTGCTGTTTTCAGTGCACTAGCTCGAGCAGAGCTAGCATGGGTCTGGCACTCGGAAACATGCTCCCAGCTGCAGCGTAGACAAAGGAATTTAGCCCTTTAGTCACAGTATATAAACCTAGCACGGCTGTGTGAGCTGTGTTTAGCTGATTACCAGGGTACTAGAAAACCACATTCATTGGACAAAAAGCAGCATTTTTTGACATTAGAGAGGATGGGCCAAGCCCTGAAGCGCTTTACAAGTGAGCAGGATTGGATCCCAGATTAGTAACAAAGTGCAGACACCACAGTATCTGAAAATGGAATCTGAATGAGTTAGCACTGTCTGCCTTGGTAAAGTGCCTGTTTTAGACCATTTTGAGGCACGTAATCTCTAGGCAATTATCACTGGATTCACACCAGATGAACCCCTTCCCACGTTGTGTTACATTTCAAATCTTTATTCCATGCCTGTAGGCTTTCCCCCAGGACTGCAAGGCTCCAAACGCTGCAGTGCTCCAGCGTAATGGCTCTCTAGCTTAACACAACTCTTCATGGTCATTAAAAGAAAATGATTTAATTAATTCAGGAACTCAAGAGCATTCCGTTGAACTGAATTTAAACTTCGAAAAACCGACCAACCAAAGTGCACTTAGGCAGAGGAAGGGGAAAAAAACTAGTAATAAAAATAGCCACAGTTGACTTCTAATCAAACCAAACTCTCTAAGAGGAAAACACTCTAATGAAGCACTTAATGATGCCTTAATTTTTTAAATAACTGATGCCTTTGGAAAGACTCTAAAAGAAAAATGCCAATGTGAAAGCTTTAGGCAAAGTCACACAAATCCGATTAACATTAAAAAGTAGGTATGGGTAAGTGTGCTTGGATAAGACACGTGGAAAGGACATGTGTGTTTCCTAGGTATATACAGAATACAGTGTGCCATGCTCATCTGAGGACAGTTACATGGCAAAGGGACTGCTTTCATATTAAGCCAGATAAGAGATTATGGATTGGCTGTTCCATGGAGGAAATAAACAGCCTCTTCCTTAAACCAAATCTGAATATCCCATTCTGGAGTCATTTTTGGTTAATGTTTTTTAAAATCATATGAAGAGACATACTCAGACTAGAACCTCAGCTCTGAGAATTCCCCTATCCCCTTAATTTTAGAGGTAGCTGAGCTTCATGATCCTAGAGAGAACACTTCTCTGAGAGCCTAGAGCCAAAATGTCAGGGAAGCCACATGTCTCAATCAGATTCCAATCCATTACTGCTAGTGACGCCCTATTTGTTCCCTTCTTCTATACTGCTTTGTTCCCTCCTATCGTACGACCTCCCCATGCCCCTCTCGACTGTTTATGAGGGATGAAGACAAGTCCCTCAACTTCTGCAGCTCTCCCTCTTTCTGCCCCAAAGTGTGCGTGTGTAAAGAAATACTCCTCATCCCCTCTCCCAATCCCATCCAAAAGTCAAATAAGCCCACCAACCTTCAAACATCCAGGGTGTCTGTCTCCGTCCTCCTCCACATCCATCCCAAACTGCGCCAATAACCACCAGACCTTTCAGATCATACAAACCAAAGAGTTAAGCCATGGTCCTCAATAACTGGTGAACATGGCATTCTGCTATGGATGGTGTGCTCTACCTAGGTAAGTTTCCAACTGTTTGGACTCTAGGGACCATGGAGTTGCTGCTTGCCTACAGTGACAGAACCAGTTCAGCAATTCATCTTTTCATCTAGGCTAGTCATATACCAAAGCAGCTCCTCTGATACCTAATTCTCAGCAAGATATTTCCTTTACATGGGTGTTCGTGGCAAACTGATTTCCCTCGTGTTTAACAGCACCTACAATCAGCACTGTTAATTTTCTCTCTCTTCCACAAGGTAATAAACTATTGCACATTTTCCCTGGAAGGGAGAGATTGCTCATACATGTTGCATCACATGAAAGCTTGATACTCGCAACTGATACAAATGAGCAAAGACTGCTCCTTAATCCTGAAGGAATAAAACACTGTATAAAGCAAAACGTCACTAGCTTAGTATACCATAATTGCTTATATTAAGTCTATAGTCCTCTTCACAATCTTTAGATTGGTTTCCTTGGACTGCCTATCTATTTAAATGGTACTTCGAGAAATTCTGTTACTTATCGTTTCATGGCCACCAATTGCTTGCAGTACAAGTTGAAACTCTTCATATTGTGGCAGCTATTACAGTACGATTCCGTTCAAAAATATTCTTCTGTATAGTCTGAATGTGACCACAGTGCCAAATTCTGACTTCTTTTGGATCCAAGTAATCCTGGGGGGCTTTGACAGAGCCATAGAAGCAGAACTAAGGATGAAACTTCATGGCCAGTTGGGTGGGCATGATGAATGTCTCACGCACAACCTCACTGAGATAGAGTGGATGGAGAAAAAAAGCCAACAGCAGAGAAAGAAATTGGAGGCAGCCTGGCATGGGGAGATAAAGAGAGCCAGTTGAGAGAGGTGGAACAGTTTTAAATTGCTTCTACCGCTAATGGAACAGGAGGCCCTCTCGGCCACAAAAGCTTACTCTTGTTTCTTCTTTTATTCCCCCCTTTCCCTAGCTAACTGGGCTCAGGTCACCAGTTTTCCTGCTCCAATGCTCACTCCATATCTATTCTATCCTCTCCTACACATCTGTCCACTGTTTTCTAGGCCATCTCCTGTTCTCCAGCCATGATCTCTAGTCTCAAATACTTCCCTAATCGGTTTCCCTTCACCCATCCTTTGCACATGTCCAGACCATCTCAGCCACCTTTCTTGCAGCTCCTCTCTGACACTGCAGATTTTGCTCTCACTCGCGATGACATCATTCCACACATGGTCCATCAATGTCACCCCCTCACTTCCCTAAAACATCTGATTTCAATGGTGCAAAAAAACATTTTAAAATCAAAATTTTCTTGTGGAAAATTTAAATGTTGAGGAAACTGCATCTTTTCTATCTAACTGATTTTTTGACAGAAAATTCCTGATCAGCCCTGACCGGTAGCCACATATAACAGGTGCTTTAGCTTGGACCATATGAAAAAAAAAGATAAAACCACATCTGTGTAATCAGTGGACAGACTTCATAAATACATTGAAGACCCCAGTTTCTGCGCTGCACAGCAAGCAAAGCACAGAAAAGTGGTGCAGAGAGGGACTGAATGCAACACTGAGACACAAGGCATACTCCATCATAAGGAACTTACCCTTTTGTAGACCTTTCACTCAGAAAGTGAACTCAGCACTACTGTGTCTGTGCTCACCTGGAGCTTTGAAACCAAACACATTTCTTTCCTGATCCCCCAAAGAATGTAATGTAATGCCACAACGGTAACCTCACACTCACCTTGGACGTTTTCCTCCAGTGAGAAAAGCTAACACAAAATAAATTCCCACAGGATTTGCCTGTAAACTTATGAAAGAAAATGAACTTGGCATAGAAAAGCAGGCAAGGAATGCAAGGTAAGGTGTTCCACAGTATTGTACAACAGCAGTAATATCTTCAGCACATTTTTTTTTCATGTGACTATTTGTAGGCATTGAGCACAATAAGCCAATTCATCGTACGGAGTCATTTCTATATTGCACTAGTGCTTAGGGGGGATTTTCAGAGATGCTTAGCAGCCACAATCAGTGCCCTGTGTTTAAAAGGCCTCAGCACATCAAATGCTGATTTCTTCAGAAGAAATACCCATACGTGATGCAGGGGAAGCTGTTGGGTATCAAACAGTCTTCAATACGTAGCTCTTATTTAGTGCCTAAATGGAAGCTGAGATCTTTTGGAAAACCTGACCCGGATTGGGAGAGATCAGAACTTGACTATCTAGCCCAAGGATCAGTCAGGACTTCATTGTGCTAGCCACTGTATAAACAAGTCTAATACAGCATTGTCTAGGAGTATGAAAAGAGGTAACAGGTGGATTATACTATGAAATGCAGATGGAAATGTTCACGGAAACGATACAGATGAGTGCACAAAGGCTCAGTGGTCTAGCGCCCATAGTCCTCACCTATTCCTCCACTCCAATAGCACTAGGAGTTATCCCCACTGGTCATCCCTGCCCCTTGGCTCTCTCCCATGGAGCTATGGCAATTTGGAGCAGGCACAGATCTGTCCCTTCATGGCCACGTCTGCACAAGAAGTAATCTTATATATGGATGATGGATTGTCACCCAAAGCCCCAGATGGGCCAATGTGATATTATTCAAGCAAATGAAGAGGAGGAGGAGGCAGCTCTAAAGATGTTTAGATGGTCAGATGCTTACTTTTAAGGTCACTTTTAATGATAATTGTGTTTAAACTTCTCTCCAAAGAATTTTTTTTCATGAACACTCAACATCATCCAAGGTTTTGATGATCCTGAAACGCTGAAATGATAGGAGGTTTCACATAGCAGCAGAAAAACATTTCTCCCAGTGATTATTAATACCCAGGAGGGGCAAAAAAGATCAATAATCAGAGGATTAATTGTGGCGCTAGTCTCCATTCTGTTTCAGCATTAAATATCCATCTGAATCAGCATCATTTTATATTGCCATTTCCATGGGTCATGAAATATACAATTCATGCACTTGTGAGGTATTTAAGCCCCATACGCTATTCTATGGGTTTGATTGCTGCTTTGCATATTCGTCAGGTGTCAAAATAATAATAATAATAAAAATAACACTCATTATCCTTCAGCCACAATGAGCTCTGGGGGTGAACATAATAAACATGAGTAAATTGCATGACCTGCAGTTGGTATCCTCAACAAATTTGATTTAATAGCTGGGTAAACAAAACAACATTCTTCATCATGTAATCCCCCTTTGCCCTCAGATTGCCCCAGCCCAAAAGTGGGGAGGGGAGTCAGTTTGAGAGCAAGAGCCCATCTTTGTGCTGTGTTTGTATAGCACCTAGCACAATGGGGCCTTGGTCCATGACTGAGGCTCCTAGCTGCTACTGCTATTATTATTATTAGCGCTCTCAGCTATTCCAAGTGGGACAGTTCAGTCTTTGGCTGGCCTATCATAGCCTGACTGGAAGTGTATTTACTTGGGCAAACTGTGGATCGGTACTTTTCATCTGAGGAGTTCCTAGAGCAGTTCTAGTAAAGTCCAATGAGCTAGCTTGTGCTTTCAGGCCCAGCCCCGAGTGAGGGACAGTGGGTCACCTGTGTATCCAAGGAAGTGCAGCGACTCAGCCTTTGCCTACACACAGAGTTGCATCAGTTTGATGTTGGGTGTGATTTTAAATGGATGGGGTTAAATCCGTGTCAATGGCTGTGTGGGTGCCCTCACTAAGATTTAAACCAGACCTTTTTCAGTTTGGCAAAAACGGACTCGGAACAGGGTTCAGCTGAACCAAAATAAGCCACTCAAACCAAAGTAAGTGTCCACACAATCCTTTCACCTAACTGGTTTACTTAAACTGAAGTATAGACACGCGTCCTTTTTCTTTCTTGCTCTCCTGAGGCAATTATTTCCTGTTGCACAATACCAGAAGCAAATCATACCACCTCTGATACCGCGTACTAGGGACGAGCCAAGAGTCTCCCCATTCCCTCTCCATGGAAGTTCCTCCAGTCTGGGTAACCCACTTTGGATGTAAAATGGATTCTTACCCCTCTGTGTGGGCATAGAGTCCAGCCAGTGGGGCATAGCCATCTTCCAAATACCCTGTGATGGGACAGTGCCACAAGAAAGGTAAGCCAGCTATGCAGAAGGAACCGCATGGGTGGGGTAGTCCCTCCTGCTAACTATTTGGGGTTCAAGTGAAGGCCTGGAAGTACACAAGTTTGAAGCTGACTATCTGTGTATGGGCCAACATTCAGCTCAATGCATAGTCCAAAATTCTGCTTTCAACAGTGTTGATTACATATTACCCCATTTTACTTTTATACCCAACAATGGGGGAGTGAGCGTGCTGTGGCTGATGGGGCACCAGGCTGGAACTCAGATACCTGTGTTTCAGTCACAGCTCTGTTTCTGATGTGCCATGTGACCAGCAAACCCGTTTGCTTTACTTCCTCTACTGTCAGGACTATCTGAACTGTAAGTATTGCTGGGTGAATAATGGGTTTTTCAGTTCAGGAGCAATTTTGAAAAAATTGAAGACAAATCGTTTCACGTTGATCCAACAACATTTTTCTCCTCTCATCTTTCAACAAATCAAGAAGTTAAAAAAATTATTTCTGGTCAAACAGGACCATTGGTTTCAATGTTGACCCTTTTGACAGGTTTTTGATTGATTCTAATCAAATTAATGGAAATTTTGAAACTGTCATTTTGAATAAGAAAAATCAAAACATAAAACATTCAATTTTAAAAGCTTTTCATTTTTTTCAGATTATTTTAAAGCTTTCTCAAGCTGAAACAATTCAGAGAAATGGACACAAATTTGCAAAACATTTTGGTGTCACCAATTCTGTACCCTTCGCTGAAAAGAAGTTTTGGTCAAAATAAGACCTCCATTGCTAACTGTAAGCGCTTTGGACAGGGACTCTGTGTTTGTATAGCATCTGGCACAATGGGGCTCTGCACTTAGTTACAGCTCCTTTGTGCTACTGCAATATAAAACAATAACAAATGAGGTTTCCTCATGAAAGAGCAGTGCAATAAATGATGTTACTCACCGGACAATCTCATATAGTCAACTAATCTTGCATGCTAATTAAAAGAAAACTATCTGCAGAAATTTGAAGGGATCCCTTTTTGCTGGGGGTGTTCCTATGAGCCCAAATTCATAGTTACATGTCTACACTTAGGGAAAATACTCCATATGGTGTTGTCAACTCTTGCAAAGACTCAGCATCTGGAGACAAGTGATTGAGGATCTAACCTGTCATTAAACAAAGGAAGCTTCTGATCCTCATGGTTGCAGAGAAGAAAAATTGAAAACATGATCCCTAAAAGCTCAAACCGATGGTAAATCAAAAGGACTAAAATCTTTTTTTTAATCTTATGATCTTTAAGCCTAATGACTTTTACCAGGAATAGGACTAACTCATGATTTTTGAGCACTGGAGGATGGCAACAGTATTTGCATGTAGTACAATCAACCAGAAAAGGGGGTTGTTGGTATAATGCCAGCGACAGCTGGCTGGCATACAAACAGGCTTTAGCCAAAATCATAAAAATGCTCTTGATGGAAGGCTGCAATATATCACTCCTCTATCGCTAAGAATTCAGAATAACAACACTCAAGAACCCAAAAACAGAAGAAGAGAAAGCAGGCTTCTCCCAAAATCAGCGAAGCCCAATTTACTTCAGCTCACTCTAATCCAACTGGCTGTTAAACTGACTGCAATTAGGCCCAGTTCTCACTTTTCCCTTCAGAGCCCCCCAGGTTGCAAACCAGACAAAGAACAAAACGTGTGCCGAAGCGCAGCTTACAATTTCATTACACCATAGGAATGTTGCATCAGAAACATGGCTTTCCTTCTGGAATTACAAACCCAGACTCTGGCGATTCTCACACAGCTAACAGGGCTCCACACAAGCACAGATTTCTGCCTGTGAGGGTCAGGTCACGGGAACAGTGTCTTAGATCCCAGTCACGCACTCCTCGTGCAGACCAAACTGTAAAGATTGCAAGAACATGGGCTAATTAAAATTAAGGAACACTTTATTCCTAATGATCACCATTGCCCCATTAGTATGAATTACAAATCAAGGGCTTGGTCATTCCTGCCACGGCTGAGCATGTATGGGAGCAAGATCAGAGACATCTAAGATGAGGTGCATAGAACAGAGGAGAACAGGGCCCATAACGTGGGCCCATCCAGCTCACAGGACCGTCCTGCCTGGCCCTTGAGCTCCTGGCCGGGGAGGCTACCCCCCTGCCCCTCCATCACTGTCCCCCTCTTTGCTGCAGCCACATTGCAGTGCAGGCAGCACCGCTGGCTCCAGTGGGGCTGAGGGCTCCTGCTGCTCTGAGCGGCAAGGTAAGGGGGAGTGGGGAGTTGGATAAGGGGTAGAAGGTTCCAGGGGGGGCAGTCAGGGAGAAGAGGGCAGTTGGATGGGGTGTAGGTTCTGGGAGGGATGGTCAGGGGACAGGGAACAAAGGGAATTGGATAAGGTGTGGGAGTCCTGGGGTCCTATCAGGGGGCGGGAGTGTGGACAGGGGTCGGGGCAGTTAGGGGACAAAGATCATCGGGGTTGGATGGGGGTGAGGTCCTGGGGGTCCTGTCAGGGGCGTGGAAATCCCAGGAGGGGGTGGTCAGGGGACAAGGAGCAGGGGGGGTTGGATAGGAGGTGGGGACGCAGGGGGGCTGTCAGCAGGTGGGAGTTCCGGGAGAGGGTGGTCAGGGTACAGGGGGCAGGGGGGTTGGATAGGGGTGGGGTCCCAGGGGGCCTGTCAGGGGGCAGGAGTCCTGCAAGGGGGTGGTCAGGGGACAAGGAGCAGGGGGGTTGGATGGGTTGGGGATTCTGAGGGAGGCAGTTAGCAGGAGGGAAGAGGGAGGGGATAGATAGGGGGTGAGGGCCAGGCATTGTGGGGAGGCACCGCCTTCCCTACCTGGCCCTCTATAGAGTTTCACACCCCGATGCAGCCCTCGGGCCAAAAAGTTTGCCCACCCCAATCTAAATCATTGGTGAAGCTATTGAACAGAACCAGACACAGAACTGATCCCTGCTGGATCCCACTCATTATGCCCTTCCCTGATGACTGTGAACCACTGATAACTACTCTCTGGGAATTGTTTTCCAACCAGTTATCCACCCAACTTATAGTGGAAATGGCAGTGGTGCTTATTGACTTCTTTGTTTCGGTTTTCGCCAAGAAGTTTGGTGGTGATTGGATGTCTAACGTAGTGTATGCCAGTGAAAATGAGGTAGGATCAGAGGCTAGGTGGCATTTCCCTAGTTTGTTTATGAGAAGGTCATGCGAGACAGTTTCAAAAGTTTTGCTAAAGTCAAAATATACCATGTTACCACTCCCCCCCATCTATAAGACTTGTTTCCCATTCAGAGAAAACTGTCAGGCTGGTTTGACATTATTTGTTCTTGACAAATCCATGCTGTTACTTATCACCTTATTATCTCCTAGATATTTGTAAAATTGATTGCTTAATTATTTGCACTATTGTCTTTCCAGGTACAGAAGTTAAACTGATTGGTCTGTAATTCCCCAGGTTGTCCTTATTTCCATTTTTGTAGATAGGTACTATATTTGCCCTTTCCAGTCTTCTGGAATCTCACGTCTTTCATGACTTTTCAAAGATAATAGCTAATGGCTCAGATATCTCCTAAGTCAACTCCTTGATTATTCTAGGATACATTTCATCAGGCCCTGGTGGCTTGAAGACCTCTAATTAAGTAATGTTTACCTTGTTCTTTCCCTATTTTAACTTCCGATCCTATCTCATTTTCACTGGCATTCACTATGTTAGATGTCCAATCACCAAACTTCTTGGTGAAAATCGAAACAAAGAAGTTATTAAGCACCTCTGACATTTCTACATTTTCTGTTATCCTCACACACACTCCTTGAGTAATGTACCTAATGTGTCCTTGATCTTCCTCTTTCTTCTAATGTATTTGTGGAATGTTTTCTTGTTACCCTTTCTGTTGCAGTATAACCCGGGTTACCACACATGGATCAGGATCCAGTCGTGCTAGGCCAAAGTCATGGGGCTCCATGGGTCCCACTCCCTTAAGACATTTTTGAAAGTCTCACTTTTATTGATGTGTTATTATTTTGGACACCTTTCATAATTATTATTTGGATCATCTGAACATGCAGTAGCCCCAGTCATGGAGCTAATAAATCCATCACATCACAACTTGTTAAGCAGAAGGATATTTGAGTTTGGATCAATGACATACATATGAGTCAGTGGTAGGGTGGAGGGATTCAAGTGTACAATTCTCCTTCACAAATATGTTACGTGTAATACTGTTTCTATCTCTGCTTTTCAGCCTTCCTATAATGGCAAAGCCTGGTGACTGTTCTGTGAGCTGGAGTTCATGACGTACTGTCTGTTCATGTTTGGCAGTGGTTGGGTGCATTTTCAGATCTACTGATTTTGCTCATTGCTGGAAATAGCACTGGCAGCACTATAATGAGAGGAACTAGAATTTTCAGAGCCATTTAGACCACTTCAGCCACACCACTGCTACCCTAAGAGCAAATAGTGTCTAATTATTCTAAATTAGCTCACTGTACAGATAAGAACCTGATTTTTCAGAAGTTCTGAGCTCTCCCAGTTCCCCTACAAGTCCCTGGATATTGTAAGTAGAGCTAGTTAGGAAATTGCTTTTTGTCCCTTTGCAAAATTTTGGGGGAGGTTCGCTAGAAACTTAAATCCCAAAACTATATAAACTGAAAAACTGGGGGAGGGGGTTAACCCAAAAATGTTACTTTTGATGGAAACCAAAATATTTTAATTAGAAACAAATTCTTATCACAAAAAAAATGGTCTTTAAAGAAATACCATTTTTCAACGCAAAACATTTCCATTACAAAAACGTCCCTCAGCTCTAGTTGCAAGTACTCAGCAATTCTGCAAATCAGCCAAGGAGGGATGTGCATGGTGAAGAAACTCGGAAGAATTGTTTTGAACTGAAAAGTGTCAAAATTCCCCAGCATTGTCTCTAGGATTTGTTTAGAGAAACAAAAGAGAGATGTGTAATTGTCAGGCATTGATAAATTGTGCAAGAAACTCTACTGATGATTCATACCAGTAGAACTTGCTGCAAAATAAACTCTGACCTTGATCCTCAAGAGACCTACTTAGAGCATCCTGGAAGACAATGATATATTTCTGCACACTAACCTCTGAACAGTTTGCCTCTTCAGCTTCTTGAAACAAGCTAGTTCCAATTAAAGAGAAGAGGTGGAATATCTCAGACATTTGTTTTAGTGACAGGGTATGCTGGGGTTATGATGTCATAGCACCAAGAATACAAGGCAGGAAAAGCTGGTGTAGGACTTGCTTCAGTTTCAGAATCTGTATTACTGGAACACCGTAGAAAATATTTCCCTGTTAAAAAAAACCTGAGCTCTTGCAGACAGCAATAGAGAGAGAGGAAGTATGACTTTGTAGCTAACAGAGGGCTGGAATTCAGTTCTTTGCTCTGCCACTGACTTGCTAAGTACCCTCAGGCAACTCACTTCATCTCTGTGTTTCAGTTCCCCATCTGCAATGTGGAGATACTAATGCTACTGTTAGTATATAGGCTTATTTGTTAGCCTGAGATAGAATTTTGGGTTTAGATTTTTAATACTTTTATATTAATATGTGTGAAAAACAATAAACAAAGACACTGTATGTTGCATTTTTTACAACCAGATGGGACTTTTAGTACAATAAAAAATAAATAAGGAATACAGTTACAGTGTTACAGGGTATGGTGAAAGTATAATATATGAGCATACACTGGAAAGCTGCCTGACTCTTCTCTTAAGGCAAGGTGAAGCAACCAGTCAGAAGGAGTAAGGGAAGTGGGGAGGGGTTAAAAAAAGGTATAACACACTAATGGCTTGGCTACACTGGCACTTCATACCACAATAAAGACTCCCAGAGCACTCTACCTTACTCCCCGTCCACACTGGCAAGGCACATAGAGGCGCTCTGACTTGTTGGCTGGAGCGCTCCTGGTATTCCACCTCAGCAAGAGGATTAATGGCTGTTGCGTATTGGGTGAGACACCTCAGTGTAAATGAGGAGTTACATTACTGCGCTCTGATTGACCTCCAGAAGCACCCCGTAATCCCCTTAAGCCAAGTGGCCTCTCTTCCCTTTGTTGTGAAATGTTGTAGGAATGTGGAGGTGCCTTTTCAGAGCTCCATTTCAGACAGCGGCTACTTATCTGCAATGGGGCAAAGCAAACATTTACCAAGTGAGTGAGTGAGAGGCAAGGGAGCTAGGGGGATCTGAATTTACAAGACAGCATGCTGACACACTCTCAGCATCCCAAAAACCCACTCTCTCCCACCCCTCACATACACACAACATACTCCACCCCATCCCCCTCATTTGAAAAGCACATTACAGCCACTTGAATGCTGGGACAGCTGCCCATAATGCACCACTCCCAATGCCACAAATGTGGCCACACCAGTGCGCTTGCAGCTGTCAGTGTGGACAGACTGTGGTGCTTTCCCTAGTACGCTCTCCAAAGGTTGGTTTAACCCAAAGCCCTCTACAGCCGCAAGTGTAGCCAAGCCCTAAGAAGCCAAAGAAATGCCGGTCCCTGGCTACAGCACAACCTAACTCCTCACCACTCCCATAAAATACAAAAGAGGTGGAACAAAGACCCTTTGCTGACCTGCTCTAGAAGGGAAGACAACGAGCAAGGGGAGGATTCAGAACAGAATTTTCCCCAGGTTCAAGGTGAACTTGGTTTCTAGCCCATTTCTTTTTCTTATTAAAGGTTCAGCTACCCATTCACTCCGGAAAGATGAGAAAATCAAAACTACAAAAAAATCATTCCCCACCCCAATGTTTCCTTCATAACACAGCATCGCTGATGAATTTTGGTGCTGCAGATGGTGCTTTTGTGCTGTATCCTCAAAACACAATACATCTTGAATATTTCTAGTTCTCAGATGGAGACCAACACAAATTGATGCAGCTTAAGTTCAAATCTTCAGAAAGAAAAGTCTAAGAGTTTATGTTTACACAATGAAAAATTGTCTCCAACAATTAGGATATTTATTTGTAAGCTTCAATCCTATGGTTTTATTAATAAATAATCATTAATTTTTGGTGGATCCCACAGCTGCCATATCTGACCAAGCAAAGTTTTGCTAGCCGGGTTAAAGGTATTCTTTTTACTCTGCAGGGAACCACTGATTAAAGAGACTCTTAAAAGTATACCTGAGGTTTCTTTACAACTTAGAAGTGCCATCCAGATATCAGTGACAGCAAAATAAGACTGATAAACTATTGCTAAAAGCTTTTTATTCTATTCCCCCAAAAAAGGTACTTTTTGGCTTGAAGCTGGAATGTCTGTCCTCAGACTTTTAAGTGAGTTTGTGCTTGTTAAAGCCACTGCAGGAAGCTTCATTATAAAAGCAACTTGGTACATGAGAGTACAGGCCATTAGTTTGCCTAAAAGATGAATGGGCCTATTGATCTCTTTGAACCTAAAGGTTCTTATTACAGATACTAATTGTCTTACGGTGCCCCATTTCGTACTTGCCAGTTCTGCTGTCACCCCTTGAAGCAGCTTCTTGGAAAT
This sequence comes from Dermatemys mawii, assembly GCA_007922305.1. Lineage (NCBI taxonomy): Eukaryota > Metazoa > Chordata > Testudines > Dermatemydidae > Dermatemys > Dermatemys mawii. The sequence continues at coordinate 5,660,959 of ML677375.1, forward strand.
CTTGCACACAGAAAATTATTCACTCAACCTGTCACCAGTATTTCTCAGAGGGAGCTTTTATGCCAGAACTGATGGCTTAAAGGTTGTTACTTCTAGACTGTTTTCCCACTCTCTCTCACTCTCTCTCTCTCTGTCTCTCTCTCTCTCCTTAAAAGCATTCCACATAATGCACTGCACAAACAAAAACAAAAACCCACCTATCTATACATAAGGGACACTCACACTTCTCAGCGTACTTGACTAGAGGCCACATTGATGCCTTGTTAGCAGTGGGAGGGATGTACCTAATATTAATTGATGGGAACAGATTGCCGTGTGCTCATGTCCAAGAGTGAGCTAAGGGCGAGGGAGATGTCTACAGTTCCTAGTAAGCAATGTTCTGAACTGATCCAAGCAACCAGGTCACTCAGATCAGGATTAAGCTTTACAGCGGGGACATGTATCCGCCATGGTCTATGCGCTTCTGTTTTACAGATGAGGCAGGGTGCAGTAGTTGGCTATTTCTCACATATGCCTTCTTGTGTAAGATTTTAAAAACCATAAATAAACCCGAAACACACACTATGGGCCTGAGCCAAAGCCCACTGACCTCAATGCAAGTTTTCCCATTCCTTTTTACAGGATTTGGATAAGTTCTGATGAAATCAGAGAAAAAGACCCATACAACAACCGAAAGAACATGGGACAACTGTTATTCACTCAATAGGAACACTTTAATGGGGAAATGATGCAGGAAAAGATGACCTGCTATGAAAAAGTCAATGTTATGTCAGAGAGGGAATTCATGCAAAGTTAAAGCAAAATAAAGCAAGTAGTGTCATGGAAATGGAGAATAAATAATTATTTTCATTTCTCAGCTTAACTATCATTAAAACTAGAGCTGGCCAGAAACGGGAATTCCCACTCCCTGGGAAATTCTGAAATTTAAGAAAAAGGTCAAAATTTCCCCACAGAATAGGAATTGCAAAAAAAAAAATGGTTTAGAGAAAATCAAGGAGCCCGGCACCTAAGGAGTATGGTGGTCCCGGAGGCCCCAACCCCAGGCATGTCCACCTGGTGGGGGAGGGAGTAGGAGAGCCACGGGTCTGGAAAATGCTTTCCAATGACAAATCACAATGTTTTCGGCAACTGTGAGAATTTCTTGTGGAAAATTTTGACTTGCCTAAAGTGATTTTTCTGTTGGAAAAAATCATTCTGACAGAAAATTCCCCACTGGCTCTTATGAAAGGACAGTAAAGGCTGAGAACGTGACTCCTGAATAGAACCTTAACCAAATATTCTGAGGGAGATTGTCAAAAGCTCTCAGAGCCGGCTTAACTCTGCTCCTACGGAAATCAAGGATAAAACTCCCCCTGGCTTCATGTAGGAGCAGAGTTAGACCAATGTTGAGTGCTACTGGAGATCCCACCCTATAACTGTTTAAAAATGCTGGGAAACTGCAAATTCACACTTAACATCACTGATACTAGCGGGGTTGATTCTTTATTGACAAAACATCTAATAACTCGGATCTATGAGTTTATTAAGCATAGATAAATCCACGCACTACAAAAAGGGTAATAGTTTACCCAATCTGGAGAACTGCACACAGCTTCACTGTTTCAAAAGAGTGAGCGTAATTTGGACCATATTTATGTAATGGGTAGCAATAGCAAGCACAACATAACTACATTTAACATCCTTGTAGGTGAGAATATCAAAGAAACTTACCACAGTAGGCTTTAACTTCAAAAAGGGAAACTAGACGAAAATGAGGAAACATGTTAAACGAAAATCAAAAGGAATGGTCACAAAAGTCAAAGGCCCACAAGCTGCCTGGAAACTTTTAAAAAACAGCCTAATAGAGGCTAAAACTAAATGTATACCCCAAATTAAAACAACAACAAAAGAAATGAAAGGATCGAAAAATGTCACTGTGGCTAAACAGCAGAGAAAAAGAGGTAGTTAGAGACAAAATGCATTTTTAAAAATTGAAAATCAAATCCTAGTGAGGAAAACAGAAAGGAGCATAAAAGCTGGCAAAGTCAAGTGGAAAGGTATAATTTAAGCAGGCCAAAAATCATTTGAAGAGCAACTAGCAAAAGACACAAAAACTAAACAGCAACATAAGTATATCCACAAGAAGGAAGCCTTCCAAGCAATCAGTGGGGCCCCAGGACAACTGAGGTGCTAACGGAGCACTAAGAGGATGTCTATACTATCCACCAGATCGGTGGGTATTGTTCGATGCATCGAGGATCGATTTATTGCGTCTTGTCTAGACATAATAAATCGATCCCCGAAAGCGCTCCCTGTCGACTCCGGAACACACAAACAACAGTGATTACAGATAATTCACCAGCTAATAAGTTTCCACAATAATGCTTAGCATGAATAGACACCATGCTGGGAAATACAGTTTGTAATTGTACAGCTTAGCATGAACACAGAACAGCCTCAGAAATATGCTATATTGGCTAACATCAACCTTAACTCTGTCCCCAAACTGCTGGGAGCTGTAGGCCAGAGACCCACTTAGACACCTACAGTGTTCACATTTCCAAAATGAGGCACTGACCACCATTATCCATACCCAAATTCTTCTAACAAACTAGCACCAAGGCTGCTTAAATAAGAAACTATTTGCCACTCACTGTACCAGAGCATATCATTTACAAAGCATTTGGCTTTGTCACAAACACTACAAGGAGCTTAACCACGCACCCACACAACCCAACACTCCTCCAGTGGCTAATGTAAAAACAGGACTTTAAACACATTGCCGTGCTGTGTGGATGTGAATCAGCCCAGTGTCAACATGAAGCGCTGACGATATCTTTCAGGTCACAGTAGTGTCTCCAAGCAAAACTCAATGACTTTACTAGCACAAACCCAACAAGCGGCTAGCGAAATCAGAGCAACTTTAGAGAAGTGGTACAATAAAGAGAAATTATTTCCCTGGACAAAAAAAAAAATAAAAATCCAACAGTGTTCTACTCAAAAGGATTGACACAAAGATCTAGAAGGGTTTCATGATTTTATGAGCCATTCTGATCCCAATGAAAGATCCTATTTTAAAAAAAAAAAACCCAAAATTTTCTTGAACTTCCTTTAATGTTGCTGGAAGCATCCCAACAAATAGTCTTTCATCGTCTACTTAGAATGTAAGCGCTTTGAGGGACCATCTGTATAGCATATGTTTGTACCGTGCCAAACAGAATGGGCCATGAGCCTTATAAAGTCTACCACAACATACAAAAAATAAATAATAGTAATTCACCTTATGCCTAGCTATTGCAATAGAAAAGCAAATTCAATGAAAGGTGATGATGCTTCATTGGGCATAAAAGCATGTGTCTTGAATTACTCATCGGTATTCCCAAAAGCAATACCTCAGCCCTACAATTCCTCCCTGCTTTTCATAGGAGATTCAGGAGAACCTTATCATTTTGACTGATTCCCGCATGGAGAGCAGGAGTATCACGAGAGATGTGGAAACTTCAAAGGTGCTGGTAAAACCTTTCTAGGATGCCTGCCCTGAACATCGGTGGTCTGGAAGCAGAGTTGGAATGCTCACAGGAACAAGCTTTCTTCTCAGGTTTGTAGCGGTCCCTAGCTGACAAATCCACATAAACAGCTTATTTTGGTATATCTGCTTCTACCCCAAGCCACAACATGCAGCGCGTGCAGTGTGACCATTAATACTAAACAGAAAATGTGCTTCGGACTTCAAAGGGTTTGGAAGTAGCTTCACAGGAATTATTTTATCTGTACTGGCTCAGTCATCCCTAAAAATCACTCATGAGGCTAAGACCATTGAAATACTTCACTACTGCACAAGTCCTTAGACACACTTTGAAGCACTCTCCCCTTTCATGTGTCTCTTGACGGACTCTCCTCTACTGCACAGATTCTTTCAGATAAACTCTTACAATGTAAGAACATAAGAAAGGCCGTACTGGGTCAGACCAAAAGTCCATCCAGCCAAGTATCCTGTCTTCCGACAGTGGCCAATGTCAGGTGCCCCGGAGTGAGTGAACCTAACAGGTAACGATCAAGTGATCTCTCTCCTGCCGTCCATCACCCCCCTCTGACAAACACAGGCTAGGGACACCATTCCTTACCCACCCTGGCTAATAGCCACTAATGGACTTAACTTCCATGAATTTATCCAGTTCTCTTTTAAACCCTGCTATAGTTCTAGCCCTCTTAGAGAGAACCTTCCCAGCTAGCCCTTGTTCAGCCCTTTCACTGAGAGCCTCGTAGGAGGGACCAGGCTGTCTCTTCTATTGCTGATTCTCTCTCTCAGACTCTTTCCCTGCTGGATTTTTCTTTGTTTTCCTTTTATTGTTCTTTTAAGATGGGGTTGTGCTCACTCTGCCTCTTATGACTGGCTGAACAGGAGCTCCAGACAAACTCTTTCCAATACAGAAGAACTCTGAGAAGAGAGTGTCTGTACCTGTGTGCAGAACTAAGCGGCCATGTTGTGAAGGCTGTCAGAGACACACACTGTGCTCTCCAATGGAGGGACCGAATCTGTCCCTGCCCTTCTACAGCAGCTCGGCCACCACACATCTGGTTTAACCAAGTCTCAAAGAATACGCCCAAACCAGGGCAGAATAGCACAGGCAAATTCTTGGCTTTGCTGTGCTTGGTTCTCCTGCTGTGTCTTTGCTATCAGATCCTTACAGCTTATACTGCTGGTGAGCTTTGTTCCCCCGTGACCCATTCCTTGTCAGTGGAGCACCACAAAGGAGGTACAGCAGGGGCCGCTTCATTTGTTTCAGGGGTGACGGTAGCGGGAGCAGTGCTGTAATTGCAACTAGTTCTTCTCCCTTATCCCCGTTCTTTTCTGCTTCCCTTCCCTTGAAAGCCCAAGTCAATGGAAAGAGCTGCCCCTGTTACTTCCCGTTTACCATTGATTTCACCAAAGGCTGGAGGTTTACAGTTTCTAATGGAGAAGGGATGTTCAGTTTGATCCCAGCACTTCTTCCTCTGGCCTCTTCCTCTAAGGGTCACAAGAATGATGCCAGTGGCGTAAAGGACCTGTAGCAATGGAGCCGTGTACACAGTAACCAGAGTCAAACAATTGACAGGAGCAGCAGTAACAGTTCCACACCCATTAGGAGGTGCTAGAATGTGTAGTGTCCCCTACTCGCCATCTCCCCTCTTCTACTGGGCCAGCTACAGGTCTGCACCAGCTAGGAGAAGAACACAGATGTGTATTTATTTACAAGCTAGCAAAATGGTGGGCTCAATATCTGTAGGCATAAAATGAGTGTCTGATGAGGGAGGGATTGGCAAATCAGGCTTTCCAAAGGACCTTCTAGAACCTAGCATGGAAACAACTCTTTAGCAAAGTTATTTTATCAATCCTAAACACAGATTTATGTCTTGACTGAGATTTCTGTGCTCAGAGACATTCTTGTCATGACCTTTTCCTTTGGCAGCTGGTGGTCTGTTTCCTGCGTCGCCAGGCAGAATCGGTGGGGCTGATCCAATGATGTCAGTCAAAAGCCCCATCTCAGCAGTCTTTTAACTATTAATGCTCTGTGGATTCTGAAAATTTGATCTTCCTCCATGAGATGCAATGGCTAATGAAATGGTTTTGCCGAGCTCTTTTCATCAGTTGCTCTCAAAGTGCTTTCCAAAGAAGGTCGAGATCATCAATTCCCATTGTACAGGTGGGGAAACTGAGGCACAGAGCAGTGATGTGCCTTTCCCAAGGTCATTCGGAAGGCCAGTGGTTGAGCCAACAGCAGCTGTCATAAGTGTAAAGTAGCCTAGAATTATTGTTTACCTGTAAGGGGTTAAGCTAAAGGTAACCTGAGAGGTGGACAACTGACCAATGAGAAATTCCTCAGGAGACAAAGGATTTTAAGTTTCAGTTCTCTCTGGGTCTCTCTCTGTTCACCTCGGCTATGGGATGAACACAGCTATGTCTTTCACTGTAACTATAAGATTTTATCAAGTACTGTAGTCAGTAAGTTTACCTTCTTTTTATCACTTGGAGGGTTCTCAGTGGTGAGGGTTGGCTGGGTGCTTCTTGATATTGTAAGCTTCAGCAGAGACATCAACTGTGGGAGAAAGTTGCCTCGGGGAAGAGGTTTGGTTTCTAAATCCTTTTGTTGATTATGGTAGATGCTGTTCTATTGATGGTTATAAGGGATTTATTCCTTTCTTTTTTCTTTTATTAAAATCTTTCTTTTAAGAAGCTGACTGCTTGTTTTTCATTGTGTAAGATCCTGGTTTTGGATCGGGCACGTCTCACAGGAGCAGGCGAGGTTTGTTTTTTTTTTTCACTCAAGCTTCCCAGGGAAGGAAGAAGTTTGGGGGGTTAGTGGAAAAAGAAAGAAGGGTCCCAAACTACCCTAGACCTAGTTTGGTGGTGGCAGTGTACCAGGTCCAGATACAGAAGAAGTTGTGTTCTGGGGAAAAACATTTTAACCCAAGCTGGTAAAATAAGCTTGGGGGGGTTATTTCTTTTTTCATGCGGGTCCCCACATCTGTACCCTAGAGTTCAGAGTGGGGAGGCAATCCTGACAGCAGCCCTGGTCTCCAGAGTCTCAGCTGTGCTCTAGGTCACGCTTAGCCCATGAGCATCCCTGGTTACTACTGTGAGGTCCTGGGGCCAATCAAACACTCCACAGGATCCTCAAGGTGTCTCTGTGCTGCATTTTCAAACCCACAGTGGCAAGTCTGAGAGCCCGGGTCCCACAGGCTTGCCAGGCTAGGGCTGCAGAGCTGAGAACTGCAGTGTAGACATTGCAATGCAGGCTGGAGATTGGCCGCTGAACCCCCCACTGGGGTTCAGGGCCTGAACCCAAACATCTACCCAGCAGTTTTTAGTTCTGCGGCATGCGCCCGAGTCTGGAGACCTGGGATCAGAGACTTGCTGCTGCAGTTTCTACAAAGCAGCAAAGACAGACCTGTAGAGGCTGTACCTTTAATGTGTCTCTCTCCTGCAAACGCACCACAACACCTCTGTGGCCGCAAAACCACAATAGTCCTTCACCCATTATGAAGTCTTAGCTGAAGGCTAGCACCTCCGACAACCGACTACTTCTCCTGGGAGCTGAATTCAAGTGCTCTTCCTCTAGCTCACACAGCTCCTCTGTATTCTAGTGCAGTGCCCTTCCTACTGGATCCCACTGCCTCTGGAGCTTCAGCATGCGCATAAGAACAGAAGAGAATTAGTTTCTGGCCCTTGTAACACTCCCCTGCTCTAGCAATAACAGGGAGTGTGCTTGCAATAGCCACTTGGTGCCAGCCTCTATATTCTTACCTGGATTCCCTAAATTGCATGTATTCCTCGGTCCTTAAATATTTCATCTGGGAAGTGTGTTGAGTCCAAGTGGCACTGAAACCGCGTAGACTGGTGAATAATAAATAAAAGCCTCCCGTCTTTGTTAGCACCTCATGGCCTTGCTGACTGAACTGCACGCTGGGCTGTCAAAGGGAGCATATGTCTTTGTAGCAGAGAAGCAAGATGCCCTACCCTTCACTTCCCCGCAGTCTCCGAGGAAGTCCTGCTGTGAGCGTCCATCAGTTAAACTACAGAAGTCCTTCCTGAAGGCACCTGAAGGAGCAGCGCTGCCTCTGAACTGGAACTGAATTTCTCTCTCTTGTTTTGGCACTTGCAGCCATATCCGCACTTGCATTGCTCATTTGGGGCTGGATCCTGCTCCCACGCTGGCTAACTTCTGATTGGCTTCAGCAACAAGCAGATCGGACCCCCCCTCAGTTTTTAATGACTCCCAACACGTGATACTGGTGGAGTGGAGTGTGAATAGGTTTTTGCCAGTGACAATCACACTGAGGACAAAGCGATGCAAACTACCACCTACTCACAACAGACCCGGATCTGAAGGAGTGCGTTTCTTTAAACACACACACACACACACACACACGCACCTGAGAAGATTCCACACCAATCTAGAATGGAGCGCCTCGCCCCAAGAGAGCAGGGGAAACAAATTTTCCAGCCATCTTCAACAGTAGAACAAGAAACATTTTGGCAGCAGAACGTACCCCCTTAAAGAGGTACATCTCACAACCCCCGTTACAATGGAGGAAACAGATTTACACTCTTGCCCATAGCCTGCTGTTTCCTTTAACCCTATACTTTCCAGACAGCGGGTCCAGCAGCTTGCAATGTGGCCCAGTGGACAAGGTAATGGGCTGAGAGGCAGGAGTCCTGGGGTCTGCTACCAACCTGCTGTGTGACACTGGGCAAGTCCCTTCCACTCTTTGCCTTGATTTTCCTCTTACCTTTTGTCTATCTATGGGAGGTCTTTGGGGTGAGCACCAAGATTGCATAGTGCCAACCTTACCAGGACTCTGCATCTTCCCGCCCGCCTGGCCCTCTAACCCCAACCCCACGCTGCTTTCTAACCCTGCCCCCCATTGCGATGTAGACATTCAGGCTCAGGCTGAACCCCAGGCTCTGAGACCCTGCAAACAGGCCATTCATTGTAATGCCTCTTCAGGGCCTTGGCTTTACATCGAAACTGGGAACAAGAGTACAGAGCCCTTGCGCACCATGCCAGGGCTTTGGCTTAGTACTGACCGGTGTCTTCTGCTGAATCACCGGCACCTTTCCTAGAGCATCATCTTGTCTGACCTCCCAGCTAACTCAGGAGAAGCTGCCCCCCATCTGGGCCTCAGTGACTCACCCAAGGTGACACAGGTAAGCTCTGTCCTAGGAGGATCCTGTGCACGCTGGCAGAGCGTCTACATTCACAGCGGAAGGGGTGTGGTTGCTATCCCCTTCAGTGCATGTTCAGACTTCCAGCACTTCAGTGTGAGCTAATTAAACACCACAGTGATTAATAATAAACCCAGGCCTGATGGCCAGCCAATTATGCTTTCAGAGAAGTGTGTTTGCAGAAGGGTGTTACGGGACATGAACCAGGGAGCAATTGCAACAGCAATTGGGAAGCTAGGGGAAAGAGGACATTGAGACACCTGCCCTATGAATCTGGGACAACATCATTTAGCTGCATAGAACACAAGACTTGAATACAGAGCAAAGTAGCAGCTCGGAATAAACAATACAGCAAATTTTGTAATGGATCACGCCCCATAAAATACATCCTCTCGGACCTCTGCTACAGGTCCAGTTTGATGTCGTATACATTTAATTTTGTGATCTTCAGTAATGCAAATGAAGTGTACAATATGCCCAAATATCTGCATCACCCATTCTTTACAGGGGATATTATCGAAGAGGTTCTGTTGCCTGGTGGGAAGGGAGTAATCTACATTGCATGAAGGACCTTGCTGAAGTCACCTGCGCTGCATCAGGTACGTTTTCCATAATCACATGCAGCCATGGAATATGGGCACCTTTTACTCTTTGTGACATGAAAGTCGTGCAGGATAATTAATCACAATTATCTCTGGAGGGGAGAGAAGCTTCTCAGATAATCTTGCCATTGCCTAGAAGCCTATGTTGAGAAGTTTGCTTTTCTGTGGGGGCCGGGTATGTGCCTAGACAGGGGCAGACTGAAATTCATTGCTTGCATTGGTGAGCAACGGCACACATTTACTTCAATCAGACTAGGATAGTATTCCAGTAATATTCAATTTCTGCATCTGAAGCACACTCTGGGCCTAGACAAATAAGCCTCTTCCATATGCAACAGTGGACCCTGGACTGCAAATGTCTAAAAAGCAAATCAAGCCCTAACCTGTAGTGACTCCTGGAATATTTTTTTTAGTGGTTCCTGAAACACCATACAGTAGTTTAAGAGACCCTGAATTTTTTCCTCTTAAGTGTTATGCAAAGAAAGCAGTATTTCAACAGGACCTCTCTCACTGGGGTTTTCCAGCACTTCATTTCTTCCATCTCTGTATCATGTCACATCTTATTAATTCATAGATTCCAAGGCCAGAAGGAACCACTATGGTCATTTAGTCTAGCCTCCTGTATAACACAGGCCAGAGAACTTCCTCAAATAAGATCTAAAGCAGATCTTTTAGAAAAAAACATCCAATCTTGATTTTAAAATAGTCAGCAATGGGGAATCCACCATGACCCGTGGTAAATTGTTCCAATAGTTAATTACTCACTTAAAAAATTATGCCTTATTTCCAGTTTGAATGTGCCTAGCTTCAACTTCCAGCCATTGGATCAAGTTAGATGTTTCTCTGATAGACTGAAGAGCCCATTACAAAATATTTGTTCCCCAGGTAGGTACTTATGGACTGCGATTAAGTCATCCTTTAATCTTTGCTTTGTTAAACTAAGTAGACTGGTAGCTTTGAGTCTATTACAATAAGGCATGTTTTCTAGTCCTTCAGTCATTCTTGGGGCCTTTCTCAAATGTAGGCACCAGAACTGGATACAATGTCCCAGCAGCAGACAAATACAGAGGTAAAATAACCTCTCTACTCCTACTCGAGGGGTCAGGGGCAGGCATGGTTGAAGTGCACCCTTTCCTTTATGAACTCTGTATAAAGTTTATACAGAGTAAACCAGATTTATTAGGGGTTTGGATCCCATTGGGAATTGGGTGTCTGGGTGCTGAAGATCGGTGACCCATTGAGCATCTTTTGGTTCAAGTCTGCAGCTTTGGGGGCATGGACCAGCCCTGGGTCTGTGTTTGCAGATGGCTACCGTGTCTGGCCTGACAAGGCAGGATTCTGGGGTCCCAAGCTGGCAGGGAAAACAGGCTCGGAGGTAAATTCAGCACATCATGGTCTCTGTGTCCGAACCTGTCACACACGGAATCCATGATGTTTGGGAAAAGACTAGGAAAATAGAAGCAGATGCAACTTACAAAGGCCTCTTCCTCAGTTAAAAACATACTTGGGGATAAACTGGTAACCTGGGCACTAACCAGTCAATGCAACAAAAACCAAAGAATCACCATCTCACGCATATTCAGCAACACAGAGGAAGGCAAAACTCTTTTGACGGAATCATAAGCACCTGCTCAAGAGACGCGAGAACGTGACAGAGACGAGTGAAGTGAGAGCAGACATAAGTTTAAAACAATTTACAGCAGACCCTGTTATTGACACCGAGACTAAACAGTCTGCCCAAGTCAAGGACTTGCCTAAACAGGGTTTGCAATATGCCAGCCTGGGAAGATTGCTGAAACTTGCTAAGAGATTAATGGAGACACGTGAAGGTTACACTAAAGTACCCTGAAGGGTCATTAAGCCAGTTATTGTATTTGTTATAGTTTGCTAGTTTCATTCATTACTGTTTCAAGTCATCAGGGAATTTAAAAGAGGGATTAAAAAGGGGGAAATGAGCTATAAAGTGAGTCCTTCAAGAAGTGTAGCTACGCCACACTTCCTGGACAGTCTTTATTCAGTCATTTGGTTTTCCCATGCGGTGAAGTGTTCTGGGTAGGAAAACAAAAGGATTCCAAGATAGGACAGTTATAGGCTAGAGCCAGAGGAAAGCAGGAAGCTTTGGTACATTATTTCTGCACTTAGTTTCTGTCCTTAATAATGGGTTTATCTCAGAACCAGACTTGCTCATCAGTACTGTAACACCTGATGCCCAGTCCTGTGTGTTCAGACCATTAACCCATACCAGTTTCTATTCAACATATGGAAAAATTTCAGCATGTCCCAAACTGGAATGTTTCCCATCTTAGGGTAGACCATCAATATTCCAAATCAATTTATATCGAGTGCAGTACAGTCCCTTGTGCCTACAGTGCACTGTGTAGGCTCCTCTAGCTACAAGTTTCATACCTGTGCCAGGCAGGACAGACTTTCTGAAACCCTTGCAGTCATGGTACCCACATATTCCAGCTTCCCTAATAAAGGGAGGCAATATCCGCTAGTGGGTGAGGAATCAGGATCCTCAGCAGCTTTCTCAAGTGCTGAAAGGAAAGAGATAGGATAGCTGATTTTCAAGAAGCACAAAGAAAGAGGGAATTGTCCTAAAGAGGCTGCTGCTGCCAGGACAATGGGAGTTAAGGGCCTAAATACCTCTGAGGATCTGGCCCTGGGAGCCTTTGGGGCTTTTCTGGTAGATCTATAAAATTCATATCCAGGATTCTTTCCCACAAGGTTTTTCCTTCATCCCTGTACCATAAAAAAGGTCTCCTGTCTGTGAGGAATTCATACCTGGCCTTGGTCACAATGACCCCAAGTAGTACAAGATACCCACAGAACTTTATGTTTGACTCAGGGTCCAATTCAGGAAAGCATTTAAGCATGTGCTTATGTCCCACTGAAGTTAAGCGCATGCTTCAGTACTTTTCTTAACTGGGGCCTTTGGGCCCAACTTGCACAGTGCTAAGAACTTCCCTCTACCCGCTCCCATCACTCATTGAACCCTACTTTTATGGAGGATGCTGCTGAATGCTTCACAGAACGGAGCCCATCGCCTAGATATATGTAGGAAGGGACAGCCTGAAATAGTTTGTGCCCTAGCACCATTGTACTGTAACAACCTACAGCAGATATTTTAAAGGATTACCCAGTACCTGGTGGGAGAACTGGAGTTGATACAGCGTCAAGACACGATTGAAAGGAAAATTCCATCTGGCTGTTTCCATCCAGCAATCTGAAAATTCAGAAGGAACAAAGCCCTTCTCCCCAGGAATAAACAGAGAGATTTATTTCAGGATGCATTTGAGAACGATTAGAATCGGTGTTTCTGAGGGTCCTGCTGGCAGCAGCCCTTGGGATGGAGGGCATCCGTGACACAAACAGTGTGACCGCATTATGCAAGAGGTTATAAAGCAGTTTCTCACCCGCCTTCGATACTGCGTTAACAATCGGTGAGGAAAGCTCTGTTTAATATTTCAACATGTTTAAAAGTTAAACTTCTGCCGTCTCTTAAGCCCAAACAGTGCCGAGAGGGTATGAAGTTTATATTGGCCTATATCAGGCTTTCGCACAGTCATTGCCACACGTGAGCTAGCTTTCTGGCAAGATGGCCGACAGCAGCAGGGGACTGAGGTATCCCAGCTTGCAGCCATTTTTAAATGTATTTCACACTGTAGTCACGTGGCTTTCATTGTCACCTTCAAGACTGCTGGGGTCTTTTCGATTGGATATCCATCTAAAGGATTGAGGGCAGCCTGAGTCAAATGGCTGTGCTGAGTTTCAGTGGGAAGAGAGACCCCAGAATCACCCCCTAGTCCTGGGAGCTAGGGGTGTAGGAGGCAGTGAGCATCCATTACTCTCGTGCCAAATGACTGGGCAAGGGTATGTAGTAGAAGAAGCTTCCACATAGACAACACAGAAGTGGTCCTATAGTCTAGTTAGCAGATTACTTCCCCTGTGGGTAAGGAGAGAGAAGGGAAGGAATTGTGCCTCTTTGAGACTTTAATTATTATTATTATTACCATCGCTTCTAGGAGCCAGAATCCGGGAGCAGGACCCCATTGTGCTAGAGACTGTATAGATACAACAAAAAGACAGTCCCTGTCCCAAAGAATTTACAATCTTAAATTCTTCCTTCGCTCCTGGGGCAGAGCAGCTATACCCCACCTCTTAAACAGAGCAGATGGTGCTTTTCCACAAGCTAGCTAAGTAAAGTGGGTTGCGTTTTCTTTTAAGGATGCCTTGAGAGTCTTAATTAAAATTTTCCTTGTGTGTGCAACTCTGTCCTCTGCTAAGGCCCAATTTTATGGTGGGGTTTTTATGCTTACATTGTAGTACTCTCCTCAAACCATAAGCATGTTCCTTCTCCTCTAGTTCCCAGACTCACTACCATTTCATAACAATGAAGCCGACATTATGAATGTCGTTCTGAAAGACATGCGCTAGCTCAGGCAGGAGTTACCTGGTCAGTTTCTCTGGCCTGTGTCTTATACTGTACAGAAGTCAGACTAAAGGATTACCCTTCTGGCAATGAAATCTATGAATTGCATAAATAAGTGTTCCCAAGAACCTGTCAAATAAAAGGACTCCACCCCCCAAATAGCCATTTGAAATCATTTTACTATTCTAATGGCCAATGGGACAGTCTCTCACTGTTGTATCTTATATTTGGCATTCTTCTATATACATAATGATATCTGACATTTTAAAGTGGACTTATAAATGGCTTCCAGTAGAGCATTTTCATATTAAAACATCACAGTAAGTTAACTGTATTATAGCAGTGTGTTGATTGTGAAATATAGATTTTCCCCACCATTATTTACAACTATAATATATATTCCATAAATAAAGCAGATTGCAACATTGTCAAGAGACTGTTTAATTTGACTTTCAGATCTGTTTAATTTTTTTTTGGTTTTTAAATCATTTAAACTCTGTTTTCTTGCCATAATCTGGCAATGACAGTAAGTAACTAAGGGCCAGATTCAGTTACTTTCACTTCATGTTGAGTTGTCAAAATTTGGCTCATTGAAGTCAACAGGATAACTCATGCAATCGTGTACTGACGTTACCACATAATGTCAGTGGAATCACGATTCTGAATAGTTAAGAGTGTCCAAGGAATATCTTTCTGGGCATTTTCCTATTATTTTCTTAAGGCAGCTCAACCCCATATTTTGAAGAATGTTCGCCACATTTTCTCCTTAGAATTTAATAATTATCCATAGTGCTTTGTTGTACAATTAAATCTGTTTAGATAATTTGGTCATGACTGCATCAATTATGTATGTTTTCTCACTACAAGAAGCTTTGAACAGTAAATTTTTCCTGTTGAAACTTTAATACATTTCTAATAGGTAGTTTATGCAGTTTTTGATGACACACTAAATCATGCAGTATTGAACAGTGGTAGAGACTGATTCCAATTTGCAGTTGCTAGTAAAATAACCATGTTGGTTAGAGCAGGGGTGGGCAAACTTTTTGGCCCAAGGGCCACATCGCAGTTCCAAAATTGTATGGAGGGCAGGTAGGGAAGGCTGTGCCCCACAAAACAGCCTGGCCCTGCCCCCTATCCGACCCCCTCCCACTTCCTGCCCCTGGATTCCCCCCTCAGAATTCCCCCTCACCCCAACCACCTCCCAGGGACCCCACCCTTACCCAACCCCCCCTGCTCCCTGTCCCCTGACTGCCCTGACCCCCTATTCCCCGCCACCTTCTGACAGAGCCCCAAGACTCCCACAGCCTATCCAACCCCCTCATTCCCCATCCCCTGACCACTCCCCTCCCAGAACCTCTGCCCCATCTAACTGCCCCCTGCTCCCTGTGCCCTGACTTCCCCGGGACTCTCTGCCCCTTATCCAACCCCATGGCCCCGGCCCCCTAACCATGGCACTAGAGCAGCCAGTGCCTAGAGGCCACGCGGGCCACCAGAGCTCACAGCCCCGCTCCCTTACCACACCGCTCTCAGCGGCAGGAGCTCAGGCCCCGCTGGAAACAGCCCTGCCGCTACAGCGCTGTCCAGGGCTGCTCCTCGATGCGGCAGGCTGAGGCTTTGGAAGAGGGGAGTGGGGGGAGGGTTGACAGCAGGGGCGGAGCCGGGGGGGAGCCTCCACAGCCTGGGCACAGGTGAGCCAGGCAGGACCGTCCCGCAGGCCGGATGTGGCCCACAGGTCATAGTTTGCCCACCCCTGGGTTAGAGTATTATCAAACCCTGAAAATAAGTAAGTGAAGCTCTGATGATAGACCAATATGGTTGGGGGAATAAAAACAAGATTAAGGGACCTAGCTTATTCCCATTGAAGGCAACAGGACATTGCTCATCAGTTTTGAAAAATGTTGCTCTGCACCTCCGCGATAGGTTCATTGACTTCAGCTGCCACTGATCTCAAAGGATACCTGGATCTGGAAAATATATTCACCTTTTACAAATGCCCTGTGAACAGCCATGCTGTTTCCAAAGTCATTGTGTGCTCACAACTAGAGGATCTGATCAGGGAAGCTAATTTTAACCGTTGCAAGAGCTACCAAATTCACTCAGAAACAGACATGGGTGTAGGCCAAGCAGATAGCTGGTTTTGGGTTGCAACTATGCAGGGCTGCCACCCGCTTTCCAGTCCATATCTCTGCTAAACCATTACAAGACCGGCTGTCAAGCACTGGCTGATGCAGTGAGTGGAAAGTGCATTACAATGGGAATTAGGCGCCTCAGTACTTTTGAGGATCTAGTTCAAAGTGTCTCTAGCGGAAAGCAATAGCTAACGTGACCCACTGCAGAGGCATATTGGAGTTAATCCACACAGAAAGTGCCTGCTGACGTCAACGACAGCTCTGTCCTCTAACCTATCCCCTCCTTTTGCCAGTGCCCTTTCTATCCTGCGAGCCCAACAGGAAACATCAGTCAGCCCTCACTACAGACTGAGTTTGACACTCTTGTTTTAGCAGATGCACTGAGAGAATCTATAATCATTCATTCATTCATTCATGTTTCTCTTACTCTTAATCCTTTGATTTCTGAGAATTGTTAGCTACATTTTCTGGCACCATAAATATAAATACTGCAAGATATGGTACAGAGATAAAAATTCTGTTTGAAGTTTTGACGCACATTTGCTATGAAATGTGGCTCTGCTCTGTTTAGGCTTGTATGCCACAGCAATTTTCAGAGGATAAGACTTCGATATTTATGCATGACTTCTCAGATCCCTCATGATCTATTGTCCTCTTTTAGCTTTGGGTGCCTCTTCCCAGCAGAAACTCCCACTATGGGTTTTGACATGAGAGTCACTGTGACCTAGTGGACAGAACACTGGACTAGAACACAGAAGACCTGGGGTCTATTCCTGACTGTCACTGGCCTGCTTGGGCATGTCACGTCCCATCTCATGCCTCGGTTTCCCTATCCCTGTAAAAGGGATTAATGATACAGGCCTCCTTCGTTAAGCACTCTGAGATCTAGAGATGAAAAGCACTGTACAAAAATGAGGGAAATTATCACTTTATGCATTTAAAACCAGGAAGAATCAGGGAGTTGGTTCTGCTAAATAGAGGAAGCACATTTGCACATATGTGGGCAAGTGAGAGATTCCAAAGGTGTTAGTTGTTCCAAGCGGGTGGCAGGTCATAAGCAACTTGCACCTTTTATACGCAGTCAAGGAGTGCACACTTTGCTATACAGGCAGCATGGCCCAATGGGTAGGGAACCACACTACAAGTCAGGAGACCTGCAGTCTATTCCTGGCTTTTCTATTAATGACCTGTTATGTGGCCTTGAACAAGCCACTGCCTCTATTTCTCAGGTCTATCTATCTGTCTCTGGTTAGGTTTCAGGGTCTTCAGAGCAGGGTTTCTCACTAGACAGCTGTGTAGTGCCTGGCACATTGGGTTTTCTTTGTGGTTGGGGGTCCCTGGGTGCTATTGTTATCCTTATAATAAAACAGTCACGGGTTACAGTTCCACAGCTCTGAATTCCTAGCTTTCTGGGGGCTCAAGCCTACAGCTTCCAGTATCTGTCACCTACAAGGTAGCAAAAGGAACACAGGCTGCTAAAAGCATCCCATAACAGAGATCCTGGCTTAGCAGGACATGACAACACAGCAGAAAAGAGCCAATCAGGCAGGTGCGGTATCTAGGAAGAAGGCGGCACAGCACTGTGGGGAACGAGGATACAAAACTCATTTAATTTAACCTCCCACCTGGCTGTATCTTATAAATGGACACAGCTGTATGCTGCTGCTTGTGAGAGGGCAATGTAACAACACCAATCCACTCAGTCATGAGCCCAGCTGCAAGGAGTTCCTTCCGTTCACAGTGTGGAGCTACTCACATTCTCCAGCTGTGCCTGGAGAAAGCAGTTGCCATCGGGTTGCATGTGGACACGGGGAGGAGATGGAGCTTTGGTGCATGGACTGGCATGGAGGGCAAAGGAAGCAGAACAAGAAGGGCTTCCCTCTCTCATGGATCAAGGGTCCAACCAGGGCAGTGAGTCTCTATGTATTTACCATTGGGTACGCAGGTGTAACCCACAACTTGTTACATGGGCCACATTCAATGCTACCAGCATGGCCCTGAGAATGTCACATGGCTCACAGCTCTATGCTGATTGGGCCACAAGTTGAGAATCACTGAACTAGGGACTGCCATATTATGGTCGCTGCCTTGTTTCTGGGGCAGCACAGCCAGGCACTCACTCTTACTTGGGCTGCATTGCCATCCAGCCAGTAGGCGCCACTCCTATTCTTTCCATAGAAACATCATGACAACATACTTCCATCGGCCCATAGAGAAATCACTCCGCAGAGCCGTGTGGCTGGGTGGTAAAAATCAGAAAAGTAGCAATACCAAAAACAGCTCTGGTGATACAATATAGCAAAAAAGGAGAAGTCTCTCAACTAAGCAAGCCCAGGGATGGCAGATTTCAGGGGAAAGAGAGAAACTGGATAAATCTACAATTCCTCAAACATCACATCCATAATTCTGAGGCAGAAAGTGTCTAACTGGCATTTTTCTTTACTCAGAGCTTTTATTACATTGTTGCCTAAGCTAAAAAGTTCCTATTTACATTTTCCACGGGGCTCAAGCTTTGTTTATAAAGCCAGCAGCCTCGATCCGAGCTCCGTGAAAGGTGAAGAGAAACAGGAGGCAGTTTGGAGCTGAATCTTGAAACTACCCAACACCAGGTGCTGGAGTCTGATCCAAAAGATAGCCAGAGTTGCTGGGGTTCAAACACACGCAGAAAGAAGATGACCAGGAACAGTCAGGCTTGGCTTGCAAATGGATATTTACTGCTGTCCTCTCAGTGAGTTGATCCATCTCAACTGTGCTTTTTAGGTTAACTCAAGAAAAGAGATCAGTTCTGTCATTTTTTAAACTAAAATAAGGAAAACCTCTTCCTCCTTTGAAATCCTCATTAACATGCATGATATCAATTTCCAACACAGTAGCAGCCCTGACATTTTTAGATTTTTGTGATTCCGAATGTCAAACTCATAAAGAAGCAAAACCCCCATTGAGATGATTTTTTGAAGAATATTCTTAAAGAAAACAGAAAAGAAAAAACGAGAGAGAGTGAGACTGACCAAAATGTTGATAAAGAAACCAGATCTTTACAGGGGGAAGAGAGATTATGAAGGATGGAGGAAGGAAGGCTCTTTAAAACCATACAGCTAGTTGCAGTTTCTCCCTGGTGGATTTCTGATGAGATAATCTCATTCTGCCTGAGTCAGGTAAACTAAAAGTGTGAAACTCTCAAGAGGCGCAGAGGCTGGAAAATCAGAGACATATTTCTCACCCTAATGGTCTTATTTGCTGGACCTTTATATGCCCCTTTGTACTAACGAGGAGTGTTGGGTCAGAGCAAGTATCGTTCACCACAAATCACCACCATTCACCCCTGTTTTTAAGAGTACTGAATCAAGCTGATGCAAATTCTTTTAAGGTACATGGATGATGGCACAAATCAATCACCTGTGTAGCCAGCATTCCAAATGCAGGTCTTACACAAGGAATACAAACACGGCCATTACTGCCAAGTTTTCAAGTCATCAGTGTTGAAAATGAGTCTTTTCTATTTAGCCATTAATAAAGAAAAAGAAATGGTAATGGAATCAACTGTGGTCCCATGGCTGTTTAAAATATATTGCTGTCAGTGCATTATATTTTGATTCTCCCATCCAATTAAGCAGAGGTCAGGAATCTCACAGGGCATTCTGATTAAAGATATTGAATATGAACTTCATTTTAGGGCAATGGTCATTTTTTTAATATATCGCTGCAAATCTGATTGAATTGGTGACTATTAACCTGGGCCAGTGATGTCGGTAGCACTGAGTCACACAAGCCAAGTATCCAGGCTTTAAAGCAACACTGGAAGTGGTTTGCATTTTGACATTGAGCTCTGGAATTGAACGACACAGGTGCAGGACTAAAAGGTGATTCTGACCAAGTTTGTTTGGAAAAAAAGCCAAATTATCATACATGTGTAGGTAAAAAAAATCATTGCAATAGTCTCCTTTTTTCCCCCCTCTCCTTACAGCAGCTATTGATAACACAAGAAGAAACAAGGTCCATAACCCCTCCCCTTCCCTCACTCATGTTCTAGTGAGGCTCTATTATTTAAGGTTTGGGACCTGCCAAGCTAACTTCAAATGATTCTTTATAATACTGCCCGTGATGAGCTGAAGGGATCCATTGACTGGAAACCACAACTTGGTGTAATTTAGGTTTCTGTGCCATGAGAGTCTGTCTAGGATCATCTTTGTACAGGCCTGAAAAATAAAAGCAATAGGAAGTGGGATGGGAAGAAGGCAATTTTCAAGTCTTTGCAGCTTTCAGAAAATGTCAAATCCCCTGATTTACAGTTTTAACTTGGAGTTATAGACCTCTACCTTCAAATGCTAGGTAGCATTATCCTAGAGGCACCATCCACCAGTGCCCTATGATAGTAACCGAGGCTATGGCTACACTACAGAGACTGTGGTGCAGACAGTCTAAGCCAATGGGAGAGAGCTCTCCTGTTGAGTTAGTTATTCCTGCCCCCACAAGCAGCAGTAGCTACATTGGTGGGAGAAACACAGCACTGTTCACACTGGCACTTAGGTTTCTGTAATGTACATTGCTCAGTGGAGTGGCTTATTCAACCCTGAGCAACATAACTCAGACCAATGTAAGCTGTGGTGCGTACATACCCGCAGTAACACAAGGTGCTCTTAGCTCAGTGAATACTACAGCTGGGAGAGCCTCGGTTTTCAAATCAGATTCTGTATCCGGGCACGTAAACACAAATGTAGGAGCCTCACTTTATCCTACTAATTTAGAAAACTGGGTTTGCCTAGAACAAAACAGACCATGTGCAAGGTGTCTTTGGACGGTCACACATGGAGTAAAGCAGCACTATAGCTTGATAACGTTTTACCCTGAGAGACCTTTGTCTGCCTCTTCTCTGCTAGGTCAAAATTAAGAAAACTAACTCCCCAATACTCTTCCTCCCCCTCCTTCACGGAATGACCCCATCTCTTCCCATCCTGCTCTCTCCTCCTTCCTCATTCTCATGTTCTCATGCCTGTGTTCCTAATCCTCCCCTGCCGTCTCTCTCTGATGGTCAGACCATTTAATCCCCTCCACACCCAGGGTCTTGCTTCACTCTTATTCTGCTGCTCCACAAGTCCCATGCCAGCTCACCAGGGCCTTCGGCCTCACTGCCTCCTCCTTGGAGGTAAAGAAGGGCATTTTTGGTAGGAATGAGGAAACCCACCCCACTGGTCTCACGTGAGAAAAAAAACCTAGCCCCCTCCCTTCACAGCAGCTACTGGAGTTTCCCAGCACCTGTAGGACCTGCCCAGTCTTCAAGATATGAAACCCCTGTGGCGAGAAAGTCCTCTCCACTCTGAGATGAACCTTGATAGGGCAACTTTCTCTAGCCAAGCAGCAGCCAGGTTGTACCACCTCCAAGACACCATTCCACCTCCCATCCCTTGAACCTCAGGGGTTTTGTGAAGAAGTGGGTTTTTTATGGGAGTTTTTGTGGGGGGAGTTGTGAAGAAGTGTTCCTACAGAGTTTTATGGGTAAAGTAGTAGAGGACAGAGCAGGGGGGTGTTGGTTTCTGCAACACCATAGATATCAACTTGCACAGAATTCCTAATGGGCATTACTGCTGCAGAAAGCTGCTGGGCATCTGCCAGGGGTCTCACCAACAGTAACATCTGTTGGTGTCACTTTTTCTTGCCTTGTCACATAACAATACAGTATGAGCCATGGTGCCTTTGTATCGCAGGCACAACATGCAAATCGCAGGGAAAAAAGAAATATGATTGTACTGTAAATATTATGGGATTCTAGCGCACACCAGTCTAACCACTAGCATCCTCTGTAGTATGTACCAATATCCCAGATAAGCATTTTGCATGTTACATTAGCATCTGGAAGTGTGGCCTCAGACATCAAAAAAAAAGCTAGGCTGTGATTTCCAAAAGTGCCCACTGTTGGCCTCTCTCTGCTCCCACTGAAGTCAACTAGTGACCAGAACTAGGCCAGTGCTGAGGGCTTTTGAAAAATTCAGCCCTATTCGTGCCTACTCAAAACTTTCAGCTTCTTTCTCGCTAGAACGTTGTCATCAACCATTATGGAGAGCTGGTCAAAAATATACTGAAAACATTTCATGAAAAACACGGATACAATTTTGAAATTCTTCTATCCTTTCTCCAAGTAGAAATGAAGGTTAAAAAGTTAACTTATCTTAGGGGTTAACAGAATTGCCACCTTCAGATCATTTCAATAAATTCACATCTTGGTTCATTATAAACATTTTTTTAAAAAGAAACATAAGGCAAGTGGTAGCCTCAGATTATCTATGTGAAAGCTTTCTATTACGTCTCTTTTTTTTCCTTGTAGTATTTGGGTATCTCTGACACTAATGACAACTCAGTTCATTAAGGTTAATTGTAAGGGATCGGAGACAAGGATTAATTTATTGCTTAAGCCTACCCAGTAATTATTACTGATGTTAAGGAGGATATTTAATCATTAACATGCTTCCAGTGCATTACTGCTGGTGGCACTGGCACCAAATTACCAGAATTGTATCTCAAGATTCATTAATATCATGGTTACCATTATTTTTGTTGTTGTTTTATTCCGTATTTGGAGTTTTTCCCTCTTTTTTTCCCTCGTGACTATTTGGGAACCAAAAACACACACACAAACCCAAAACACTTGGTAGCCTTTGGCTCAAGATTTCAAAGTGCAAAAGAGTTAAAAAACAAAACAAAACTCATGAGTCCCACCGAATCTTAACACAGGAGTACACATTGGCCCAAGTGAACTGTTAGGAGTGCTAGTGCCAATGTCTATATTCCACTTGAGATAGTATTTTAGGTTTTGCATTCTTACTATATGTGTGAACAAAGGACAAAGACATTGTGTATGTTGCTTCTGACTGATGGGTTTGTTCGTACAATGGAAACAGATAAGAGCAGTTCAAGTGGTACTGGGCATGATGGGAGTAGAATATGTGAGTGCACACTTGAAGACTGCCTCAACTCCTATCTCAAGACAAGGTCATGCAACCAGTTGGAGGGGCAATGGGAGACTGGGGGGAAGGTAAAACACTAAAAGGCCAGAGAAATGCCTTCCCCTGACTGTGGCACAAGCTCACTCCTCACCCCTTCCAGGGGTACAAAAGAGATGGGACAGAGACTCCAGATCCATGACCCCACAAAACAGAAAATGACCATAAATTGTAAGGGTGGGTCTGTGGGCATGCATTTCAGGTATAATTATGCCTAAAAAGGGGGGGATGGGACACAGGGAAACAACACTCTGTGGCATCATAGTTATAGACGTACTTGCTGGAAACTAACCCCAACAACATCACATTGCCAGCACCCCACGCTGCTGGTCTTCTACTTTGTCTTTCTGACAAGAACCAGGGGAGCCGGTGAAGGAAAAGCCCTCTAACATGAACGCGGGCAGAATTCTGAGTTTCTAGTGAGCCCCAAAAACATTCCCTGCAGGTTTCACATCCGACTAGCCACTGGTGCAGCTTTGCCAAGGCCTATGGGGGATTCGCCATCATGCCAAGTCTTTAAATCAAGATTGAATGCCTTTCTCCAGTTCAGCCACAAGCCCTGGACTTGGTGCTCCTATATTACTCGAGAGGTCAGACTAAATGATCAGAGCCAAAACCTTTTTTAAAAAAAAATTATGAAACCACTCTGCAGAGGAAGTAGGGGAATTGCCCACAGATCAAGGGACATGATTGTTCCCCTCTATTCGACATTGGTGAGGCCTCATGTGGATTACTGTGTCCAGTTTTGGGGCCTACACTACAAAGAGGATGTGGAAAAATTGGAGAGAGTCCAGCGGAGGACAACAAAAATGATTAGGGGCCTGGAGCACATGACTTATGAAGAGAGGCTGAGGGAACTGCGATTGTTTAGTCTACAGAAGAGAAGACTGAGGGGAGATTTGATAGCTGCTTTCAACTACCTGAAAGAGGGTTCCAAAGACGATGGATCTAGACTGTTCTCAGTGGTACCAGATGACAGAACAAGGAGTAATGGTCTCAAGTTGCAGCGGGGGAGGTTTAGGTTGGATATTAGTAAACACTATTTCACTAGGAGGGTGGTGAAGCTTTGGAATGGGTTACCAAGGGAGGTGGTAGAATCTCCTTTCTTAGAGGTTGTTAAGGTCAGGCTTGACAAAGCCCTGGCTGTGATGATTTAGTTGGTGTTGGTCCTGCTTTAAGCAGGGTGTTGAACTAGATACCTCCTGAAGTCCCTTCCAACCCTGCACACAGTATTCCAGATGAGGTCTCACCAGTGCCTTGTATAATGGTACTAACACCTCCTTATCGCTACTGGAAATACTTTGCCTGATGCATACCAAAACTGCATTAGCTTTTTTCATGGTCATATCACACTGGTGGCTCAGTCATCCTGTGGTCAGCCAATACTCCAAGGTCTTTCTCCTACTCCGTTACTTCTAATTGATGCATCCCCAGCTTATAACTAAAATTCTTGTTATTAATCCCTAAATGCATGACTTTACACTTCTCACTATTAAATTTCATCCTATTCCACCATTACTCCAGTGTACAAGGTCATCTTCCTGTATGATATCCTGGTCCTTCTCTGTATTGGTAATACCTCCCAGGTTTGTGTCATCCGCAAACTTTATTAGCATACTTCCATTTTTTGTGCCGCGGTCAGTAATAGAAAGATTAAATAAAATTGGTCCCAAAACCAATCCCTGAGGAACTCCACCGGTAACCTCCCTCCAGCCTGAGAGTTCACCTTTCAGTATGATCTGCTGTTGTCTCCCCTTTAACCAACTCCTTATCCACCTTTCAATTTTCATATTGATTCCCATCTTTTTCAATTTAGCTAATAATTCCCCATGTAGCACCATATCAAATGCCTTACTGAAATCTAGGTAAATTAGATCCACTGCATTTCCTTTGTCTAAAAAATCTGTTATTTTCTCAAAGAAGGAGATTAGGTTGGTGTGGCACGATCTACCTTTTGTAAAACCATGTTGTATTTTGTCCCATTTACAACTGACCTCAATGTCCTTAACTACTTTCTCCTTCAAAATTATTTCCAAGACCTTGCATCCTACAGATGTCAAAGTAACCGACCTGTAGTTCCCCAGAACACTTTTTTTCCCCCTTTCTTAAAAATAGGAACTGTGTTAGCAATTCTTCAGTCATATGGGCTTGCAAGTTCATGTGCCAGTTCCTTTAATATTCTTGGATGGAAATTATCTGGGTCCCCCGATTTAGTCCCATTAAGCTATTCGAGTTTGGCTTCTACCTTGGCTAAGATAATATCTACCTCCATATCCTCATTCTCATTTGTCATGCTACCATTATCCCTAAGATCCTCCTTAGCCTCATTAATGACTGAGGCAAAGTATTTGTTTAGATATTCCCATTCTTTCCTCATCTCCCCTGTGATGGCAGTGCTCATCTACTGTATCTGCCAATGCTGCTGGCTTTTCTCCTCCTTCTGCTTAATCCCTTCCAATTGTGTCTGAGCTCCTCTCTGGAGTACTGGCCCCATCCTACTTCCCTTTTTCCCTTTGTTCCTTTTTAGACTTCTTTCTAGTAACACAGTCCTGGCTCTCCTCAAAAGCTTCTCGTCAGGCAGGGCCGGAGAGAGTAACAGGGCCCATACGAGCAGGACACTTCAGAAGAGTGCTTCCCAGATTTAAGGGTTCATTCTGCTTCCTGGGACTGGCTGATAAGGCTGTGGCCACTCCTGGTGAGCGGCTGGAAAAAAGAGAGATTTCAAAGGTCTCCGTTAAAGGACACCTTTGAAAAATCAAGACAGTAGCCAGAGACAGCAGTTAAAAACAAACAAAAACCAAACTAAACAAACCCACCTTTGTTTGGAAGAATCAATGAGTCCAACGGTTCCATCAGCACTACAAGACTGGAATTGTAAGGTTATTTATTCTGTAGTGTGGGTTATCACTCAGAAATCTTAAAGTCCTCTTCAAGCAAGGATGTCCTCTTCTTTCTCCTGCACTGTTCACATGCATGTGCCATTTTGTATTATGGGATTGCTGCAGCTAGCCCTTGCTGTAATCTAAAGACATTTTCTCCTCCCACCAGCTCCAAGATCAATGGAGTAGAAAGCAGCTTAGAGCCCCTGTCTTTTCCCATCCTCCTTTCTTCTCCTCAGCTGTGGCAAGCATAGACCCGTTATAGCTGAGAATCTGGTTTGAACATGAAAGGATCCCAATCCTGCACACACTTACACATGTGAGTAGTTTTACACATAGGAGTAATCCCATTGACTCCAATCCCATTTCCTTATTTCCAATACCTTATTTCTTGGTATTGCAGGCTTAAAGGTATTGTTAGCCTCATGGGTAAAGCAGTGGGCAAGTACTCAGAAAACCTGGTTCCATTCCTGCCTCCCTCTGTGACCTCAGACCATTATTCTTGGCAGAGACCCACAGTTCTTTCCCTCCAGACTCTGAATTTTCCCAGGTGGATAGTTCACTGCTTGCACTGTGATATTCCCAGCAAACCAGATTGCCTAAAACAGGCCAGGGTCTGTGCTTTGCTGTCTCTGTGAAGTCTAGGAACAACGTAATTCCCAGTAGTTTATAAACAAGCACATTTATTCTTAAAAGGAAAGCATTAGAGTGAAAACAAAAAAAAATACAAGTTCATATCCACTTGCTAAAAGCTTACCGGAGGTCACCCATCAGTCTTTCAGAGCCTTAGTAAGCCAACTTTCTTCCAACCCTTTCCAGCAAGGATTTGAATCTCCGTTAGACAGACGGTTCTGTCCATTTGCTGGCCCTGAATCAATTTAAACTCAGGTGATTTATCCGGAAGTCATGTCTGTTTCTCTCTAGAGAATCCAGTATGAACTAGTATACGAGAACCTTTCCAGATGGTGGTAGCTCACTCTAAATGATAGCTCACTCTAAATGATACAACCGAGTGAGTTTGCCTAACCATCTCCCACTGTTTTTAGCTCTTGGATGGGCTGTGAACCCAACCCCTGGAATTATAGACAATACTTGCCCCACAACGACACAATGAGAGTCCCCAAAGTTATTGCAGGAAGTTGCTTATTTGTCCTAGTTTGTATCTTTGCCTCCCTTTTACAGGCTAGGCATAGAGGGGAGGTTACTAGTCTAGGTCATACAGAAGGTCACAGAGGGAGGCAGGAATGGAACCAGGTTTTCTGAGTACTTGCCCACTGCTTTACCCATGAGGCTAACAATACTTTAAGCCTGCAATACGAAGAAATAAGGTACTGTTAGCCCCTTTTTACACATGAGGAAACTGAGGCACCGAGAAGATAAAATCTAGATCCTGAAACGGTATTAAGATGCCTAAATTCCATTGAAGTTAGTGGGAGTTAGGCACCTAAATACCAGGGAGGATCTTGATTTCGGGATCTTACCCACAGTCACACAGGAGGTCTGGGGCAGAACTGGGACTAGACGTCAGACCTAGTCCTGTAGATCCTGACTCTCTAGGGGTATGGCTACAGTGCCCCACAGTTTGGACTACAGGCAGTGAATTTCAGCACACACCAAAATGCTGTGCTGTAACTCCCCCTTGTGGATGCTGCGGGAACCAACTAAAAAGTTCCTAATTTGCACTAATGCAGTTGTGTTGGAAGAGGACTACATTAGTCCAAACTAGGAACATTTCAGTTCATGCCCACAGCATCCACAAGAGGGAGCTAAAGAGCAGCATGTTTGGTTCTCAGGGCTAGTCATTCTCCCATAGTCAGAGTTGTGGTGTTGTGCAGACATAGCCTTACATTAGGCAAGAATACTAGGGACTGTATTACAGTTAGGAATGGTTGAAGTAAGAGAAGTGGCCCAAACCTCATTAGACTTTGGCCACATCTACACTGGCCGCCGGGTCGGCGGGTAGTGATCAATCTATCAAGGATCAATTTATTGTGTCTAGTGTAGATGCGATAAAATCGATCCGTGATCGTGCTACCCATTGACTCCGGAACTCCACCACCACAAGAGGTGGAAGAGGAGTCACCGGGGGAGCGGCAGCGGTCGACTCGCCGCCGTGAGGATGCCCAAGTCAACCTAAGATACATTGACTTCAGCTATGCTATTTGCATAGCTGAAGTTGTTTATCTTGGGTTGACACCCCTTCCCGCCCCAGTGTAGACACCTGGCCTTAGTCTCAGTTAGTTCCTCAACACTGTTCATATGTATGCCTACGCATAGTGTTTCCCTGCACATCTGTAAAACTTCCATAATTATTAACACCAAGCCCACTTCTCTGCCAGTGTCTTTGGCCGGCACGTCATTTTCCTTGTTCCAGTGGAAATTAAAGCATTTTATTGTTTAGTCTCATTAATAATGAGGTCAACCAGCACGAACAGTATCACTCTGGGAGCAAGGAAAACTAATTGCTGATAAAATGGCAAGTTGGGGAAAACAAAAAGGACACAACACTAATTCTTCCTTCTTTGAAAGCTCCATTTTACAGGAACCTAAACAAATATATACAATCATAGGAAGAAGATGGCTAGAAAGTGTTTCAAACTCTTAGACAAAAATCAATGCTCCAGAAATCACACTTCTTACAACTATAACAAAAACATCCCCATGCAGCGAGAAACTTGGAAGCCCAACAGAGCTGGTGGAACTGAAGAGAGAGCACAAAATGACTTATCTGAGCTACGCAGCTCCTGTACTCATCTCTGCACAACACTAAGTTCAATAGCACAGTAGAGAAATAGGGTTCCTGGTCCCTACTGGTGTTTTCTACTGTGGAAGGTCTCTGTGAAAATCATCGCACGACCGATGGCCAGGAAGTTTCTCTCAGCTTTGCAAGGCCGTTCATCAATGCTAGCGATGCAGTGATGACAAAGGCCAGCTCCTCAGTGGGTATAAAACAGCACAGCTCCACTGTTGTTGGTGGAATGGGGGTGGTGGAGCCTGCTGAGAACTGGTCTTCCATTTTCAAGGCAGTCCTTTCAACTCCAGTAACTCTGATATAGTTTAATGCAGCTGGCTACACCAGAATATGAGTCTGCCCCACCACAGTGCAGAAAGGGAAGATGCAAAATTGTCTGAAAGCTACAGTTGTACCCTCACCTTCTACATGCACAGCATAGACTGTCTCCTTTCCAACATCACGAGGGAAATAGGATACAATAGTTATAAACTATCATACAGTAGAGCTTTTTTGGCAGAGGTATTGGGGGATGACCGCTCATCTGCCTGCTTCTCAGATGCATATTGCCAATGACTGTGCTGAATGGTAGGAAGTTCATAGATTTCAAAGCCAGAAGAGATGACTGTGATAATCTAAGCTGACCTCCTGAATAACACAGGCCACAGAATTCCACCTAGTTATTATGGACTTGATGCAGGAATATCTGTTTGGGCTATAGCACACTTTTTAAGACATTCAGTTTTGAATTCAAGACTCCAAGTGGTGGAGAATCCACAATGTCCCTAGATAAATTGTACAGTTACTCTTACTGTAAAAATGGTGCCTTATTCTCAGTCATAATTTGTCTATTTGTTATATCTTCACCTGCTAAAATAGAAAGTCTCCTACTATCAGAAACGTGATCATACAATATCAGGGTTGGAAGGGACCTCAGGAGGTCATTTAGTCCAACCCCCTGCTCAAAGTAGGATCAACACCAGCTAAATAACCCCAGCCAGGGCTGTCAAGCCTGACCTTAAAAACCTTTAAAGGAGGAGATTCTACCACCTCCCTAAGTAACCCATTCCAGTGCTTCACCACCCTCCTGGTGAAAAAGTTTTTCCTAATATCCAATATAAACCTGCCCCACTGCAACTTGAGACCATTAATCCTTGTTCTGTCATCTGCTACAACTGAGAACAGTCTAGATCCATCCTCTTTAGAACTCCCTTTCAGGTAGTTGAAAGCAGCTATCAAATCTCCCCTCAGTCTTTTCTTCTGCTAACTAAACAATCCCAGTTCCCACAGCTTCTCCTTGTAAGTCATGTGCTCCAGCCCCCTAATTATTTTTGTTGCCCTCCTCTGGATTCTTTCCAATTTTTCCACATCCTTCTTGTAGTGTGGGGCCCAAAACTGGACATAGTACTCCAGATGAGGCCTCTCCAATGCTGAATAGAAGGGAATGATTGTGTCCTTCAATCTGCTGGCAATGCTCCTACCTGTACAGCCCAAAATGCCATTAGCCTTCTTGGCAACAAGGGCACACACTTGACTCTTATCCGGCTTCTGGTCCACTCTAATCCCTAGGTCCTTTTCTGCAGAACTGCTGCCTAGCCATTCAGTCCCTAGTCTGTAGCAGTGCATGGGATTCTTCCGCCTTAAGTGCAGGACTCTGCACTTGTCCTTGTTGAACCTCATCAGATTTCTGTTGGCCCGATCAGCTAATTTGTCTAGGTCTCTCTGTATCCTGTCCCTACCCTTCAGCGTATCTACCACTCCTCCCAGTTTAGTGTCGTCTGCAAACTTCCTGAGGGTGCAGTCCATGCCATCCTCCAGACCATTAATCATTAAGTACTTCCCCAGGCATGCTGCATCACTTTAATTGACAAAGCAGCCTACAGTGCAAGTGATGTCAGAGCAGTGGCCAACACGACCTCACTCCTGGAATTACACTCCAGCGCCTCTTTTGGGGACGGCCCTATTAATTAGGTGGCAAACAGTGGGGGAAGTGCAAATGATTTACCAGACACTTTCAAACAAGAACATTCCACACAGGTAGTAACTGTTTAACTTTGGAGTAACTCTAATGATTTTCATGTGTCAATATTTATAGAGAGACGAAAGCTTGCACATAAAATGTGCAGTTTTATATAAATGTACATACTTTGCTATTAAATGTTCCGTTTGCCCCTCGCTTAAGAAGAAAGGAGATAGCATCATCCAATCAAAGGAAGCAGCAAGAGCAGTTGCAGGGGAGAATTATATTTATTGTAAATTTCCAGAGGGAATTAGCCAATTTTCTGCATTATGATAGAATCAGTATATTGTAGATTGAACCTGTAGATAATGTCAAAGCGTTCAATTGTGTGTGCTAGCTGAATCCTAAATACACAAGGCGACTGCTCTTCTGTTTGCTCTGCGGTTTTCTCATCAGTGTGCACACTATTGGGCCTGGTGTGTCCCATTGGGCACAAGTATTTGTGTCCCATTGGAGCCTGTGTGCTTTCACATGGTAGGAAAACTCCCTCTCCCCCTCACGGTGCTTGTGATGGGAAAGTACTAGGAGAAAGCGAGACAAATGGCAATCAAGAATGTGCCATGTTACAAGTATGGGAACTTGACATGCAGTTTAACTTTGGGGGGAAAAAAACAAGTTTCATATATTACAACTGATTCATGATCTAATAATTAAACCAATGGTTTTATGTGGAGATGGTGTTAGCATGGACCTACTGTATAAGGCAATACAAGAGAACTTTTAACAAAACCAAGGGAGGGAGTTCATAGTCTTTGGAACCTGCATTCTAACTTTTATATGATCATATAATTTTTAACAGGCCACCTACAATATTCCAGATAGTTACTTAGATTTTCATAGCACTCACGCAGAGGCTGTGATGAAAGAAGCTGAAATTGGCCAAATGAGAGTTAAAGGGGAGGTTTAATTCAGTTCCCTGATACGGATTCAGCCCTGGGTTTTAGGGTGAGCAAGGTTTTGGCTTTTGTTTTTTTGTTTCTAAGCAGGAGTCAAATGCACGGAGTAGAATTGCAGGGTGGTCTGGCGACTAAGGTACAGTATTAGTCTACCACTCACAAGTTAAATTTCCTATGTCAGAGACTTCCTGTATAATGCTGAACAAGTCAGTGCGGCCCAGATCCTCAAAAAGAATTGAGGTGCCTCACTCTGACTGAATTCAAACAAGAGTTAGGTACCTAAATATCTGAGGAACTGGCCCTTAATCTCTCTACTGCTGCTCCCAATCCACCTAGCGGGGGTACCAGAACTTCCCAAGCTCACGGGAGTACTGTCAGAATGACCCACAGTGTGGAAATGACTGAGGTGTTGCAGGGGGTACATAGATAAAGTTGACGGTTTTTCAACCCAGGCCGCTGCTGAGTTGCTGACAAGAAAAGTGTTGAAAAGACCTCATCACTTCAGCGCGATGCAGAGCCTGTGAGAAAGTAGATGAGATCCACCTTTTGAAAAGACAGGTTTGTGAAGAGAGAAAGTTACCTAGGAGCAAGCAGA
The DNA here is from genome assembly GCA_007922305.1 of Dermatemys mawii. Classification (NCBI taxonomy): domain Eukaryota; kingdom Metazoa; phylum Chordata; order Testudines; family Dermatemydidae; genus Dermatemys; species Dermatemys mawii. The sequence continues at coordinate 5,692,924 of ML677375.1, forward strand.
GCTCTCTGTCAGAGAGAAAGCAAAGCCCTGACTCTGTCAGAGAGAAAGATGAGAAGGATGCAGATGGGAAATAAGATGGGGATGTGGCTGACAGTAGCTGGTGTAAGTGCAGCACAGTGAAAACTGGCAACAGAGAGCTATGGCATAATTTTCAGGCGGGAGGCAAAAAGACACTCAGATTTTACTTAGTGAAAGCCAAGAACTGGCAACTGGGTTTCAGTGAGTGGCAGAATTACCCTCTGCACTAGATAAAGGCATCGCTACACCTCTGAGGTTAATTCTGCAGGGTGTCTGCCCATTTTTGCTGAGTTGAGCTGAATTCAGACAACCCCACCCCAGGTCTGGAAGAAAAGTCAAGCCAGTCACAGTGAGAGGGAAAATCTAACCTGTGTCCGGCTCTCTGTTTCCCCTTGAACCTTGGACCCATCACCTGGGCAGAATAATGATTAAGTGACTCACTCCCACAGGCAGAATGCCTGCTTCGGGGCCCTCGATGTGCCCATTCTACCTGAACCTTCAGATAAGTCCCTTGCTATAATACAGTCTAAAGCAACACAGATGGATTTTCAAACCTGCGCTGTACCCACAGCAACTCCCGTTGTTCTCAGTGGGGAAGTCTTTCCCCATTGTTCCCAATGACACTTTTGAAAACCCGCCCAGGATCTGAAAAGCCCTGTGGGCTGTAGGATCAAAGACAACCTCCATGGTGACAGCCATGCATTGGGAAAAGGAAAATCGCTCCAGTCTGAGCTGTTACAGTCACTTTAAGAGTTACCATGTCTCTTGAACGAAGCAGCTTGTCTCTTTAAGTATGTGACCTAACCTGCCTTTTGATCTATTGGAGTGGGTAGTAATACCTAGATCTTCTACAGCACTTTTCATCAGGAGATGATCTCATTGTGCTTCCCCAAAATGTCATCTTCCTCCTCCACCTTTTACAAAAAGGGAAACTGAGGCAGAGAGGTGCAGTGATTTGCCCAAGAGCACCCAGCAGGCTAGTGGCAGAAGCAAGGATAGAATCTAAGTCTTACGATTGACAGTCAGTACTCAAGCCAATAGGCAACACTGCCTCCTTTAAAAGTAAGTTATATACCTTCATAATAAAAGTAGAATTTAATTCATTACCTCTGTACAGTCCTGATTACCCAGAATGCTAATTAATTTGGGCTTCTTCTGCAGAAGAGGCAGCTTTCTCAGAAAGATTTGCAGAGTTAGGAAGACTTTGTTTAAGCTGGTTTCTCAAACTCCCTCATCCACTTCTTTAAAAACGATTGTGTTTTGTCAGAATACTCTGTCTGCTCCTGAAGTGCAGCCACCTCTGGGCTGGAGCACAGCAACTCGAAGAGAGCTCCTCCGTTCCAGACCGTCATTTAGGGATCTGATCAAAGGAGCCCTCTGCAATGGCAAGAGGAAAGCTGGGGCCTCATCCTTCCCCCCAAAACTCCAAAGGTTTTCAGAAACAGATCTTCAGACACCTGCTGGCTTCCTTCCCTCCACCTCTGCTGAGCCTCTGTTCATCACCAGTCAGTGGGACTCCATGATACCAAGAATACAAGAAAGGGAAACAACGTCTTGAGGTCAGAGGGCAAGGGACTGCAGGCAGAGTGGGGTTAGAGTCACAGTTACCCTCATGTGCTGTGCTGGGCTGCCCATAGGGTATAGCATAGGAACTCTTGTTGGTCTTCCATTGTAACTTGAGCACAGGGACTTCAAAGCTTATTTCACCTGTTAGTTTCTGACAGCCCTAGTAAGGTACTACTCAGAGAGCATATATATGGGAACCCAGGAAGGCTGGAGCCCAGTGTTCAGAGCATGGCAGCTCCTGCTTCTAAGCTCATGGTACATGGCCCATGCTACCAGATGTAGGCTTTGCTAAGCCCAAGGCCTAACAAACAGTATGAACGAAAGGCTGTGAACCAAAGTAGGCCTGGCCTTTGCAAAACAGCAATACACCAGGTATTAGCCAACCATGTAAGCACATTCCTGACCTGAGAGGATGGTACAGAAACCCTCAGAGTTCCCAACTAATTGCAGAAACGCATTCCTAGGAGATCGCACAGGGACCCACCGGCTCCCCCATATGATAAGGAGGGGGTGACAGGAGCATGGATGGGAATGTTTTGTTTGAACTAGCAGGTATAAGGTTGGTAACTAACAACATCAGGAGCATCACCCGGAACTTGTTTGTACCACTGTATAAAAGGAGAAGTCTCAGGAGGTGCACTTGGTGCTAGTCTCGGGGACAGCACCCAGTTCTGTTGACCGAGGGATACCTGGTTGCAGGCATACATGGGCTAGTGTACCTGCCACCAGTGAGCTGGGGCACCAGGACCATGCTTTGTGGACAATGATCCTGGCTAAGCACCATCACCACTGAACCGAGCCTGCAGTCTCTGAGTCAGCAAGCGGCTATGGTACAGCTAACACAGGAGCTCCGAAAACTGCACCAAAACACTGCAGCACTGCCACCACCAGACACCTAAGACTAGCATCCCACAGCCAGTGGAGGGAGGGGCTAACTGCGAATCTTATCTCCACCGAAGGCCTTCCGTACAGGCCCCATCTCTGACTGTGGGGTGACAGCACCAGTGATGGAGAAGAAGGGGAGGGAATAACCTAGGAAAGATGGGGTGGGTAGTTAAAAAGGAAAATGGTTGACTAGCAGAAACAAACTTCCTCAGGGTGAAAGTCTCACGACAAGCAGTGAAACTCCATTGCTCGGGGCTTTCAACATATGACTGGGCCAAGCACTAAAAGAAGGCACCAGAAACAATTGTGAATTGGCATGACGCTGTTGCAGTGAGTGACCTCCATCACTAACCTCTGTTTTATTCTTGGATTTTCTTGCATTAAGGCCTTTGTATCCTCTCCTGCTCTTTATCTGTCCTATTATACCTTGTGCTCTTTCGGGAGTGACGATCACCTCCTCTATGTGTGTACAATGTGCTCTGTTGGGATTTCTTGCCATTACAGTAGAGATAATAGATAAATTGTACTTGGCATTGCTAAATATCAGCAACTTACACTATTGATTTTGGACTCTTTCCACACAGATGGAAATACAGTCTAAACTATAATGTACAGTACATGTGTTCCCAGGTATTTTAAGAATGCAAATAGGCTCAATAGTGGCTTAATAAACTGGGGGATTTTTAATTGCATACTTAATCTTATTGAAATTATCCACCAAAAAAGAGTGCCAAACTGGGAAACTTTGTACACTAGTAAACCCCAATTGAAAATGACTGAACCAAATTATTTCAAGAATCCAGTCTCTAATAAGCAGGATTCCTTTGTGAATGAGAATGCTAATTCTTTTGTACATTTTATTTTGCCAAGAACTTAATATCAGCTCATGCAAATGAACTGTAATTATTCCGGTAACTCTCAAAGAGCTCAAGCGTCAGAGTTTGGTTGAAAGTCCACAAGGCGTGCAACTGAGATTTTTTCTAACTTGACATCTCTCTGCTTTCTAAAGGTGTTTTTAAATTGGAAATTTCTCCAGTACAGGAGAGATGTTTTAATCAGGCATCAATCTCCAACTTGGGGGGAGAGGAGAGGAAAAGGTCGGGGGGAGAAGGATTGTGAAACTAAATACTCCTATCCGAAAAATTTATTAAGTCAGGTCATTCACAGAGAGTTATGACAAGAGATTTATACGTTAAAAACTATTTTTAATTATGGAATACCTCTTCTGAACATTTAACTTTTTGTTATCAGCTAGCAAAATAATATACAAGCATACAGTGTGCACATTATTCTCATAAGATAAGAGGCAGGGACTTATGATTGTAAAGACATTAAGATTTACTACCCTCATAATGAGGTCTGTAAAAATAGAGATATATCTTGTGTTCTAGAATCAGAGGGGTAGCCGTGTTAGTCTGGAATCACATCCGATGAAGTGGGTATTAGCCCACGAAAGCTTATGCTTTAATACTTTTAGTTAGTCTTTAAGGTGACACAGGACTCTTTGTCACTTGTGCTCTAGACCATCTTGATTTCCATAGTGCTAGCTGACACGTCAAGGGAAAGAAAAGACAACTCTCCAATGCACCTAGCTGGTTTTAAAAATGCTTTACAAGTGGGATTTTGCAGAGTGGTCAACATTGGCCTAATTCTTCTCCCGGGAAAGTCAGTGGTATAACTTCCATGGACTTCAAAGGGAGCAGAGGTAGGCCAATGTGTTTTGAATACCCCACCCTTGATGCATGCAGCTGTCTCAACCAGGATATCGCAGTAATTATCTGCATTTATCTATTCTATACCCTTTCTTCAATGACCCATTTTCATGGTAATTATTTAGATGCAACTAGCTAGGCCTTCAGCACATCTTAGAAATGATGGCTCTTTACTGAGATGAGTTATAAGGAAAAGACAACAATGGACGAATACACCTTTCCCCTTTCCCTCAGCTAGAACACTGGGCCCTTGGATTGGTTTTGATTGACTCTCCCTTAAAAGAAAACCCAAAGATTTAAATTGCAATCCTGGGATAAAGTTTTCAAAAGCAGCTAAATGATGTGGACTCCTAACTCTGCGTAGCAGGGGGAACTCACCACCAGGGCGCCCCCTCACTCTAGGATGCAGTACTACAGGGATTATTTTCCACACCACCATCCCCTTTTCATCAGCCAGTCTGCGCCTGTAGCGGTCTGCGTCTTCTGGGGCTCAGGCCTCTGTCCGGGCTCAATCTCCTTCAGGGGAAACAAAAGTCTGGCAGAAAAGCCAAATGAACCTCCCAACAAATGGTTTTTCTTGGTCACTGAAGTTCATTGATCTGTGCCCACCCTCAGGCCCTGCAGAGCTCTTCTTTGATTCCCTAGGCTTTTCCCCCGGAACCCTTCTTCCTAGCAGGTTCCCTCTACATTCCCTCCCTGGGGACTCCAGCAGCTTCTCCCAGAAACCTCCCTCCTACTTACAGGTCCCATCTCAGGACCTTCCAGAGGAACCTAACCTGATCCTCGAGGTTCCTTCTGCAGCCTCTGTCACAGCTTCCTCCTCCTAGGTGCATTCTCTCAAGCCTTTTGATGAGGCCCAGATGTTTGCCATACTAATATCTGACCCCATTAGCCTCCCCTCCTCAGGCTGAAAGCTAATTATGGCACAATCAGGGCTAATTGAACAGAGCTGGCCCAAATCTTTCTGGCCTGTGAATTAGCAGGCAGCCCTGGTACGGTACTATGACCTGGTGTGGAACTGTATTTAGGTGCCTACACATAGAAAGATGCCTATTTACCTTTTGAAATCTGGCTCTAAGTGCCCAAATCACTTTTGAAAATAGGATTTACGCTCCCAAGTCACATCAGCGCTTTTGAAAATGTTACTGGTAACACACTAGTACCAGAGGTTCACAATGCCTTAAACTTCATTATGATCTCCCATCTGAGGTTTTTAAGGTCAGGCTTGACAAAGCCCTGGCTGGGATGATTTTGCTGGGGATTGGTCCTGCTTTGAGCAAGGGGTTGGGCTAGATGACCTCCTGAGGTCCCTTCCAACCCTGGTATTCTATGATCTTTATTTCTTGAACGTCTACAGCTGGGATTTTCAAAAGTGCCTATCTGATTTAAGAACAGTGTCACATTGACTTTCACTAGGACTTGTGGTCTTAAATAATTTAGGTCCCTCTGAAAATCTCATCCTGGATGGAAAAAAAACAACAACATGGTAATCTGTGTTGACCACTCTCAGCTCTTTGACATAGTAAATCGCCTTGTGAAAAAGTAGGCCAATAACTGGCTTTATGGAGAAGGTGTTAGGAGCACTGTAGTGCTGAAGGACTGGTACAAACATTCCTGCCCAATCTGTTCAACTCATCTTTGCATACACATTGGTCTGAGCCAAGGAACCAATGCCAGGAAATCAGAAATGTTTGTGAAGAAAAATAAACAGATACCCAGGGACTGAAGTTAATCCTGGCAAGATTTGACACATTGACACAGCAGTGAGCTGCAAACATTTTCATGCTGTTTATCTATTTTTTCCCCATTTGAAATGCTACTGCAGCTCTGTTTGCAGATGAGCTTTATTTATTTAGATTTCTTCACCTGTGATCCAGACTCAGAGACAGTTCCCCACTTGGGATCATGAGCAAATGTAATAATTCAGCATGGAGTAAATTGTAAATATTGCCTGATTCTCAGGGCAGCAATTATAGGAGAGCACCAAAAGGATGGGAAAAGTTTACACATTTGTATGAAAGTAAGGCAATGTAGTATTCAATTACATACTATTTGATTCACCCATTCCCCCTAGCAACTGATGAGATGAACATTTTCCTTTGATGCACTGCTGTTTAGGACACAAAAATTAAAGTGTCTGGCTGCAGTTTAGTTTGGGGATACTTCTTGTTTTGTACAGGAGACAGAAAAATTCCAGAAGAGCCAACTGGGCTCAGTCACCTAAGTTCCAGTTTCAGAAGTTGGGCCTTGTCTACACCACAAAAGTTGGTTGATACAAGATACATCAGCATAAAGCTGTTCATATATTGCTTGTGTTTGTGCACAGTTGGTTGCTTGCATTAGTGCTTCATGTACTCACCGGAAGTGCTTGTGTTAATGGAAAGTGTGATGCGGCAGGGGAGGTATCCCACCGCACCATGCAAAACCTTCGGAGGGGGAAAGCTTGTTCCTGTCTAATGCTAGGATTCTTCTAAATGTTGGCATTTCCAGAACCAGGACAGGGAGTGAAGGAGGAGCGGATGCCATCTGTGTGTCTCTAGCACTTATTCTTTATACAGTAGAATACTTTATAATATCAAAATTCTGAAGAGCTTCCAAATATATTGTAAAAAAATCAAAAGCAATTCAAATACATTAGGCAGCTACAATTGAAATGAATAAAGAATAACCCTCATTGACATTGGCAGCAGGCTCTCAGGTTTCCATTGTCAGCTTGAAGAAGCCACAATTTTACTGGAAGTAAACCTGAAAGGTTGGAATTAAGCTTGAGTGTTTCCCGTTACCTTCTGCACTGACATAATGAAAGCCTTTCACTGATTTGTTCCCATATCGGTAGGTACACTCAATAGGGTGTTTTTGCTTTCCTAGTTATCTTTGTGAGGCATTGTTACAAGCTGGATTTCATCGGTACAAGCTGGCTTTTGAATAGCACTTTTCACTTCTAATTTTTTTCACACCGATGCTCATCAAATCTACTAATGCATTATTACAGAATGGCCGGCCTGCAATGTCTGTACTGCCTAGCGGTCAGCCCATCCCATCAACTGGCCTGGTCCTTAGGGATTTCAAAAGGTCGAGATTGACAAAGCCAGAAGAGTACCCAGAAGTCACCTACTACAAGGCAGGCCCAAAAAAAGAAAGTAACAGAATGCCACTAGCCTTCACCTTCAGCTCCCAACTAAAACCTCTTCAGCACATCACCAAAGATCTGCAACCTATCCTGAATGATGATCCCTCACTCTCACAGATCTTGGGACACAGACCAGTCCTCACTTAAAGATAGCCCCTCAACCGGAAGCAAATACTCACCAGCAACCACACAACAAAAACCCTAACCCAGGAATTTCTCCTTGCCCACTCTGTCCACGCATCTATTCAAGTGACATCATCATAGGACATAATCACATCAGCCACACCATCAGGGGCTCATTCACATTCACATCGACCAATGAGATATGTGCCAGCAATGCCCCTCTGCTATGTACATTGGCCACACTGGACAATCTCTATGCAAAAGAATAAATGGACACAAATCTGACATCAGGTATCATAACATTCAAAACTGAGTAGGCAAACACTTTAATCTCTCTGGTCACTTAGTAACAGACTTAAAAGTGGTAATTCTTCAACATTAAAACTACAGAAACAGACTCCAACAAGAAAATGCTGAACTGGAAATAATTTGCAAACTGGACACAATTAAATTAGGCTTGAACAAAGATTGGGTGTGGCTGGGTCATTACACAAACTGCAATCTATTTCTCCATGCTAAGTATCCCCCTGCTGCTACTCGCACTTTCTCATCAACTGTTTGAAAGGGGCCATCCTGATTATCACTACAAAAGTTTTTTTCCTCCTGCTGATAATAGCTCACCTTAATTAATTATCCTCTTAGAGTTGGTATGGCAACCTCCACCTTTTCACGTTCCCTCTATGTGTATGTATATATATCTCCTATTGTATGTTCCACTCTATGCATCTGATGAAGTGGGTTTTAGCCCATGAAAGCTTATGGCCAAATAAATTTGTTCATCTCCAAGGTGCCACAAGTACTTCACGTTTGTTTTGTGGCTCTCTTGAGATATCCCAATAGAGATGTGTCCAGTGCTGGGGAGGAGAGACAGGTTGTGGTACACATAGGCACCAGTGATATAAGGAAAAGCAAGAGAGGTCCTGGAGGCCAAATGTAGGCTTCTAGGTAAGAGATTGAAGTCCAGAACCTTCATGGTAGTATTCTCTGAACTGCTTCCAGTTTCATACACAAGAGCAGTTAGACAGGCAGGACTGCAGGATCTTACCGTGTGGATGAAATGATTGTATTGGGAGGAGGGGGTCATGATTTATTAGGACCTGGAGAAACTTTTGGGAAAGGAAGAGTCTGGACAGGAAGGATGGGCTCCACCTAAACTACAATGGAACCAGATTGCTGGCATGACATGACTTAAAAAGGTCATAGAGAAGTTTTTAAACTAAGGACTGCGGGAAAGCTGAGAGGAGTAGGAACACACGGTTCTGACAGACACATCCCTTGGCTGAAGATGTATGAAAGAGAATACTGCACATCCTAGTAAAGAGAGTACAGGACAAAAGTTGATGAACTACAAGTGAGAACAGAAAGAGAAACTGTAAAAAATAGTCCCATTCAATTACATCACACAGACAAACTATTGACAAATGTTATAAGTGCTTGAACACAAATGCTAGAACTCTGAATAGTAACATGAGTGAACTTGAGTGCTCGGTATTAAATGAGGATATTGATATAATAGGCATCACAGAAACTTGGTGGATTGATGATAATCAATGGCACACAGTAATACTAGGGCACAAAATATATAGGCAGGATGGTGTCAGACACGCAGGTGGGTGAATGGTACTAGAGTAAAATATAGTAGAAATTAAATGAATCAAATTGTATCAGAAGATTTACAGATAGAAATTGCATGATTGAATTATAAAAGTATAGTAGGAAAACTGCCAATCAGCTGACCAGGATGGTGAGGGTCACTGTAAAGTGCTCAGAGAGATGAGACTACAAAAAACCCCAGTAATAATGGGGGATTTCAAGTATTCTCATATTGACTAGATACAGGTCACCTCTGGATGGCATGCAGAACTAAAATTTCTAGAGACCATTAAACGACGGCTTCTTAGAGCAGCTAATCCTGGGACCCACAAACGGAGAGGCAACTCTTGATTTAGTCCTCAGTGGTGTACAGGAGCTAGACCAAGTGAATATACCTGAACTGCTCGGGCCACCATAGTGACTATAATGAAATTAAACTGCAACCTCCTTGTAGGGGGAAAATACCAAAGTAACCCACAAAAGTACCATTTAACTTCAAAAAGGGGAACTACACAACAATGAGGAAGCTAATTAAATAGAAATTAAAAGGAACAGTCGCAACAGTGAAATGATTGGACACTGCATGGAAACATTTTAAAGACACCAGGGAGGCTCAAATTATATGTCCACACCAAATAAATTTTTTAAAAAAAAACACAGCAAGAGGACCAAAAAAATGCCAGCTAGCTAAACTGTGGAGTAAAAGAGGTGGTTAGAGATGAAAAAAAATATTGGAAGTCAAATCCTACTGTGAAAAATAGAAAGGAGCATAAAATCTGGCAAGTCAAGTGTAAAAGTATAATTAGACTGGCCAAAAAAATAAAGATTGAAGAGCACTTCGCAAGAGACCAAACCTAGCCAGCAATTTTTGTTTGTTTTCCTACCAATTATATGTCCACCTTATAGTGGCTCCATCTAGGTTGTATTTTGCTAGTTTGTTTATGAGAAGGTCATGCGAGACAATATCAAAAACCTTACAAAAGTCAAGATACACCACATCTATTGCTTCCCCCCATTCACAAAGCTTTCTCTGACAGGGTAACAAGGTTGGTTTGACACCATGTATTCTTGACAAATTCATGCTAACTGTTACTTACCACCTTATTATCTTTTAGGTGTTTGCAAATTGATTTGCTCCATTATCTTTCTGGATACAGAAGTTAAGTCCGCAATTCCCTGGGTTGTTCTTATTTCCCTTTTTATACATGGGCAAATGTAGTGTCATTTTCCAGTCTTCTGGAATCCCTTCCATCTTTCATGACTTTTCAAAGATAATTGCTAACGGCTCAGATATCTCCTCAGTCAGCTCCTTTAGTATCCTAGGATGCATTTCATCAGGCCCTGGTGACTTGAAGACATCAAACTTATCTCAGTAATTTTTGACTTGTTCTTTCCCCATTTTAGCCTCTGATCCTACCTCATTTTCATTGGCATTCACTATGTTAGACATCCAATCACCATCAAACTTCTTGGTGAAAAACAAAAGAAACTCATTAAGCACCTCTGCAATTTCCACATTTTCTGTTATTGTTCCCCACCCTCGCCCTCCCCCATACACACACACAAAGCCTCATCCACCTCTTCTTCCTGGTCAGGTGGTCTGTAGTAGAGCCCTACCATGACATCACTCTTGTTTTTTACCCTTTTTATCCTTACCCAAAGACTTTCAACAAGTCTATCTATTTCCATCTCATCTCAGTCCAATTATATACAGTTTTAATATATAAGGCAAAACCTCCTCCCCTTTTTCCCTGCCTGTCCTTCCTGAGCAAGCTGTACCCTTCTATACCAATATTCCAGTCATGCGTATTATCCCACCAGGTTTTTGTGATGCCAGCTATGTCATAGTTGTGTTTATCTACTAGCCTTGTGAGTTCTTCCTGCTCATTCCCCATACTTTGAGTATTAGTATACAGATATCTAAGATACTGATTTAATTCCCCCCCTCCTTCTGTCCCGTCTCTGCCTTATCCCTGACAAAACAGTCTATGCTCCCCCCAAATTCCAACCCTTCTCCAAAGTCTCCATGTTTTTGACTTACCTGTGGGCTTTGGTCACCTTCAAACATAATCTAAAGCCCTCCTCACTACGGTAGCCAGTCTTTATCCAAATATACTCTTACCCTTCCTTGATATGTGGGCCCTATCTTGGCTTAACAATCCTTCTTGGCATAGCATCCTATGGTCAAGGATGCCAAAGCCCCCATGGCGACACCATCCTCGCAGCCAAGCATTCACCTCCAGGATTGTAATCCTATAACTATAATATATGGATACTGAATGGCATCACTATAGTGCAGAGTTAAGGTTATTTGAGTGCCTTAACTGTGTATTTTTAAGCTTAACTTGTCTGGATTTCAAACTGAACCATAACAATTTCTTCAGTTTATAACCCTGTTTTGAAGAGAACTAGGATATCTCTAATGTATTTTACCCTCAGTTGATGATATCTACTTTGAACCTTAAATTTATATTATAGGAACACAAACCACCTCATCACCCTCTCCCCAATATCCTAAGAACATCACACGTGCAAAGTCAATCACTTTGAAACTGGGCCACGCTCTGGTTGTCTGTGTATGATTTATTGTGCAATCTTATGTGATCACATACTACTTTTTCCCCACAGAGCCTACGCCTCATTCAATGCACAAGACTGACTATGATCACTTATTGAGCAGCTAGTCAATATTTTGTTTTCTTCTCCTGTGTGGTCTCGGTCTTTCTCACTGCAGATTGTTCAAACCCTGCTCTGAAGACACAATTATAGGTTTTTTCCCCCATGTTCTTTGATATGGTATTGTCTGTCTTGTGGCTTATATAGCTTGATTATTTTTATTTTTCCAGATGTGCTACAGGTGTTTAATTATATTGAGAGATCTCTCAGCCACAATGGATAATTTATAATGTTTATTGATTCTTAAATAAAGAATAGGATATTTAGTAAGTAACTGAATAGTTGAATGATTTACAGTTTGATTTCAGTAAATTAAATAAAAATAGCATTAAAGAGTAATCTCATAACTGCAACATATTTGAGTCTAAATTATTCTATTATAATTCCCTGTTTTGCCACACAACACTTCAATAGCAGTGACTGCAGGGATGTTCTTTGCTTCCAATGGACCTCATCACAATGGGAAAAATACAGATTCAAATCCCAGCACAGAAGGATTAAATGCTTCACATCACTTTGCATGCAAAAAAGATCAGAAATCTATTTCTGCTGCCTTTGTGAAGGCAAAACAAGGAAACTCACTAAGTTGTTCGAAGCAAATCAGAACCGGTCACATTTCAATTACCTATGTAATCAAATCAAATGAAAGTCACACAGCTTTCAAAAAACCCCAAAAGCTCTCCATTAGGATACATTCTTTATGTATAGAGGCAATTCACATGATTATGCTTTAAATTGATTACTGCTAACTATACCTATAATTAGATATAACTGCTTCAATTTAAGGGAGAAGAAAATAATTATTTGAAACCAAATACTGTAAATAATTTGCTGCCTTCCAATCAGTTTCCAAGCAGAAAATATATTATCTCACTAATTTATTACTAGAAGCAGCCGAGCCTTAATCTCGTCTCAAGACACAGGCTGTTTGTTTTTAAGGGAATATTTCCCAGCTAGAAATCAGCATGTAAATGAACTTATTGGATGCTTAAGTATGTCCCTAACACACCCATCACGGAATGCTTTGGAAGAGATGCATTGGGGCCTAAGTCATTCCAGGAGTGGATGGGGACAATCAGCATCCAGCCCATAGGGGGCACAGTTAATCAGAAAAACCTGGAAAAGGCTGTGACCAACTACAGTATTGCCAACTCAAAGTATTAAAAAATCCTGAGCACCCCAAAAATTAGATTTTTTTAAAAAAAATAATCACATTGAGGTTCTTTTTATTGCTCTGGTTTCACAGCCTTTAGGGGTCATGTCATGTTTTCCATTTTCTTTTGTAAACATGAAGACTGAAGGTTTTTCTTTTTAAATGAAAGCTGAGATTCACATGACTCCAGGAGCTGGTGCTTTAAGAAAAGCACCTAATGTCATAACACTCGCAATATAATCGTGAGAGTTGGCAATCCTGACCTTAGGGATATGGAGAATGTGTGTGATGGAGAAAGGAGTTCAGTGTGAGAGCACCAGATTGGAGACCGTTATGCACAGCAGATCCCTACACAGCTGCTGAGACACTCACTGTCTCAAGCAGAGCTACCAGAGCTGGGGATTTCATCTCCCAGCTGCTGTGTAGACATACCCTATGAATTCGTTGAGGAGGGCAAACAGCTTTAAAGTTGGAACAAGGTGACCCAAGGTAAGTTGGGATCTGACCAAGGGAAATAACAGCAGATGAAAAGTCTATAATCAGGACTTGCCAGATAACTGCACAGCTATTTTAAAACACCTCGCACCCCTTGGGCACTACTACATTTTCAGATAATGGCGATTTTTGGCACCTCAATTTTTGGCTGCCCAACTTGACACCGTAAAGGGGACAGACGTTCAGAAAGCAGGTGCTCACCTGTGCCTGAAAAAAACATCAAGCTCAATTAGAGGTCTCAAGTTCAGCACCCAAAAGTCAAAATCAATTTGCAAGATGCAGGTCCAAACAAATCCTTCAGACAGTTGTTATGGGGCTTACAAATATGTTTAAAGCATTTTGGAATAAAAGCATTACAGATATTCAAAGTATCATTACTACAATATTCCTGTAAGGAAAACGTCTCAAAGACTTGGTACATTCCAAGGTCTGGAAATACCGTATTAGTGGCAAGTCCTCTGAGGATGCTGAACAACCCCCTAAGGGAGGACCAGCCCCAGTTCCCATTGCTTTTGCTGGGAGATGAATGCACTCAGCACCTCATGTCCTCACAGAATCAGGCTCATGGAGTCAGCTGGTGTCTAGGCACCTAAAGATGCAGCTATAGACACCCAGTGAGGTTTTCCAAAGCACTCAGGTGCCTAACTCAGAAAATCCCACTACGTATCTGTCTGCAGCCTGAAGTGCCTAAAAATCAGGCTCCCAGGGAGGAAAACTGAATAATAAATGAAATCCTTGTGGGAAAATAAATCTTTAAAGACGTAAAGTCTTTGCTAAGGTTCATTGGCTTTAGTGACAGGTGTTATATATCCAATGTGCCTTTCTGTGCTTTCTCTAATTCAGCTAATAATTCTTCAAGTTCCCATTCTAATTACTGCAATGCACAGGTAACAGAATATGCAAATGTACAGATGATATTCCATAAAAGTTTCCTCCGCTGGCCCATTGAGATTCTCCCACTCTCTAAGATAGTTTTTTAATATACCTCATTCTTTACCCAGGCGAACTTCATCTTCCTCTGGGGCACAATATGCCGTAGATCTTATTTCCTCTGCTGTGACATTAACCTTAGATTTTAATTCCATTCGCTAGATTAGCCAAAACCAACAGGACTATCATTATTGCATTAACAATTCTCAGATTTACCATATTCTTCCCCCCCCACACACACACCTCAGTCAACCTGGAACGATTCCAGAGAGAGTATTAAACTGGTTGTTGCCCTCCTTATTGGAGATATGGGCACAGCTAGTTTTCATTTCCCATTAATGTAAGGAGAAGGTTGGATGTGTGGATGGCCCATTAATCCAAGAACAACAAACCATCATCCCAACCTAGATGCTTGTATAAGTCTAGCTACTTTCGTAGAGCTGCTCTTAGCGGATTAGATTCCCCTCCTCAGAGTTTAAGGCCAGGGGAGCCCACTAAATCCTCTAGACTGACCTCCAGCAGAGCCCAGACCATTGACCATCACCCAGCCACCCCCACCCCAAGCCCAAGCCAGCAACCAGAACTGGACAAAAATCTTACAGACCTCAGAAGACTACATTTATGTGCCACAGGCAGAAACCAGGTAGGACTGAGGTGCACAAATGCTCAAGACCTTTACAATGACAGGGAACTGATGGAGAGACCCCTAGATATATATCCCCAGATTAATGCATGGGCCCACAGGACCTCAGCCAATTTGGAGGGGGCCCCAGGAGTGCTGGAACCTGTGCAAAAGTGAGGGAGGCACCAATGTTGGAACTGTGGCCCGGCCCTCTGCTCCTTTGCTTCCCTTCAGGGCCACATTCCCTGGCCACACCAGAAGCCAGAGCCAGGCTGTGGTAAGAGCCACCCTGGGAGCCCAGGCTGTATGGGGAGCCCCAGACCCTCCACCTGCCCTAGGACAGTTTCTAAGGTGGTGTAGCTCATGTATCACCTGTTACTCAGGGCTGTCCATGGCATAATTTAGCCCCTAGTGGGCCTATCAATTAACAAAGGTACTTTCATACTATATACATATAGGTAATGTTTGGAATTACAATAAAATAAGACTGTTCCCTCTCTTAAGCCAATGCAACTTCTACCCCATTACACACCAGCTTATTTACCCCAGGGCTGGAGCAACATGACAAAGACATTGGGCCACTTATCAACACTGATTAAAAATCAAACCTAATGCTGGGTGAAGCAGAGGAGGGCGGGATCTGAACTTGCATCATTATAGCTCTGTTTTGCCTGCCTGAACCAGACCACCACTCTGCTGAGTTTGGGTTCATTAGGCATCGACTCAAGGTATTGAAACATTGGCGGACCTGATGCCAGTTCATGCCAAGGCCCCAGACCTCACTGACAGATGCACAGCTGGAAACCAGTCATGACTCACTTGTGAGTTCTTAGAGTTCAAATAGGTATTGGTGACATCAGAAGGTGTTTAGACTTTATGCTTGTAGGATGTTGCATGTCTGAATCCTACTTACAATAGCTGTACCCATGTTATAATGTAATGTTTGCACTGTAACTATAATAATCTTTGCTCAGACTGTAAATTCCCCAGAGAGGGGGAGAAGCATGTGAAATGCTAGCTTAACACAAGAGGGGTTATTATCTCCCCAGTAAGAGATCTACAGACATCTGCTAAGTCACTGTGGACCAAAAAGAACACAACCCCGTTGATTCTTCAGGGGTCTGGGGAGAAGCTCATGATGTGCACAAGCCTGCATCCCCACAGACTGCATGACAGAATAAGGAGTAATGGTCTCAAGTTGCAGTGGGGGAGGTTTAGGTTGGATATTAGGAAAAAAAACTTTTTCACTAGGAGGGTGGTGAAGCACTGGAATGGGTTACCTAGGGAGGTGGTGGAATCTCCTTCCTTAGAGGTTTTTAAGGCCTGGTTTGACAAAGCCCTGAATGGGATGATTTAGTTGGGGATTGGTCCTGCTTTGAGCAGAGGGTTGGACTAGATTCTTCCTGAGATCTCTTCCAACCCTGATATTCTGTGATTCTATGATCCCATTACAGCGTGAATGCTGGGGGAAGGGAATAAAAATGCCTTTGAAGAAGAAATTGGTATCTTTTTGCTGTCTGGACTCTGAGGGGCAGAGATTCCTAAACATAAGACAGATCCCCATGCTGCCTGTCATGGGTCAGCCCTAAACAACATAAACCCTTGCTTATATTAGCAACTTCTATTACTTTTTGAATTTAAGACAAACTCATTTGTGTGTGTATGTTCCCTTGCAAACTCCTCATCTCTTTTCCCTAGTTAATAAACAGTTTATTATAAGATTGGCTACAAGCATTGTCTTTGGTGAGAGATCTAGGGTGTCCTTGACCTGGGATAAGTAACTAATCCTTTGGCACTGGGAGTAACCTGAATATTGATGTGATTTTTGGTACAAAGGGACTGTCTATCACAATGGTAGACTTGCCTGGGTGGCAAGGTAGACTGGAGTACCCAAGGGGACTGTGTGGCTCCATCGTAGGGCCGGTGTCATTCTTAAGAGTTCACACTTGTTAAGTGGTTGGTGAAATCTACATATAGAACATACAGCTCATTTGGGGTTCATGCCCTTGCTCTTCTTGCTGTGATGCTAACTCAGAAGAGCTCTGCACTCTGGAATCCCACTCAGAGCCCAGGGACGCTTGGGGTTAACTGCTCCGACATCATGCTAAGCTTCTACATAACCAAGCTAGCTGGCAGGGCTATTTGATCAGCATGAAGTAAGTGCTGTGGTTTCCAAGGTGATCTGCAAGACCTAACTCCCCCTCCGCCGCCCCCACACCAGTTGCATTGAAGCCTCACACAACCAGGTTCCATGCACTAATTATTTAAACTCGCCTTCTTAGGTCCCGATTTGCAAGCCGGGAAGTGCAGCCCACCATGCACTCAGCATGACTCATCTGTCTAGCAGGCGATGGCCTGAGCCCACCCACACGTCACACAAAGGCCACAACATAGCCCCCAGACGTTGCTGCCATGACTCATCTGGCCCGCATTCAAACCAGTGCCATCACTCTCTGTATCTCAGTGTCCCTGCCCCATTGCTAAGCTATGTTAACAGCATTTGGGGCAACATCCTCCATTCATTTTATAACCACTATAATAGTTCCCAGTTTGTTTTTCAGTTAAAATGACTCATTTTCAGTACTAGGTCTGGCATCAAATACAGGATATTTCTGTAGCATATGAGAGACGGGAGCAAGGAGTGAGATGGAGGAAAAGATGCATACATATAGGAAAGTTGTCAGGGTCTGATCCAAATTCCATTGAAATCAGGGGAATGAATCCATTGGTGTCAATAGAACTGAATCACGCCCTTAATGGGAAGGTGCCCAAAAGAAAACCATTTTAAGAAAGTTTGCTTCCAAACCTAGATGACTAACTGCCCTTATCACCTTTCCACACCCACCCGCTCAAAACTTTGCTGTCTCTGATCAAGTATGTTCTAAATGAAATGAATGCTGGTTTCATAGCCCTGGAGAGAGAGACTTTTCTTCTGGCTGTCTAGATGCAGTGAGAGGCATGCCTGTAACCTTTCCCACACCGGCTCTCCTCCCACTGATCTGTATGGGATCACTTCTGTCAGTTTAGTCAGCACGTCCGTTCTGTATTTGGGGCTTCTGCTGGGACTGGTGTCATTGTGCTGAGGTGCACACATTTCTGTGCCAGGGTAACACCACCTTGGGTGGATTGTCCATTGCAGGGATCAAATGTGGGAACTCAGATTCTTAAAGCAGGAACCTCCTCTACCTGAGCTGAAAAACCCAGCTCTAGCTCTGTTAGCAAAGGCTCCGGCTCCATTATCAACCTCTACTCCCGGCCCAGGCACCATTAGAAGGAAACAGAGCGCCACACTCAGTGGAGGCGATTTACACAAGCATGTAGAAGATGGCTACCAAAGTCAAAAATAAAGCCCTTGCAAAGACCCTCACAGCAGATTCTGGTTTTCCCGTTCGTGCTCCGCAACTGAAACTTAGAAATAAAAGAATGTTCTGAGCACAAGAACGTCAATCTTGATTAACCACAGGGACTGATTTATGTCAATCAGCACTAGACACCAACAACTTTTGGTCACAGTTCACCCAGACTGAATTAAAAATGGACCATTAGTGTAGATACAAAAGGCTGTGTCATGGAGCTGTTCCCCCGAGCCATCCCGTCCCCCTAAATATCATGCATGCAGCATATCAGTTGATTTTTTTCTTGTGGATGAAACAGAGTGGAGGGCTAATAATGACCACCACTCCAGCCTACTCACACCTTCGCAGTAAGTGTTCAAGGGGAGCTAGATTTCCAGAGGTGCTCGGCCTGAATTGACAGGGCCGGGGACAACGTCTCCCCTGAACTCTTTTGAAGTTCCCTCCTCCAATTGTAAGCAGGCACCATGGACTGCAATACCGACAGCAGAGCCCTGAATAACCTAGAGAAGGCAGATTGTTCAAGAGAGTCTCTGGCCGAAGGTGAAGAGGAGCTAAGGAGAAAGCTGCTTTCCAAATGCTGTCTGTGGTTACAGCTAGAACATTTCATCTAGTGGCACCATGATTGTAATTTTTAGGAACTGCAATTTCTGGCCTTTAATAATAATCTCTGCCATTCACGTGAACAAGTTAACCCTGACCTAACTAAAGGTGACCGCAAAGGATAAAGACCATAATTTGGGATAATATGCAAAGCAGTAAAGACAGATGTAGGGAAATTAGCATTATCCTTGTATAGCTCCCATGAGGATATTCAACAGCTGATGTTGCATTGCATTGGACACACCATTGGTTCGTTAATAGCAGCATCCCTAAAATTCTTTCTAGAAAAAAGACCTCTCTGAATTCTGACCACACTAGCAGAATGTTATCATTTTCTTTCCATTTCCTGGAGGGTTAGCTCATTTTTGTCTGCTTTAAGTCTTCCATTCCACTCTATCTTCCCTTCTCTTTTCGGGTTGCACTTCATTGCGAGCTGTCAGTCGATGGGTAATAACTCACACATTTGATTGTCAAAATATTGAAACAATTCTCTGCGTTTATCGCCTTGCTCTCTTTCTCGGAGTGTTTCCAATAAAAAAATGCTTCTAAATTCAATGTGGGTGTTTAAGAGGCTGTGAGATTAGCTACCGAGCCTCAAAGTGGAATCCCAGTGATATTACATACTATGAAGCGAACATAAAAGAAAACCTGAGCTCTCTGTTGCAGACATTTTACTATGTAACTCAAGAATGGACATTTTTTCCTCTCTCCCTGAGACAGTTCATTAAAAAAGCATCAGAAATTGCCTGCTCTTTTTGTGATGGATTTTGTGCTCATAGAAAGTGACAGATAGTGCTAGTAGCGGCCATTTAGTCACTTGGATGTTCGTCTGCCTGAGAAATGATCCCAGTTCAACAGTCAGGTTTATAAATTGCACCATGGCGAGTTATGCTAAGCAGAAACAGTCTCCATATGAAGGTGCTCATGGCCACAAAATACTGTTTCTATCTCACAGGTATTTGGTGTTTGGTATGGGACCCTTTCTCTCCCATTTTTTTTTTTGGTTGTGTTTTCCATGGGTTTCTCTTATGGACCATCAAACACGATACAGAGCACCTGCCATCTAACAGCCAGTGGAATAAACATTGGGATGGAACAAACAGTGGGATGCCAGGATAGAGATTAGGATTCAATTAGCTGCTCTCTCCAGAAGTTCTGGTGAGCACATGGCAGGATTTTCAGTTGAAACAGGGCTTCTCGAACCAGGGATCGCTCCCACAAGCTGTCAGCCATCTTGTGGGGAAGCAAGGGAGGCTCTGGATTCCTATCAGTGTAACTGACAACAGACTCTAGCCTTCTATTTTCACTGAGATTTCTCTTCGCCACCTGCTCTGGCAAATGCAAACAGCAGAACCAGGAAACCCCAAATCTGTCTTGGCTGAAAATTGAAATGACATGCTGTGAAGCCATCTGGGCACAGGAGCTGTGAGGAGAGAAACACATGGCCCTCTGGCACCCCATTAAACTACAGCCCCCTTGTAAGTCAACTGTAAAAGTAACAGGTAGACGGGCTTGCTCCAACTTCTATTGACTTCAGTGGGAGCTGGATCAGGCCCCAGGACAGAGGCTGGGGTCTAGTGAGCTAAACAATGGGTTGGGAACGAGGTGCTACCAAACAGGCCCTCAGCGTTTTTGCACAGTAGAACCACAAAGATACAAACAGCACAATGATGGGGTGGCCAGTCAATGGGTCACCATGGGGAACTGGAAGTGACCAGTCAGGGAGCAGAAGAGAAACAAACTAACCAACCAACCAGCAAATACTGTCTTGTGCCTATACTGCATCTTAAGATAGGCCCATCTGGGCTGCCTGTCCCCACCCCCACTCCTAATCCTGAGGGCACAGGGCAGCCACCCACAGGTAAGACATGGTGAAGGCTGTTTTCCCCCTCTCATTGCCCCCTGGCTGGGAGGGGGACAACCTTGCAAGCTCAGAGCCTGGGAAAGAAACTTCGAGCTGCTACAGCAACCTGGCCTGGAGTAGAAGCTGCTGGAGCTGGAGCCCAAGCTCCTGCCTGTGCTCTGGGGGAGCAGCTCCGTTTTAAAGGGCCATGGCCTGCACCATGCGGCCAGCGACAGGGTGCCTCACTCATCAGCCTTTCAGCCAGGGGGTGAGAACCAACTCAGCAGGCAGCCACTGCAGAGCTGTGACCCCCTGCTCCGACCAGTCCGTAGCGGCTTGTTCAGAGTTACAAACAACCTCCAGTCCTGAGGTGTCCATAACTCGGAGGTTCTACTGTAAAAATTAGATCAATTGATGTCTACAAAATGCTGCACAAAAAGTTAAAGGCTATGAGATACAAGTGCCAACTGTGATGGGGCAGTTGCCCCTCACTGGCCAGCAAAGGGGTTAATAGCAGCCCTTGGAGCAGCTGCGCAGAACCCAGCCAACCAGAGGAAGGTTTAGAAGCAGCCAATCAGGGCCAGGCTGGGCCCTATAAGAAGGGCTGCAGGGCAGAGAGGAGTCAGTCTCTCTCTGGAGACTGAGGGAGAAGGCTGGGTTGCCTGCAGAGAGAAGTACCTGGGACAGAGCAGTGCTGGGCAGGGTCAGGGGAGCAAGCGGAGCTCCAGCCTGGCTGGTTCCCAGACTTGACATGGGGTTAAGTAGGTGCTGGGGCTACGGGGAAGTAGCCCAGAGAAAGCAGGTATCGGCAGGGGGAAGGAGAGGCAGTGAGTGGCTGCCAGCTATAGGGTTCATGGGTCGGGGTCCAGAGTAGCAGGAGGGCCTGGGATTGCCCCGCCCCCCCTTTGCCCCACTGGCTGCCAAGAGAAATGGCCAGTCAAAGGACTGCAGCTTGTCCCTGAACGAGGGGCCAGACTTGGAGCTCCAGTTCACCCTTGTAGCAAAAGGCCAGGTGGAGGACTGCTGGTTCCCCTGGAAGCAGGGAGGCAGCACAGTTGAGGCACAGCTGGAGGGCTGTGCCCTGAAGAGGACGCCACAGTCTGGGAGCGACAAGGGTCCCCAGAGACAGTGGAGATGTTGGAGAAGCAATGATGGAGAGCAAGACACCACCAGAGGGGCTAATTCCGGGAGCAACCAACAGGGGGTGATGCGCAGCAATCATTGCTCAGATGTGTCTATGGGGTTTATACTGTCGACCATCTCCACGGTATCTGAGCACCTTCCAAATAAAATAAGTCGCAACAGTGGAGTCCCTAGAAGACAGCATAGAGTATCTGACACTTCAGTTTGCGGGGGTCAAATCTCTGCTTAGGGTAGGGTTTGATTATTTTTATTTAGAATTTGTTTTTAAGGGTGAGCTGGGTTTTGAGGGGAGGAGGGTGTGCCAATTTTGAGTTATTCTAGATGGCACAAAGGCCTTTTCAAAGAAGACGACTTTGAAGAGTTTCCTAAAGACAGTCAGACTTTGGCTATGCCTGATCTCCTGTGGAAGTTTGTTCTCCTAGCCAGATCCTAAACCAAGAACACTTTGCTGCAGCTCTCTCACTTCATCCTTAGCAATACCCACCTGATCGGCAGGTAGTGATCGATCTATTGGCGATCGATTTATCGTGTCTTGACAAGACGTCATAAATCAATCACCAACGGCGCTCCCGTCGACTCTGGAACTCCAGCTCACAAAGAGGTGCAAGCTGGAGTCGACGGGGGAGCCTGCTGCCGATCGCTACCTGCCATGAAGATGGCAGGTAAGTCGGCCAAAGATGCGCCGACTTCAGCTACGTTATTCACATAGCTGAAGTTGCGTATCTTAAGTCGACAACCTCCCCTACTGTAAACCAGCCCATAGTGGTTCACAGATGGGAATTCAATCAGTGCATTGATGAATGTATATGGATTTGTTACCATTATACAGATAAGCAGAGTGACTGTGGGAATCAGTAACAGAGTCCTTTAGGGGAATATTTTATATTCCCTTTG
Source organism: Dermatemys mawii (assembly GCA_007922305.1). Taxonomy (NCBI): domain Eukaryota; kingdom Metazoa; phylum Chordata; order Testudines; family Dermatemydidae; genus Dermatemys; species Dermatemys mawii. Next base: position 5,715,663 of record ML677375.1, read on the forward strand.
TTAGAATGCCATTGGTCTTTGCAACTGAACTCTCAGGGATCCCTTCTTTATTTAAAGAACAGCTATTGATTTGGACTTGTACCCAGACATAATGGAAGAGAGAGTCTTCTGAATTTTAACCTATGTATCAGATTTACAAGAAAACACCAGGCTTGTCAATTTCAACCACAGTGGAAATTGACAAGCAGTTGTGTATTGGGCTGCAGAACAAAACACCCAGGGACCCTGATTCAGGAGCCCCCTGAACTCTGCCTCTGTGCCCAGCGTTTCCATTTTATCATCCCCACATTCTGGGTTTTTTCTATATATTTACCTCATTAAAATGAGGGCTAAATTACATTATAAGATTGCCACTGGGGCAGTTTTGAGAGGTGCAATGTAAAGTCTCAGAGGAAACCTTGCGAGGTTACCAAGATAAGGTTAGTTTTAAATCTTGTGAGCTACCCACAAAGTCACTGCTAACAATCCACAGATGTGCAATACAACATGAACTGGCGAAAGTGATTGCCAGGAGTACCATAATGGTCCAGTGGCTGTATAATGGTCACAGGATGGTGGCTCTCTCATTTAGCCATATATCTGTGCTTACAATAAGCTATGGAATGTATCATTAAGATACATAACCCATTGATTCAACTGTGCACTGTCAAATGTGTTTCTATATTACTGAACAGGAATGCATTTGACAAGGTATTCATGAGTAGATGAAGTGTGTGGTGATTTAAACAGATAAAAAGGACCTGACCATCACTCTCAAACTCACCTTAGTACTCAGAATCCAGAAGTAGGACACCCTGCCTCCCAGTTTTCCTGTGTTCAGCAGGGAGAGAACTGCCTCTGGGGGGTGGGAAAGGGACAGTATTTGAGACACCCTACAGCTTACACACCATCCTTTGCTCAGGGCTGCATCTAAAGCCACAACCTCACCCCGCTGTGCCTCAACTCAGCAGTTCTTGGGCCTTGAGGGCAGGATAAATTTCCCAAAGAGGTACCGCTCGACTTCTGCCGAGACTGCCAGGGAGTGCCAGCTGTGGTGGCAGAGTTTGTTTTTCTGACAGTTGCTCAATTGGCATTGGACTGAGAGGACCAACTCATTGGACTTCCTTTACACTAACAAATAGCCTCTAGATGGGAATCATTTTAAGTTGCTACATCCTTGGGTTGATCTATTTTCATTAAAATAAACCCTCAATGGTGGGGGAAATAGCAGACACAGAAACTCATTGCCTAACATCATTGATATGCAAAGAAGGCATTCTATAGTCTCATGTATCCTTGACAAGTGCAATCATCATAACAAATCCAGCACAAGGATCTGCTTAGGCATTGCCACAAGGTAATAGGGTCATAATAGCTAGTAATAATAATTACAGCTAATGCAGAACTCCCAAACAGAAGCATGTCTCACTTGGTCTACAGGTAGGGGGTTGGGGCTATTCTGCAAGGAAGTGACCATGACAAAAAACAAGACATTTTAACACCTTCAGTGCATAAATTCTTTAGTTCATAAAAGATGCAGGAAGTTAATCAATTTCCTGTATAGTTGTTCTAATAGGAAGTATGTTTGTGTGTGTCTGTTAAGGGATGAAAGTGTAGTGCCTGTCTCCTGAATCCATCCAGTTTTAGCTCTGATTAGCATGCTCCCTGATGGCTGCAGGATTCCAATACCAGGTTGTCTGAAAGGAACAACTTTTCATGATCTTCTTAGACAGACCTCAGGGAGACTCAAATGTTTGTAGGCAAATAGCTGGGCATCGGGAAAAAAAATCTCTGCATAATTTCAATCCTAGATTTCAACAAGTCCTTAAGTGTAGTCATTTATAACCCCAGACACTTCTGATCCTTGATTGTTCCCAAGTCACCTATTTCGAAGTATAGTGGATAACAAATCTATTTTGTATATCCTTGCCAGAAGAACGAGGTCACGAAGTCAACATACAGGAGCCCACAATTTTAATCCAATGCGCAGATTTTTGGTGCATTTAGCAAATGGAACACGGGTAAATTGTTATTTTGTGGCTGAGATAATTGAAGCAGTTCTTTCATTAAATGAACTACAAATACGGCATGTCAGTTTAAATGGTCAGTAGCAAGGAGTAAAATTCTTAAGTGACCTCTTTCTCCCCCCACTCCCATGCCCGGCATGACTGTCTTTTTAAGACACACAAAATGAGCGTGATATTCCAATAGGTTTGTCAAGACAATTTGGAACCTGTCAATACAGAACTGGATGTGGGTACAGGCCCCATGTGAACCGACTCCCATGTGGGAGGGGCAGACAAGACTTGGATGCTTCGTCATCGGACTGAATTTCACAGCTATCACAAGCCGATTTTTGAAAGAGCAGAAGGTACATGCTGCATGGTTTGCTGACAACATCCAGAGGTGAAGGTTCAAAGCTGCAGTTCAGGTGGGGTGAAGTCTGTCCCGTCCCCATCCAGTACTGAGGGTCCCAGGTTCAAATCATACCAATGGCCCAAGCACAGATGGTTACCAAGAAAGCACCAAAGTGAGGCTTGTATTCTAGCACACTCCAGATGCTTTCCCCCAGTGCAAGCAATATGGAACCCATGCTGGGAGACAATGAGTCTTTGTCTCTTCTAATGGCTGGTCCAACTAGATGAATCTGGTATTTAAGCACTATGTCTAAAGGAACAAGGCTCCATTCCAATGAATGTGAATTCCAGCAAAGCCAATCACACCTTCATCATGCTAAAAGGGGAGAAGATCTTCTGGAAAATAACTTGAAAATAAACTGCCTCTTTGTTCTGCATGGATATTAACTTTCCCATAAACCACTGGGAGAGTCCGTTTGCCCCACTACTTTGGCCAACATGTCCAATGCACATTGTTTTCCTCTTGGGTTTGACTTTGCAGTGGGAATAAATGGGTAAGGTGCTGCAATTCAGAATATTGGAATGGGCTTTATTTGTTCCCCTTACAGTCTGCCATTATTGGGCGTGACCCCTCCAACGACTTTTAGCTGCCACGCGTGTTGCCGTACAGGTTTTCTACTCATCCTGGTTTGGGTCAAGCAGTTATGGGACTGGACTGCTGACCACATGACAACTGTGGACATCTTGCAGTGCTGACATTTAGAAAAAGCTTTATCAAATGAATGATATGGCACACGCCAGGCTGCAGGTGACATTGGCACCACATGGTTATGCTATATGGCACAGCAGATGTTTGCACTACTGTAGAACATGGAAGGGAGCAAGGTCTCTGTTACATTTATAATATTGCCATTAAAGATCCTAGAGACAAGTTACAAAGCATCTGCTTTTATTAAGAAAGATTCAAACTATGCAAGTAGGAGAGCTGCATCCAGACTGATCAATTAAAAAAAAATTTCCTGGCTGTGAGATCAACCAGAAAACTCCCAGCAAACATAAAATATCAGGGTTGGAATGGACCTGAGGAGATCATCTAGTCCAACCTGCTGCTCAGAGCAGGACCAATACCCAACTAAATCATCCAACAGATTTTTACCCCATATCCTTAAATGGCCCCCTCATGGATTAAGCTCACAACCCTGGATTTAGCAAGCCAATGCTCAAACCACAGAGCTATTGCTTCCCTTCCCCATGGTAGAAGCTTTGATCTATCTAACTTTAAAGGTCTGTAGGGACAAAACATTTTAAAACCCAAGGATATTATCTTGTAGGGAACGATTCTGCACAAGCCCCTTCCCCTACCTCCTCCTCCCAATAGCAGTTACTGATAAAATTTATTTCAATGGGAAATGTGCATGTTCCTTCCACAGAAGTGGTTGATTAAGTGATGTATGGTTTGTAAAATCCTGGAGAGGTTTCCATGTTTGGTGTGAGGTTTAGTCCTACTGCTTTCTGGGGAAGGTCAAGAAACCTTCAGAGAAAAAAGCAAATGGTTGGTGTCTACACATGAAAACCCAAATCTGTTTGAGTATTGTAGAAGAATGTCCAGCAGAGAGGGTCACTCCAGACTCCTATTTGAATACACATTTTCCAAGTTGTGTTGGTTGCACCTTTTGTGCCTCGCTTCTGTTACCCTGAGGATGTGGCATAGATAGATAGGTTAAAAACGGCAGTTTGAGAGGATGGGTCGGGAAAGGGGTAGATTAACAGAGAGAAGAAACAGGCAATGTAGAGTGCTTGTGAGAGGAAGAGACAGGAGTGGGTGGATTTATGATAAGAGGGGCTTTGAGAAGGGATGGTCTTGTGACTCCTGGAGAATTTTGATCAATGCAAGATCTGCAGTCAACCAAACATTGACTCCATCATTGAGCCCCTCTTCCCCCCGACCCCTCCACCCATATATCCTGCATTACCAAGACCTGGTTGCATGACACCAAGAGCCCTGTGCTAGCCCACCTCATCTCCCCCTTCCCTCAGGAGAGACTTAATACATCACAGACCAAGATGCGAAAGATGCTCATTGCTACCTGGTTGGTGAAATATCCCAGACTTGTCCTCCTGGGAGATTTCAAATCAGCTTTGTCAATGTCTCAGACACAAAGACCCAAAAGCGCCTCTCCTCCCCTGCCTCTCTGTGCCTTTCACAGACCATCTCTGCTCCAACCGGCACAGCCCGGCACACCCTGGATGTGGATCCTCAGATGGAGTGTGAAGAGTGAGGACATCACAACCCAGACACTATCTGGGACAGACAGCACCTCATTAAGGTAATAGTTGGAGACTTTCAAATCTCCCAAACAACAAGACACCCCCCACGACGCTGATTGGACCATAAAGATTCATGGACTACATCAGATTCCAGAGCCTGCTAAAGGACAGCATCACTCCATTCACAGGATAAGGAGTCAATGAATCAGTATTGCTATATGCTAGCCTTGACCATACACTGGCCCTGTATGCCCTTCTCTCCTCATTGTCCACACGTATTGTTTTTTTGACCCCCTGCACTGCACGAAGACAGGTGGAGACTCAAGAGCCAATGGTAGAAAAATCACTGCTGATTCAGACAGGACAAAATATACCAAATTTCTCAAAGCATCTGCTGGCCAAAAGGTCCTTCCCAATCAGCGAGGTCACCAAATCCTGCCCCAAAAAACTATCCTGGGTAATGAACTACTTCAGTCTTGATGCCTATCACATGCATTAGAGCTGAGCACCAAGTGCTGTGAAGAAGTGTTGTCCTATTCAGCAGAACAGATCACAAATGTTTGGGAAGCTTCCTCAAAGCACATGGACCTACCCCACCAAACAGCTGCTCGCTTGCATTCCCAGAGATCGGTACATTCACTCATGGAGACGTTCTGGTCTCCCTCAAAAGGGCTTTGGAGCCAAAACTTGTGAATCCAACCCCCGCCCAAGCCCAGCTGGCACAATCTGGATTCAGGATATGGGACTGAAACAGCTTTGACAGCAGCGATTGCTGATCGCCTCCTGTCAATGGGTAGATGACAGGCATCAATTCTCAGCCTCCCCAACCTCTGCAGTATTAGATACTTATAAATAGGGTTCTGCATTTGCCATGGCGTTTACCCAGAATGTCAGCTGCCCGTTTATCCTAATAGGGGTCATGCTCGGGGCAATTCCACAACCACATAATTTAGCTTGTTTCAAGATGCCACAAAATTCAGTATTTTTGCCACGATATCTGCTGTTTTGCTATCGCCATTTTGTTTTGTCTCCCCGCCTTATCAGGACCTGCCTACATTTTCCTACTGCTCCCCAGCATTCCCTACACGAGGGAGTTCATTGGATTAGAGAGCGTGCTCCCAGAACTGCCAAATGAGCCAGCAGTTGGGGTTTGGTGAGCCGGAGAGGATATCCAGTTTGCATCCAGAGAAGCTAGACATTCAAGACAGCGCTGCTAGCTGGAGAGCCAAAGCCCAGGAAGCTAGAGATACAAGCCCCTGAAAGAGGCCACAAACTTCCCCGATGGAGATTCTGTGCTGGGCTGCTTAGCCAACACTGGGGAGCCAAGACCTGGAGTACCAGGGGGCTTGGAGAACATAGTTAAAAACCTCAGTCGAGAGCAATCTCTATGGGACATAATCTAGGGTGAAATTCACCCCAGCAAGGTTTTTTTAGAAAAAAATTCTGAGCTACAGCTGTGTGAGCCATGGAATAAATTAAAATATTGCCACAGATCTAGGTGGTGGTGCACTGGAGTTTGGTGCTGCCGTACCAATATACGCAATGCCCTGGTTCTGGTCTACTCTATTCTGTCCAGTAGCCATAGTATCCGAAAGCCACTTTCTCTTAGTGCAGGACCGGGAGGCAAACATCTGTTGTATGTGGTTCATGTTCTCTCTCACCCTCTGTCCAGGAGGAGAAGTGTGTGTGTAGTGTAGGGTTTTTAGTTAATTGTACCCCTGGCCAGGGGATACCTTAATGAAGGCCAGTAGACATGTGCCTGGGATTTAGAGTGGAAAGTGGGGAGGTCTGGAATGGTCCTTAGGTCCTGTAGAAGTTCCTTCAAGTCTAGGCCCATCCCTAGTGATGTACAATTTTTCCCCCTTTGGAGGTTGCCAACCAAATAGTTTCCTACACGATGATTTTCTCTCTTTTTTTTAAATCTCTTTTCTGAAAACTAGAAGAAAATAAATTTGCATATGTGAAGGTCAGAGTTTTAATTTGCCTGCCAAACATTTCCCCCAGCGCTGACCATGCTGACGCCAGGGTTGGACGAAGGGCGGAACTAGCTCTTGGAGGAGCTAGCTATTGATCCTGTGTGCTCCTCACCACAGAAGTAGTGATGGGAGAGAGAGAGCGATGGCTGAAAGCAAGTCTTTGTTGAGGCCTTCTCTTTAAATTCTCAACTCTCTCAAGCACTTACATGGATTTACAGGCATGGGCAATTCCCCTGTAAGACGGCGCAACAGTGAAAACATGTATACCTTCCCCATGCTACAGTGGGCAAAGCAGATGGCAGTGTTGTATAAGTACAAAGACTACCTTTTCTTTTCATTCATGTAAGACTCACATTTAGTTGTCTAGAGAAGAAAACCATTCGACAGGCACAATATTGAGTTTATTTGTACTTTGGGTCTATTATCCTAAGGCCTAAAATAAGCTGCCAAAAAGAGTTCAGTCATTAGCTAGGAAAGACTGTTACTGTGGCAAGAAAATGGCCGTATTACCGGTTGGATGTTACCCTAGTCATGGAATACATCAATCGAACGCACTGCTCAACCATTTATTGGAGCACCTCAATTTCTAGTGTTTACCATCACAAGGGTCCCACGAGGCAGGGCCGTGCTATTATCACCCAAGGCACAGGGAGGCTAAGGACTTGCCCAATGTCACACAGGCAAGTCTATGGTGGAACAGGGAATTGAACCCGGATCTCTAGCTAGTGGCCTAACCACTGGGGGAATGCAGATCACAAGTTACAGCTGCAGCGCAGGTTAGACCACAGAATGGGAGTGAGTGCCACACATGTGCTTTCATCAAACGCTTGGACACACAGACATGAGGATTATACACATTTGTCTCAGTCAAATGGAGCAGCATTATTAAGTTATTACTATTGCTTTGTACTGCTGGAGCACCTACAAGCTCCACCGCGACTGTAGGAGGGGGAGATTTTTGATATCCCCAAGCCCAGGAGCATGTCTAGACCGCGGCCTGCAGCTAGAATACTAATTGCTCCAAAGTTATGCTTAGGCTTCAGAAACAGCCTAAACAGACCAGGAGGGAAGTGGGGACCATGATGTCAGAGGAGTAAACATGACCCCCTTGCCCTTCTGATTTGAGCTTTTTGCTAAAGCATGTGGTTTTACGAGATGTAAAGTCTGGCAATAGTTAACTACTGCCGTTGTATTTCACATCAGTGAACGGATGGAAAATTCCATTCTTCGAGCTGTGGAGCAGAAGTTAAATTGATGAATAAGCTATGCAATACCAACAAATGGGGTATTAAAAGGGGAAGAAATCGGAGCTCAGTGGATATTTGAATACTTGGATACCAAGTTCCCCTCCAGGTGGATGCAATCCACTCAAGACCCTGGGTAAATGTTAATCAGAGATGCTCTACTAACTTAAACAGACGTGTTTAAGTGCTGGAGGTTAAAGTAGAAGCTTTGAGTGAAAGCACTTTTGTTTGTTATTGGCTGGACAGATGGTGTCCCTGTAGATGTATTTCCTGCCACCACCTTGCAAAGAGGCAGGTTGCCAACAGCTTTGGGTCCAGCAAAACCTGGGTAACACTGGATCAAAACTCCATTGTGCTAGGTCCTGTACAAATACAAATAAAAAGACTGTTTGCAGAAGCTTTTGGGGGGCAGGAGCTAAGTATAAGACGAGACAACAGGTGGCTACAGGAAGGGAGCACAAGGACTCAATGACAATGCTGGTCAGCATGGAAAGTATGGGAATAGTGTGCTCACTGCCTGGCCAGTACTGGGGTTTTATAGGCATTGCAGCAGAGGAGAGTTTTAAGGAGGGATCTGAAGTAGGACACTGAGAATTGCAACATTTAGCTCTGTGCTTTTCCTTCCCTGACCCAGTCAGCCCGTTGTCTTATTATCTGCAGTGGGGGTTATTTACCTTAAAGCATAAATGCGCGGTGTGCAGACTATTCCACCGAGTTTTAATCACATTTCATACAAGCGCACTTGTAGTCACCTTTCCTAGCCCCAGAGGACATGATCGTCACTGCAAGCTCACACGCTGCACTAAAGAGCACCCCCTACTCCCTAGCCATGAGATTTCCAGGGGGAACCACCGGGCTTCTGCTCACTGCCTGTTGCTAGGCAGCTGGACTGAACACACAGACTATCCAGCCCCACTGCTTAGCACGAGGAGTGGATGGACACGGACATTGCTAATTGCTTTCAAGCATCGCTGGAAAGTGACCAGCTTGCGGGCAATTGATCCCGATGGGTTCTCCAAAGCCATGAAGGCAGCTAGGATTAATTGACAGCCATTATTTCAGGTTGACCCCTTGTAGCGTGACTGAGTGCCAAGGGCTTCAAGGCCATAAAGGCACGAAGACAACTCAAATAAGTTTATTTTGAGCAGTAACATCTGGTTTGCATATAGATCTTTTCTACCAGTAGATCTCAATGCTCTTTACAAAGGGAGGTGATTATTACTGCAGTATAATCCTCTTCATGGAGATGCGCTATCCAACTCACAGAACAAGCTATTTTACTCCTGGATAGGCCCATGGAGGAGGCTTCGTGTGCATCAGAACAGGAACTGAGCTTTCTACATCTGAAAGCTGCTGTGAGCAATTGGGTGTGTGCAGTTGGTGTGGCAGTAGGAACATAGCAGCAAGGGTGATGTAATTCACTTGAAGGCTGTTCCAAAGTCCACTGGAGTCAAGGGAAGTCTCACAGACAAGGAGAGACTGGAAGCTGTTGTTGGAGGGACAAATGGAGCCAACACAAGTTTAGGAACACAGCCTGGGAGCACAGTGTAAGCACCTAAACAGAGGAGACTGACTACTCACCGAATCGGCGAGTAGTGTTCAATATATCGGAGAGCGATTTATTGTGTCTCATCTAGATGCAATAAATCAATCCCCAGACGTGCTCCCCGTCGAGTCCAGAACTCCAGCTCCAAAAGAGGAGTAAGCAGAGCTGACGAGGGAGCTGCTGCGGACTACTCACCACCACGGGGACGGCCAGGTAAGTCGAACTAAGATACTTTGACTTCAGCTATGCTAATAGCTGAAGTGTAGCCCACACCTAAAATATCCTGGAAAGCACCCCAACTAAGAATTGCTGTCTTCATTGACAGCCTGTTCTTGTAGCCCCATTAGCCAGAACTCCCACTGAAATCAAAGGCTGGTTCTCCTAAGATCTGAAGGATCAGACCCTTACATAGCAGGCAACGCTATAGAGGGTATTTAAATTTCAGCCAGTATTCTGAAAGCTGTCCCAGGCCAGTAAAAGGACATCAATCATTGTTATTCACAGGTTGTATGTTTTAAACAGCAAAACGAAGAGTTCACTAATTTTATTGATTTTCCAGGGGGAGAGGGTTGGAGGAGGAGGGTAATTTGTAATCATCATTTCAGTATTACACTATCACTGCTACACTATCTGCATCTTGCATTCAGCAAGAGCATTTCCCATATTAAATATTAGACTGATACATGTGTGTCTGACAGTTCATTACATGGGGCTGAATTCCTTGATCACCACCATTAAGATGGAACTTCTGCTCATTAAGATAATGACATGGGTAATTAACCCTCATAGCATAAGCTGATCAACTCCGAGAGTGAGGTGAACAGTGCACCATTTGCTAAATACATGCAGGCGTTTCCCCTTCTATGGGGGATTAGGTATTGGTTGCTAGTAGAGACAGGGCGAATAAGGTAATATATTTTATTTGGCCAGCTTCTGCAGATGGCAGACCCAAGCTTTCAAAACTCACACAGCGCTGAAGAAGAAACTCCCGTGTAAGCGCAAAAGCTTGTCTTTCACCAACACAAGTTGGCCCAATACAAGATATTCCCTCCTCCCTCAGTTTCTCTAATCCAGGGAACAGCACAGCTACAACGGTGCGAACAACTATTAAAGACAGACTGGCAAGGCCATGGGTTGCCTAGAGCCCTGACCTTGGAGTCAGAAATGGGTTCTTTTCCTGGTTCTACCACTGACCTGCTGTGTGAGGTCATGCCTCTGTTTCATGACCCCTCTAAACACACACCTTTGACAGTCTTGTCTATTCAACTGAAAGCCGTTTGGGTCCTACACTGTACAGTGCCAGGCTCTACAATAATTGCTAGACGTATTGCTCCATCCCTGTTAAAATATGGTGCGTCCGGTCATTTATTTTAACATTATGAAGAGTGAAGTTCTCCCTCAGCTAGGTGCTGTTTACATACTTAATACAAAACACATTTCACTTTAAATGCATTGGTTCGTTGTTTTGAAATGAATGAATCCTAGAACCTGTCTGGTACTGGCAGTTCTACGATGGGTTTCAATGAAAGCAGGATCAGGCCCTCATATCTGAGGGCCTATTTTGTAAGATATTGAATCGCTTCATCTTACAGTCAAAAGGTACATCTACCCAGCCCAAAGAACTCCACCGCAGCAAGTCTTCGAGCCCAGGTCAAATCAATCTGGCTCATGGAGCTAGGGCTGTGGGGCTAAGACTAGCAGGGTAGATGTTTGGGGTCTGAGGTTCAGAACTCAGACTCTAGCCCAAGCCCAAACATCTACACTGCTGAACTCAGACTTGCGGCCACAAGTTGAGGGGAAGGGTTGTCTTACCCTTGGAGTTTAAGGCCAGGCAGGACCACCAGATGACCTTGTCTGACCTCCAGTATAGCACAAACCATTAATCCACACCCACCCAGCAACCAGAACTAGACCAAAATATTACAGCCCTCAATAAACAAAACTAGTGTGTGCCACAGAGCATGGGAAGGACTTGAAGTCACTTGGAGTTGGGCAATTTCCGACCTGTAAGATTTGGTGCATAATCTTGAGTGATGTGAAACATGCACTGCTCCAAGTTCTAGATGTTATCAGCCCAGAACCTCAACTGATGTAACTCAAGGCACTAGTGACTGCGGAAGTACAGATATATGCCATCTGAGGACCTAGTCTGATCTCTTATAAATCTAATCAACTATAACCTCAGTGTCCCGATTAAAGCAATGCCACTGGGAAACCAGTGCAGTGAAGACCCTAAGGAATCATAGCCCTAAGAACGGACATACTGGGTCAGACCAAAGATCCATCTAGCCCATTATCCTGTCTACCAACAGTGACCAATGCCAGGTGACCTTGAGGAAATGAACAAAACAGGTAATCATCAAGTGATCCATCCCATTGCCCATTCCCAGTTTCTAGCTCTCCCTTACAAATATATACATCAGGAGGTAGCCATATTAATCTTTATCCACAAAAACAAGGAGTCCGGTGGCACCTTAAAGACTAACAGATTTATTTGGGCATAAGCTTTTGTGGGTAAAAATCCACTTCTTCAGATGCATGGAGTGAAAGTTACAGATGCAGGCATTGTTATATTGAGACATGAAGAGAAGGGAGTTACATCACAAGTGGAGAACCAGTGTTGAAAAGGCCAATTCGATTAGTGTGGATATAGTCCACTCCCAATAACTGATGAGGCGGGGTCAATGCCAAGAGGCAAAGCTGCTTTTGTAGTGATCCAGCCACCTCTAATCTCTATTCAAGCCCAAATTGATGGTGTTAAATTTGCAAATGAATTGTTGCTCTTCAGTTTCTCTTTGAAGTCTGTTTTTGAAGGGGTTTTTCTTTGTTGAAGGATGGCTACTTTTAAATCTGTTATAGAATGTTCAGGGAGATTGACGTTTTCTCTTACTGGCTTTTGTATGTTACCATTCCTGATGTCCGATTTGTGTCCATTTATTCTTTTACATAGAGACTGCCCAGTTTGGCAAATGTACATAGCAGAAGGGCATTGCTGGCGTACATCACATTGGTAGATGTGCAGGTGAATGAGCCCCTGATGGTGTGACTGGTATGGCTGTGTCCTATTATGGTGTTGCTAGAGTAGAAACATGGACAGAGTTGGCAACAGGGTTTGTTACAGGGATAGGTTCCTGGGTTAGTGTTTTTGTTGTCTGGTGTGTAGTTGCTTGTGGGTATTTGCTTCAGGTTAGGGGCTGTCTGTGAGAACTGGCCTGCCTCCCAAGGTCTGTGAGAGTTAGGGGCTGTTTTCAAAGATAGGCTGTAGATCCAGCACACCAACAAATGGTACCAAATGCTTCACTCCACACATCTCAGAACAGGTAAGAGATGAGCAGCTTACGTGAGTGTTCACAAATATAATGCACCTAGTATCCCTTCCACTGCAAGCCAGATGTCCAAGGTCAGTGCAGGTTTTAGCTGTGCATGCTAGTAGTTGGTGCCTTTCAATCTGGTAAGGATTAAGGATAAATCAAGGAAAAAAGGAACTACAGAAGTCAACTGAAAATTCACTTTTCCCATAAATCAGGGACTGCAGCTTCCACCTCCTATTTCAGCCCCCCAGGCCGTCTTCAAGGAGAATTACAGCCCCGGCACAAGGTCACCAAGTACAGGAATAAACAGCAACTGTTGGATGCTCCTCACTTTGAAAATCAGGCCAGTTATTTAGGTGCCTACATATGGATTCAGGCACTGAAGTTTGAAAATGTTAGCCTTAATGTAGAGCCTTCTTGTCATCACTATTTGCATTATAGTCACACCTGGAGACCCCAGAGGAGGTCAGGACCCTGTAGTTCCACACACATTGTGACAGATGCACTTTGTTCACAAGAGCTCACAACTTAAATAGATGAGGCTGATAAAGTGAGGGAGGGGAAGGGACTTGTCCAAGGGCACAGAGCAAGGAAGAGAGGTGAGGTCAACTCCTGGTCATTAGACTACATTGCCTCCCCAAGTTCAACTTCCTTTTGTTGGCATATTGCCCTGCCCTCCCTTCCCACCTCTCCCAACACCTTTGTGTGTCATGTACAAGATCTTAACTATTTAAGTCTCTAGAATTTCTTAGGGAAAGCATTGGAAAATGCAATTTGACAAACAGGTTTAGTGATCATAATGAAATGTATCACACAGCCATACTGATGAAATATGTCCACGTCCACATTGAGTGATTGGTCATGGTTTATCAATACTTGGCACACCACTGTAAGAGTAGGTGTGCAGAACTACAAAGAATTTTCTTCCATCCCATGTTATTAGCACAACACTGAGGATTATTTTTTACAGAGTGGGTTGTGAGATTTGGGTTTTGAGGAAGAGGGGTGGGGGGGATTTGCCTTTTACATGTGGGATGGGATGGTCCCCAAGCACCCCTTTGTGGTGAGACCTAGTGTGCAGAACTTCCAATCAGCTTCCCCATAGCGCTCTTCAGCCAACTCACTGTAAAGCTGACATATCCCTCTGGCCAACTCTCTTTATTACCCTGAAAGGGGCTGAATGCTTTAGAGTACCTTAGTCCAGGTCAAGCGTCTTTGGTCCCATTGGGCTCAGTTTTCATCCCCCTTCTTACAGATGGTTCCTACCAGCAATGGCCAGTCTCATGGTCTGATCCATGGCTCCAATCAACCTGGCAACCCAGGTCAGGTCGACCCTCCTATCAAGAGCCTCTGGCAAGCCATAGCCTTCAGCCATCTCCTAGCTTGGGCCCAGCTTCTAGATTTATGTCAGAGAAGCCTGTCTGCTCTTCTCCCTTTTGAAATGGATTTTTAAGGGCCCACAGCTGGGTGGATAATTACTGGTATGAGTGAAAATTTCAGGTACAATATACTTAATGCACAATAATTTGAGAAAGAATCACACCAGAGAGCACTTCAACCTCCCTGGACACTGGCAATTCTTCAACAAAAAAACCTTCAAAAACAGACTCCAACAAGAAACAGGAATTAATTTGCAAACTGGACACCATCAAATTAAGCCTGAATGAAGACTGGGAGTGGATGAATCACTACAAAATCTAATTTCTCCATACTAATTTCCCCCTGCTGCTATTCACATCTTCTTGTCAGCTATTTGAAATGGACCACCCTGATTACATTGGCCTCATTACCACTACAAAAGTGATTTTCCCTCCCTTGGTATTTTGTCACAGTATGACCTATGCCCCAGGGCAAGCAGCAGTGGTGTATATTGCTAATGTTTTTATATGTAATGGATTGTTGGTTGGGAAGGGTTAAAGGTGAGAGTGTAGAATGAAAGATTCCTTTGTAGGTTGCCAAGGGGAAAGGAGGAAGGAATGGGTTAATTTGAAAATTCAGCCAGGACCAGAGATAAGAAGCCCAAGGACTTACACAGACACACTCTGCAAGCCAAGCAGCCGAAAGTCTGCATCCATGCCGGATGGACCCGGGGGGGGGAGGGGTGAGGAGGAAGGGGTTCCCCTGCCCAAGACACCTCCAGGAACACCCAGGACTTGTTTCCACTCCTTGGGAGGGTTTTCAGGTTGAAGATCTACAGCAGACCACAGATGACCTGTGCACAGGGCAGAATTCTTGTCCACCCTTTCCCCTCTTACACCCAGGCTTGGCCAGCCTTGGGCTGTGCTGGTGAGAGTATGAAAGTGAGTTAGGACTCGGGCACTAACGCTTTCCTCCTTCCCCCGAGCGATGTGGGAAACCCCCAGCACTCTCTGCTGTTATTTTATTAATAAAGCTTTATTTAGTCACTTGGTGTGTTCCTTCATCTCCATCCCAATGATCCTGAGGCCTTAGACTGATCATCTGAGATATAGGCAGGTTGAAAACAGAAATCTGTCACAATTCTACTGTTGAGAACAGCCCACTTCCATTTTAATTGAATTGTCTCATTAGCACTGACCCCCCGCCAACACCACAGTTGGTAAAGCAACTCCCATCTTTTCATGTACTGTGCATATATACACACAACCTGGCTACTGTATAGTCCACTCTAAACATCTGATGAAGTGGGTGTTAGCCCACAAAAGCTTATGCCCAAATAAATGTGATAGTCTCTAAGGTGCCACAAGGACTCCTCATTGTTTGTACAAGCAGTAAAGGTTACATAAAACACATCTCCATAACAAGCCTTAATTCCCCAAGAACAAACCCTCATTAACAATGCTGGCCTTACACAGTATCCTGATTGGCCAACAAAGCAGATATAGCTACCAGTTCTAGTTGGATACTTCTTTTTCTCTTTCCCTTTCAGGTACTTGGTGTGTCAAATGTCCCCCAGGTCAGGGTCTAGGTTACCCCAAGGCCTGTGGTTTCACTGTATCACAGACCTCTTCAGATGTTAATTGGGGAATTAAATTTACTTTGCTTAGCATTTATACCTTTTGTTCTCAAAGGAGAGAGATGCCCAAGAAATATGCCCTCTGGATGTTTTATTACCGGTTTTTCTAATTAATACTTCAGAAGGGGGCTGCAAAACAGACAGAACAAAGCTGAACAAACATTTACCCTCTTATTCATCATTTATATGAGCGCTTAGTGCTGTGTCCTCCAAAAGGGGTTAGTTTGTACCAAGCCCATGAGTGCGTTTTTACATATTCTTTACTTTGTGATTTAGTTGGGGATTGGTCCTGCTTTGAACAGGGGGTTGGACTAGAACATCCTGGGGTCCCTTCCAACCCTGATATTTTATAACTGGTCCAGACATGTTTCAAAGTCTGATGTTGAAACATGCACAAATCAAGCCATTTCAGTTCTTCCAGTACCTTGCCATACCATCTAGTGCTAAGAGAATCCTGCTCCCAGAATCCTTTAGCAAATGCAGCTGTACCTAGCCACACCAAACTCATGTTCATCACATTCATATATATCACAGTCATTTATAATTCAGCACTGTCCCAACAATCCCCCATCCAGCCTCTCTGGGAACTTTCCCCTCTCTGGGCCAACTCCCCCAGAACTCCCCACCCCCATGAACAGATCTCCTTCACAGCTAACCAATCACTCCAGTCTGCCCTCTTCGGCACATTTTGGTGGCCTTCCCCAGAGAACACCTTCTCTGCTTCCTCTTCCTCCTATTAAGTCCCACACTCTGCATACGTTTAGCGAGCAGAGCTAAAAGTGAGCAGAGCTGATTGGTCCCAGACCTCTTGGCTTTAAAAGGCAGGCAGGCTGCCCCGTGACAGCCTTTTAAACTGAATTCACAAACAGCATAGTGCAATGAACAAACTGAATCAAAGTAAGTGAAATGACCCAATTTCCACCTCGGGGCCCCAATCTCACAAAGCACTTCAGCACATGTTTAATGTGAGTGGCTGCCTTATCCAAGCACTCATGAGACATGCCCCTCCCCTAAATCACGAGGTTTATTTTTTAACTTAATACGCATTGGTACTATTTATTTCCTTTAGCTTTTCTCTACAGCCATGATGGCTAGAAGTATACTTTATAAAATATAAAGAATGATTCTCTCCATCACATGACTCCTGGAGATGGGGCTTTAAGAAAAAACACTGAGGATGACATCATCCCTGCTCAGACCCCTTTCTGACACATAAAAGCAATGTCATGGGATGGAGGAAGATGGTTGTAAAGCTCCTTCCCAAAGCTAGATCCCCAAAGTAAGTAATGGACACATTCTTTTAGAAGTCCAGCATAGATTCTTATCTTAAAGATCACAAGACTCACCATAAAATCATGAAAACTGGCAATGCATGAGGACAAATGAATTTAATTTGTGCTAATTAACATGCTCTCTCCTGGTATCAATGTAAAGACCACCACAGATTCTACAAGGAGTGTAAAAATATACACAACATTTGAATGGGTCTTATATTCTGAAAACAAAGCAAAAGCTCAAGTTCTGTCCTTTTCTGTGCATTTCCATGTATGTAAGAATTAGTGAGACTTGGCAGGGGATAAGGAGGGGAAAAAAACCAACTCAGATGCACTGAAATCAATGTGAGTTTTGCCACCGACTTCAATGGGGTTAGGATTTCATCCAAGGTCTTAATTCAGATCGTTATCTGCCTTAAACGGATACCTCGCATCGCTGATTTTCCATGAAATGAAACCTCACCTTTGTCGTTTCCAAAGTGACTTGTAATTCCTGAATAATTTTCTTCCCACCAATTTAATGGGGAATAAGGTCATGGGCGCTAATCCAAAGTCGTCGGTTTGCACACAATGCAGATGGTTTGGCCATTTTACTGGAGCTTAGGGACTGAGACTCTGTTGCTGGCCGATTTGCAAATGGATTTCCACTCTTAAAAAGCCACATTTTCTTTTGCAGCTGATGAGATGAAGCCATATGTTGCTGCATTAATACTTTAGTGTCAGATGCCTATAACTGTGGGAGAACTCTTCTTTTCGATCTGAGTTTTTGCACCAAAGAATGTTTTTGATTAATACACAAATTCAGTTCCTTATTGTTTTATTGCATGTAGCACAACAGGGTTCCTTTCAAGACCTTGATTTACAGTATTACTGTCTGGAATAGCCACATTCTAATCCCCAGTATGTTTTTATAGAGCTAGAAACATTCTGATGGCATTAACATAAATAAATTGAAGATGTCGAACTTGGAACATTTCCTAGTCGACGTCTCTATTGTAATAGCCTCAAGGAGTCTAATATGTTAATTATATTGCCTTTCAAAACAAGTGCCATGCATTATTAATGATTATTACTTATTGGGCTAAATTCTGCAAGGTGCTGGGTTTACTGATCCCCATCCTTCACCAGCAAAGCACTTCACCACAAGCATGCTATTCACTCTGAATGGGAAGTGATTTTCCCATCCAGTGAGAATTTCCCATCCAAGAATTTTTCCCATTCCTAGATTAGAGCAAACACTCAAATCTGAAAACTTGTCACAAACTGAACCTGAAAAGAACCTACAGACATTACTGGAGACTAGGATTAAGCAGCATCTTTGTGTTGAATAGAGAGCCAGGCCACTTGGATCATCCAATCCAGATGCTGCTCCTAAATACAGGGAGAGAACCCCAAACAGCTTCATCCTCCATCCCTCCTCACTAGGAGAGGACAGACTAGGATCTCTTCCATGTGAGTGCAATGGTGAAACTATGGTGCATTCTATGTACCCAGATTGTGAGCAATCTTTCCCCTTCTTGAAAGGAGCAGAGCGGGGTTCATTGTTGGAAGGCCCAACTCCCCCACCCAAACCTATGGTACAATCTGGTGACAAGCCCTATTCCTTTTATTGAGGGAGGAGGGGAGATTACGGCACAAGTGATGGGAATGTAAACTCTCCCTAGGAGACACAGAATGCTCAGATACTTTCTTTTGCTCAGCGACAGCATTAGGCCAGATCCTCGGCAGATGTGAAGCAGTGGAACATCATTCACTGAGTGCATTAGAGCGATGTAAACACGCCAGTACTAAAATACCTGGTTCTTATACAGCCCTTTTTGTTAGCAGGTCTTTAAGCACTTCATAATCTTTAGTGTACAACAACTGAGACTGACTCAGTCACAAGAAAACAGTCCCTAGTTTTTTTCCCCCAACCACTCAAGATCATCTAAGATCAAGGACTGGTTATAGACTGTTTATCTAGAAGACTTCAAATGAGTTTGAGGAACCAGAGGGCAGACACCCATCCCTTTCTCTGCTTTCTGTCTCCCTCATTTGCCCTTCAATTCCTTCCTTTTTCTAACCCACCTAGTCCTCTAATCTTACTTGATGTACAAGCAATTCCATTTGTGTTCCACAGTTTACTTTCCTTTATGGGGTTTGCGCCAAAGTGGCTAAGGTTAGGGACAAGGACAAAAAAAAAAGAGCGCTCTGGAAAATAAATGATTCATTTACATGTGGGCAGCTTAAGAATAACATTTCATGATGATACAATATCTCCTCTACAGAGCTGCAAGGATGGTTATTACCGCTGTTTGTATTGCATTACGCTATGCATTTGAATTAATGAAATATAGGCCTGTGCAAACCCACTTTCAGCACTAATAATTTGATCAATATGTTGAAAAAGCAATCCTCCAAGAGACAAGAAAGCAAAGGATCCAAATGAATCTGTGCCGCTCTATGACATTCCCTGAAATAGATAACAAATGACCAGAGATAGCTTCAGGGCACATTTTAGCTAAACCACCTTTAAAAACAAGAAGGGATTTGGTTTACATTTAGAATCAGCTGCGAGGCCTCTAGCCATCCATATCTGAGAACTAACAATCACATTCAATCACAGGCAATTTCTTGCTAA
This sequence comes from Dermatemys mawii, assembly GCA_007922305.1. Lineage (NCBI taxonomy): Eukaryota > Metazoa > Chordata > Testudines > Dermatemydidae > Dermatemys > Dermatemys mawii. The sequence goes on from ML677375.1 coordinate 5,735,233, forward strand.
TTTTGCTTGCATCACTAGTCAAGTTAACCTATCGCTGCAAACAGCCAGATGGGTACAAACAGTTGCAGTATAAGGCCATGATTCAGCAAAGCTCTGTGGTCGGCACAGCATTTAAACACCAATTAAACGAAGGGTATGCTTAAATGCTTTGCTGAATAGGGATGGACTTAAACAGGTATGCAAGTTTTGTGGAATGGGGCCCTGGGTTGGTGAAATCTATAATTAAATAAAACGAGGAATACTTGTAGCATCTTAGAGACTAACCAGTTCATTTATTTATGCTGAAATAAACTGGTTAGTCTCTAAGGTGCTACAAGTATTCCTCATTTTATTTACGGATACAGACTAAAATGGCTATTCTTAAACCTATAATTAAATAGTTACTGCTGTTTAATCAATCTAAAATCCATCTGATACTTTCATGTTCACAACTCTGATCCTGACTTTACTTCACGTTTAAATTAGATTTTGAGCATTAACTTAGTTTTATAGTATTCGAGAGAGAGGTGCTGATTTAGAAAAATACTTTTAGCCAAAGCAAGTGTTTGCAATACTACATATTGTGTGAATATACCCCACTTTCCCCTGCCTCCTACCACCCCGGCGCTGACTGCTAGACTAGAAGTCCAATGGGTTTGTCTTAGGACCCAGTTCTCATTAAGCAATCCCTGCCCTCAATAAAACCACAGTAACTCATTCAACGTCAGTTCTTTCACAAAAGCCACAGACCCAGAAATGGGTTTGGTTTGTGTTTCTGCCGCAAGACCCGGCAGACGGTATTCTGCACTATTCCATAAAGTAGAATTGGTCAATAATTAGCCTCTACTGCCTCACCTGTCATAAGTGCCAGCCCTAACAATAGTAGCATTCTCCCATGAAGTCCCTTGAGATCCTGCAATAATTCCATGTATCAATAATACTTCACTGAAAACCAACAAACTTAAAACAGCTCCAAGGTTTCATGTTCTTCCGTAGCCAGGGAACAGTCAAGGAGCCATATGTGTACTGATTTATGGCCAGGCTGCCTAGCAACCCTTCTAATTGCATTAGTGTATCCCCAGATGGCCTACATTTCCTTCAGGGTGACCAAGCATACATGCTCAGCTAGTCTGACTGAAGAGGTGTGACTGAAGAGGTGTGACTAAAGGATGCAATGAAACCTAACGGTGTGGAACCTGGAGAATATAAATAAAGGCTAAGCGTCATTCAAGTGCTTTGGGTGCTTGTGCTTCTATACGAGGAAGGTGGGGGGGAAGGTTAAGGGGCCTGGCGCACATGACTTACAAGGAGAGGCTGAGGGAACTGGGATTGTTTAGTCTGCAGAAGGAAGGAACAAGGAGGGAATTTGATAGCTGCTTTCCACTACCTGAAAGGGGGTTCCAAAGAGGATGGATCTAGACTGTTTTCAGTGGTTCCAGATGACAGAACAAGTTGCAGAGGGAGAGGTTTAGGTTGGATATTGGGGAAAAAAATTTCACTAGGTGGTTAAGCACGGGAATGGGTTACCTAGGGAGGTTGTAGAATCTCCTTCCTTAGAGGTTTTGAAGGTCAGGCTTGACAAAGCCCTGGCTGGGATGATTTAGTTGGGATTGGTTCTGCTTTGAGCAGGGGGTTGGACTAGATGACTCCAGAGGTCCCTTCCAATGCTGCTGTTGTATGAGGCAATTGGAATTTGCTTGGGGGGGGGTTTGCTCTGTCCTACCTTAGGGGGCTGTAGAGCACCTCTTTGGCTCTAAGTTATGGGCTAGATTCTTCCACTACCCTTAGACATGCCGAACAGTATTTGCTTCAACTGTTTGCAGTGAGGAGAGACTGTGCACTATGAAGACAGGCCACCTGTCCCCCATCCCTGCCTCCTTCAGGTACCATGGAGACCATGTACATCTGATGCAAAGGGGGCAAAGACTGGGCAAGTTTAGGAAGAGGGGACCCAACGATAGGAGGATGTGTTGGCTAAGCTCTGGCACTGTGAAGGCTATAGTGAAATCTTATAGCCCCTGCTTGTACCATCATCTATTGGAAAGTCCTCTCTGCAGCCAGTATCCTCAGATAAAGAAAAAAGTGGAAATCCCTTGCAATCCCTTTATCAAAGCCAGAGTCTTGAGCTGAAATGGATGCAGGGGTCTTTCACGCTCTCCCTTTCCCTGGTTCATGGGCAAGTCTTGCAACTTGTTCCATTTGGAGGGATAGGAATAATCTCCATTCTCCCCTTCTCCCCCTGTTCCTAGCCTGACTAGTGACACTGCTCCATTGTTCCTAATGTACAGTAGATAGAGGAAAAACTGGTACAGGGCTCCTACCTGCGTCTGGATTGTGAGCAGAGCTCTGTGAATAATTGGTTTGTATTTGGGGGAGGGAGGAGTTAGCCACTGGACCAGAAAAAAAAGTTTGATTTGACCCAAAATGATTTTCATTGTGTTGAAGAAACTGAAAAGAATTTAATTCAACCCCCAATAAGAAATTTATTCTTTTTTCAGGTGTTTTTGCCTTTAAGTAGAGTGAAGTTACACAACATTTTATAATGAAAGACTAGCAATGTTTTATATTGAAAATGGCAAAATGAAATGTTTCCACTTTCAGAATTTGTTTCTCCAGTATGAGTCAAAACCATTTTTCTCCCCACACTTGACCCAAATTCACCAACTTTTGTTTAACTGAAAAATTAAATTCTTACCAGAAAAACAAATCATTCTCTGTGGAGGAGAAGAAATAAAGAGCATCCAACTCTACACCCAACTGTAATAGATGGGCCTGGTGGTATATGATGGAAAGTTGGAGGGCATGGGATCTAAGATACTACAGAGAATTCTTACATTTGGGGTCGGGAAGGAATTTTCCTCCAGGACAAATTGGCAGAGGCCTGGAGGTTTTTTGCCTTCCTCTGCAGCAGGGGGCATGGGTCACTTGCTGGAGGGTTCTCTGTACTTTGAAGTCCTTAAACCAAGATTTGAGGACTTCAATAGCTCAGATATAGGTGAGAGGTATATTGCAGGAATGGGTGGGTGAAATTCTGTGGCCTGCGTTGTGCAGGAGGTCAGACTATATAATCATAATGATCTCTTCTGACCTTGAAGTCTGAGTCTATAACTCAGTAAAAGTTGTTGTAAAGTGCATGACAGATCGTTAGAATAAGCAAAATCAAGACACCAGGAATCCAGCCCAGCTTCCGTTAGGCTAAAGTTCACTTTTACATGGGAAAAAGTCAGGACAAGCAGTCATTGGCATACGCAAATCCAAAGAATGGCAGCTCCAGCAGTCTAGGTGGACCAGGAACATGCTCAGTGAAGAGGGAATGCTGAGATATTTTAGCAGCAAACCTCTAACAAGTTCTGTTAAGCATGTGGAAATGGTGATTCATTTGTCTTAATGTGAGAAAAAGAGAAACCAGACCAAGACTTCCCCCTTTCCCAATTTTGATCCCCTACTCCAAAGAGGACTCTAGCATATACACCTTACAACTCTTTAGAAAAATGGGGCAACATTGCAAAGTCACTGATTGGTTCCTAACTTCACTCTCAAAACAGTTGGACTGTTGTTGCTGAAACCAGAGGTGGAGACCATGGAAGATTTCAAACAGTTAAAATTAACAAAGTTACAAACACCTGAACACAGGGTTTATAAATGGAAAAAACTGTGTCACATCCTTCAATTTAGGTGTTGCCTTTAGTGCCCCATAAAATAGAGGTCTACACCTACTGTATAGTTTTCTAGTGCACATACCTTCGGTTGTTTTTACATATATTTTTCATTCATTCAGTTCATGTTTATTTTGCCTCAACTACAATCATCCTACTCAATACTAAAAAAGTTTTCCCTAAGTTTGTCATTAAACAAGAATGTAGAGGATTGTTTTTTAATAGCATGCCAAAACAGAAGAATGATAACATATTCCCATTATGATCCATTCTGCAATCTTAAAGTAATTTTGAAGTAACTGAAATCATTACATCTCACTTTACTGAATTCTCAGAAACACCAAATACTGAAATATATACACTATCTGCAATTGCAAGATGACAAATACCATTGGAGATACAAAAACTAAATTACCCGTGAAAACAATGATGCCATCCTCGGGTTGCAGGGGCCTTAGATATTGGTGGCACCTTGATTTCTCCCATTCTTTGCCTGTGGAAGCAGTTTAGTCACCCAAGGATTGCAATGCTTTGGTCTAAAGTCGTTGGGTTCAGTACAGGATACATTTAGTGATCTGTGTTATACATGAAATTGTCTGAAACTACTCAGGATGCTCAAAAGGCTTAGGTGTATTAAAGAGCAAAGCCTAGCTCTGTGGCACCAGTCATAGGAACTGCCATACTGTAACAGACCTAATATCCACATGGTCCAAGACCATCTCCAACAGCAGGACAAAATGCTTCAGAGAAAGCTGCAAAAGCCATGCAGTAGGCAGATGGGAGAGGGTGAATTGTCCCACATGAAAATCTCATCCTCATTTTCAGTAATTAGGAACTGGTTTCAGCCCTTAAACACAAGGTTCTCTTTCCTTATGCTTTTTGTTAACATGATCCAGAGTTAAAGTAATCTAAAACACTTATCTTTCTTGGATTCTTGCAAATTTCATGAGATCAGTGGAATCCTGTGGCAAAGAGTTCAGTGGTAAAATAGTGTGTTGGGGAAAAGTATTTCCTTCCATGGAGTTTGAATTTAATTTAATGTCCCCTTGTGTTAAACATAAAGCTCCTGATTTACCTTCTCTGTCATTTATTATCCCATTTCTTGTTTTCCTTTGACACAGTAGCTCAGTGAGTGGAGGACTTCACTAAGTTGTCCATGGTGCTGCCCACGTCCCTTTCCTGGATTGACAGTTTAAGGTGAATAAGTAGTCCAAATATTTCCTTCCAACATGCATTACTTTGCATTTATCAACACTGAACTTCATAATTTTGTTGTGTTGCCCATTCCACCTACCTTTGTTAAATCCCTGTGAAGTTCTACAGTCTCTGTATGTGATTAACCTTTGTCTCATCTGACTATTTTGCTACCTTATTTCTTACCCCCTACCTTTACAGATGATTAATATATATTTTAAACCACACTACATCTAATACAGGCTTTTGATGCACCCAGCTGTTAACCTCTTGCTATACTGAAAACAAACGTTTAATCCCATTCTTGTCTCTTAACCAGATCCCACTTAGATCAATGCTTGCAGATCCTTGTTCCTGTGCAGAATCCCATTAGTTTAGAGAGGATTCCATATATGTATAAGGACCAGCATCCAGACCCACATCAGCTATATTACATATTGTAGGCTAGTGGTCACATGGCTCTGGATGTGAGTGGGCAAAGAAAATTGAACAAGGACAAGTTAAGATAGATATCCTTGCCTTTGTTCCCAGTACAGCAGGGTGAACTGTTAATATTGCATTGCAAAGTGTGTGTCCAGTTTGGTATGTCACAGGAGCTAGGTTGTGGGCCTGCCATCATGTAGACCTGTGGCTATTTCCCTGCTCTGGCAGTGTGACCTTGAAAAATTTCTTCCATTGCTAGTTACCTTCCCCATCCTTTGCTCTTTTAGACTGTAACCTCATCAAGGGGTGACTATGCATTTGTCCAATATTTAGTACACAAAGGACCCTGCCTTTAGTTTGATCCTCTAGAACAGGGGTTCCAAAACTTGTTCCGTGGCTTGGCCAGGGTAAGCCGCTGGCTGGATGCAAGATGTTTTGTTTACCCAAGTGGCCATAGGTTCGGCCACTCGCAGCTCCCACTGGCTGGAGTTTGCCATTCCCGGCCAATGGGAGCTGTAGGAAGCAGTGGCCTGGCCCGCGCTGCTTCCAACAGCCAAGCCATGGAACAAGTTTGGGAACCCTATTGAAATTAAGAAGCAGCAGCATGAATAATGATGGGGAGGGGATTGTCAAAAAGTTAATTTGAAAAAGAGACGTGAAATTCATCGATTAAGTTATTCATCTGGCTATAGCTAGTCTTCTGGTGTCTGACTTTGGATGGCAGAAACAGTGAGAGATATTGGGTCAGTGATGTAGTCATTATCATGGAAGCATCCCCCAGAGGTTAAGTGCATCCATCCATCCATCCATCCTCAAGGTGACAAAGAGGGCAGTCCAAAGCCATACAGCATGCTGCTTGTTCTTGAGCTCCATAGCAGGAGGGTGGGGAGCTCCAGAAGCCCCCCGCCCAACAGTAAGGATGTAAGTTACATTGTGATCATGGGTAGTTTATCCTGTTGTAACAAAGAAGGCATGCGGTTCAGAACCACCATGAGGGGCATGCAAGAGCTGATCCAGAAGGACTACGAGATGCAGGCCTGAGTGATCTGCCAACAAGTGAACCGTGGATCCAAGATCCAGTCCCGCACCTCCTGTTGCTGCAGTTCCTTAGAAAGGTCATTCCTGATATACTGAGAGATACATCCATTTCAGAAAAGAGGCATCTTGGCTTTAGTCAGCATTTGCTGCTGCTTCAAGATGAAATTGTCAGCTGTCTTGATAGTTGGCTGTTTGCAATACTGTGGCCAGAGCCATGCCTTCACACCTAATCACTGGAAGCAACTGCCTGGCTGGTATTGGTCTAGTTATTGATAACCTTAGATTAAACAACCATTTTTTTCTTTTTCCTTCACCTCAGGTAGGTCAGTGACATTAGACAAGTCAGTTTAACTTTCTCGCTCTCACACACTACACTCAGTGCTCTATTTGGATACAGGACACTGCAGGGGAACTACTCATTGCATTGATTTACAATTTCATAAGAATATTTCTGTGTTCAGATTAAATTTGTATGATTTGTGTTTTAAATGATGTCCTTTTCAATGCCATTTCCAAATTGTCAAGAGACAAGTGTTTTCTGAAAGCTCTAAGTCATTCATTTTGCTCTCCAGAAACATTACCCTTGAATGATCTTAGTCAGCTGTGCCGTTGGCTACAATTCCCAAGATGTTCCAGATCCTTAACCCCCTGCCAAATTTACATGAGCAAATCCAAAGTGTTCCTAGACACTGTTTACATATTGGTATATCATAACAGTGCAAGTGGTGCTTTGCACAAATCAATAACCACATGCCAAGAGCTCTTAATATTAGTGCTGAACAAAGGAAGACAGTTTCAGGGCATAACAGCAAGATTTACTGGTCATACAAGACACAGAAAATCAATGCTGCAGTGATATTTATGGGCACCTCCTTTTTAATTCCCAGCTCTACCAATGGCAAGTCACTTCCCATGCCTGAGCTCATTCCCTCTGTAAGATGGGGACAGGGATACCAAAGAGCTTTATAAAAGAGGTTGGTATCTACTGGTGAAAAGCACAAGAGAACAGCTAGGGATTATTACAGTTATATCTTGTTAAGAGGGATCATGGGGTATAGCATCCAACCTTTTGAAGAGGGAACTCTGTGCTGTTCTCTACCTCCTTGTGATGGGTTCAGTCAGAGATCCTCTTGGGACTACCACCCAACGTGCAGAAGTTCCCTCTGAGCCAATTTTCCCTGCCATAACCTTGTCTTGTTTAGCCAGACATGCTAGCCTGCTGCAACATAGACTCAGGATCTGTAGCATGCCCCCAAACCTGCAGACTAACCAAAAAACAGCTCAGCAGGTCACCTCTTCAGCACCCAGTTCCCAATGGGATCCAAACCCCAAATAATCAGTTTATCCTGCATAAGCTCCATACAGGATAATTCAAAATGTCCACCCTCTACACTGATAAAGAGATATGCACAGCTGTGTTTTGCTCCCTCAGGTGTTAGTCACTTACTCTGGGTTTACTAACAAACAAAAGTGATTTTATGAAGTATAAAAAGTAGGATTTAAGTGGTTTCAAGTAATAACAGAGTCAAAGTAAGTCACCAAGCAAAAACACGCAAGTCTAAGCCTAATACATTCAGAAACTGATTACAAGTAATCTCACCCTCAGAGATGTTCCAATAAGCTTCTTTCACATTCCTTCCTAGCCTGGGCCCAGTTCTTTCCCCGGTACAGTCTTTGTTAGATCCAGCAGATGTCTCAGGTGGTAAGCAGAGATTCTCATGACAGGAAGCCCCTTTTGTCCTGCTCCATGCCCATTTTATAGCTTTGGCACCAGGCTGGAATTTCTTCTCTGGGTCCCCACCGCTCCTTCTACATGGAAAAGTACCAGATTTAAAATGGATTTCATTATCAGAGGACACGGTCACATGTCACTAAGATCCCTAGTCTCCACTCCCCATGTGCTTGCCCACATGTACACAGGAAGGCTTTCGAGTACCTAAGGCCATGTACAAGAGATTGTTTCTAGAGCACCCTTAATGGGCTCCACTTAATGTTTCCATCAGTGATACTAGTTTACATCTTATTCTCCTAACTCCAGATATAAAAGTACATGAAAACAATAGGATGAGCACACTTAGTAGATTAAAAGTGTTCTAATGACACCATAGAAGGGGTATTTAGCATAAAACATTCAAGTTAGTCAGATTCGGAAGCATATTTCCATAAATCATATGGAGTGCATCACCACACTGCTCCTAATGGAAAGGAAGCTAGCAGATTCTCTCCCATCTCAGAGCACTGCTGATGACTGTCAGGCTGAAGTCACTCTGAAGACATGGCTGGACTCCAAAGATTTCAGGAGTTCCAAGAGCATGTTAGGACTCCAGTTCTGCAGACACTTACGCATATGTAGTTAAGGGTCAGTATTTAACTCTATGTGCTCAGTGTAACCCTTTCACTTGAACAACCTCAGGATTAAAACTTCAAGAACCCTTGCTGATTGAAAGCTTCCCCATCACTCTGCCTTGCTGAGTTTGCTGGTCCACTGCTCAAGATAAAAATTGGTAAAGCACTGGTGTTAAAAGCTGTACACCAGATGCCAATTGAAGTGAATACCGAACAATAACTTTAGAAAAACAAGGTGGGGGAGGTAATTTTTTATTGTTCTGACTTTGTCGGTGAGACACAAGCTTTCTTCCTCATGTCTACACAAAGGTCTTCAGGTCTATGTGGCTTGTTTCTCACCAACAGAAGTCAGTTCAATAAAAGATGTTACCTCACCTGCCTGGTCTCCAATACCCTGGGACTGAAATAACACCACACACAACTTTTTTGAACCTATTGATTTATGAACACTACATACTATTTGCTAGATTCACAAAAGGACTTGTGGCAATTAGGCACCTAAATCCTAGAATCAGGACCCACTGGGCTTCACAAAGTGCCCACTCACCTGCCACCCAAATTTGCTCGATATCTAAATGTTTGGAATAAATGGTCCCAGGACCCCTTTTTTTCTGCCTCTGCCCATGTGCACGGCAGCCCCAAGCCAGGCATCCAGCCAAGATCCAGAGCAATACGTTAACTGGGGAAAGACAGGCATACTTCCACCTAACTTGCCTATGGGGTTCAATCCAGTAGGTAGGATCAGAGCTCGCCTACTGGCTAAGGGAATCTTTTAGAGAAGCTTACACAGAATGGCCAGGGCAGGAGGCTGTCTATTAGGCCACTCAGCTGGAATGTGGTAAACCCCCAAGTTTGAATCCTCCCTTCCACCTGGGGAGAGAATGGATTTGAACATGCACCTGGCCTCTGTCCAAGGAGTGCCTTGCCATTTGGGCTAAGGGATATGCAGATGTGGGGCTCCCTCAGTCTCTTGTTTAAGCTGTTTCATTGTGAAATCATTTTAAGAAATAGCATTTGTGTCTAGATCTCCCAGCTCCCAGGTGTGGGCTCTAGCCACCAGCTAGAGAGCCAGTCTTGTGGTCGCTTTCTCTGGCCAATGATTCTTTCATTATTTACCCAACGTGCTGAGACAGCTCAGCCACCGGATCTCGAGAGAGGATTTGTATCTGACAATCCCAAGCAGAGGGAGGAGGCTCCCTGCAGCCTGGATTTAGGCACCTCTTTCAGAAGGGGATAAAGTTCCCACACCCCTTGGCTTGGCATATTGCTTTGGCTACTTTTGCCAAGGGAGCTGCCCAGTGTGCTGGCTTCTACGCGTCCTATTCCAAGTCACTCATCTCTCCCCATTCACTGTACAAGGAGACAGGCTACCAAACTCAGGCTGGGTGAATCCCAGAGATTTTTCTTGGTGCCTAAATTTTGGCATCACCCCCACCTATTTTTTGTGACTCTATTCCTGTGTGCCAGTAGATAGCATATTCTTTTAGTCAACTCTATGTGCACTTAGAGTGCTATATATAAGAGAGGTCTGTCTACAGCCACTTAAATAAAGGCATGGACAGGTCAGTAGTGTTTAAAATGGAAGTGTAGGTCATAGTATACTTCTGCACTTTTTATGAAGGGCTGAGATTCCCAGTAAAGAAATTAGATGCTTAAACTGGGCACACCTTTGAAAAAGCAGGTTGTCCAAATTTAGCGCCGATCAATGCTTTGTTCAAGGAATTTGGGTGGCCTGTGCGTTCAGATCATGCCTCAGTTCTCCATCTCTAACATAAGGCTAAGACTCCTTTCCTCTCCCTTTTTGTTGGTCTTGTCTACCTAGATTAATGATCTTCAGGTCACGATTGACTATTGCAGCAGTTCTCAAACTTCATTGCATTATGACCCCCTTCTGACAACAAAAGTTATTTCACAACCCCAGGAGTCGGGGACTGAAGACTGATCCCCACCTCCCCAGGGCCGGGGGCAAAGCTGAAGCCCAAGAGCTTCTACCCTGAGCTGGGGTCATGTAACCATAGCTCTGGGCAGTGGGGCTTGGGCTTCAGTCATGATGAACACCAGCCTTGGTGACCTCATTAAAACGGGGTCACAACCCACAGTTTGAGAACTGCTAGTCTATTGCTCTGTGTATGTATGGCACCTAGCACAGTGTTCCTCTGATCTCAGCTGGCGCTTCCTAATGATATTTTATTGACTTATGTAAAACAATCCGGACATCTTTACTCATTCCAAATGCCTTTTGGCTTCAGAGAAGGAAAGACTGGATCCATTCCCCTCTGTGCAAAAAAAGCTATAAAACAGTTTTGAAATTAGAGCCATGACCAAAAGTTTAAGGGCCAGCTTTTCTAAAAACCAAAGTTTCCATGTAGGTACCTAATGAAATGGCCAGATTTTCAACAGGACTGAGCATCTACTGGACCACAGATTTTAAAGTCAGAAGGGACCATCAGATCTAACCAGACCCCCTGCATAGCTGGACTTGGTAGAATTTGATTATTTTAAAATAGTTCATTGATAATATCAATGTTTACTTTTGAACATTTTCCCTATTTTTATCTATTCAAATTTTCAGTTGCAGGATCAGGGTCAGAAAAGAGTTCAATGTAGAGGCTGATTCACAAGTAAAAGCTCTGTAACTGTTAATACACAAATGGTCAATATCACATGAGAGTCAATATTCCTAAAAAAAACTAGTAAGTTCCCAACCAGCATTTTTCTTACTTTCCCTATCTGTAAACTTGATCAAAGGAATTTTTTAATCATTGTGTCTGTGTGGGGAAGCCACTATTTACCACTAGAAAGCCTTCCTACTCTACGTATAGCACAGGCCACACGACTTCATCCAGTTACTCTTATATAGGGCCCCAGTAGCTTGGGTTTGTCAAACACATTGCTTTCAGAAAGTCATCCAGACTTGATAAGAAGGTGTCAAGAGATGGAGAATTCATCACTTCCTTTGGTACTTTGTTCTAATGGTTAACCACAACTGCTGGATGTGTGCACCTTATTTCTAACTTGAATTGATCCAGCTTTAACATCAAATGCAATGGAATCTTCCAGCTTCTGGGCATCTGAAAATTTGGTCACTTCTCATTAAGTGCCTAAATGAGAGCTCTGAGCTCAGACAGTGTGGCCCAAAGACGGGGCAAAGCTAATAGATGCCACATGGTTGGAGACAAAGCAGTCATGGAAAGGAGTCGAAATAAATAAGAACCTAGAATCAAGAATGTGGTGATTATTTCAGATCACTGTAGGGTTTGGTTTTATCCCCAAGCACTGCTATTCCAGTAAATCCTCCTTCTCTAAAGTTATAGCAATGCATAGGATAGAAGAAATGACAAACAATCTGTTGATAAGTAGGTTATTGTGTTAGTGTGATATTTCCAGGCAACACTTAATCAGCTAGTAAGTGCAGCGAGATGACTGTTTCATTCCCACATTTAGGGAGCTCTGTAGGCATGGTGTATGTCAGGAAAGTCAAAGAGCAGAACTGCCATTCTCCTCAGACGATAAACAAACACATTGGATTTTATTCATTATAGAATATCAGGGTTGGAAGGGACCTCAGGAGATCATCTAGTCTAACCTCCTGCTCAAAACAGGACCAATCCCTAATTAAATCATCCAACAGATTTTTGTCCCCTATCCTTAAATGGCCCCCTCAAGGACTGAGCTCACAACACTGGGTTCAGCAGACCCATCCTCAAACCACTGAGCTACCATTATAATAGCTTTAAAATTAGCAGCTGTGTTAGTCTGTATCCATAAATAATAGTGTACAACTCCTATAGGCAGCATCAAGTGTCTTAGCACTAATGCTTTAGTGTTCTTGGATTGTGGTGATCATGAACCCAACGCCACCCTCTGCTTCTGCACCTGTAGAATAGCAGCCATTGATGTATCAGTCCAAAGGGGTGTGCCAACTCCTTTGCAAGCTCTGTCTTAATCCACAAATACCCCTAAATGGGGGACCTGCAGGGTTAGGCCTCTGCAGCTTTGGAGGGAGTGGAGGAGACAGGCTAGTGAGATAGCAACTATGTACATACAGCCTCATTCCCCCCAGAAAGCCCATGGGGCATCCTGGCACAAGTTGTCATGTTGAGTAGGTAGACAGACAAAGTGGGTCAGGTAATGTATTGTACTGGGCCATCTTCTGTTGGTGAGTGAGGAAAGCTTTCGAGCCAACACAGAGCTCTTCTTCAGGTCTGGGAAAGGTACTCCCAGGATCACAGGTAAATACGAGGTGGAATAGCTAGCTTAGCGTAAGGAGTTCACATTGTCAGGGACCGTTCAAGGTAGAGTAGACCATTAACTCCTCTGCAGTCAGAAGAGAAAAAGAGGGAGTTAGTGGATTACAAAATGTTTTAATAAACCAATAATCCAATGTACCCATTCAGTCCATGATTTTTAGTGTCCACCAGAGTTATGAATTTAAGCTTCCAGGCTCATCTTTTGAAACTGTTGTGCAGGTTTCCTTTGAGGATGAGGACAGACAGGTCAGGTATAGAGTGATTTCACCCACAAGTAACATGATGTTCTTGTCTTTTATCATTTTCATGCCTGAGTTCATCTGAGAGCGCAGTGATTGTCTGGTTTCACCCACATCTTTGTTGTTGGGCCATTCAGTGCACTGGACGAGGTGCACCACATGTTGCAATAGGCATGTGTAGGGCCCATGGATCTTGAAAGCTGTGTTGGGGGGGGGGGGGCAAAAAACAGTGCCCCAATTTTTTTTTACACTACTGCTTAGGGGCAGGTACCTGTCAGTCTTCAGCGCTCAGGCCAAGCCAGCAGCCTCTCCACCTCAGAGTCCCCCCTGCTTGCCCGGGGGCCACTTCTCCTCTCAGGCTCCCCGGCCGCTGCCGAGGGGACACAAGGGTCCGGGCTCAGCTGGGGCCCTGCACCTGCCGGCCGAGAGCAGCAGGAACTGGGTGCCATCCTCCTGCGCCACATGGCAGGGCCGGGAAATGGCAGCAGCAGCGTGGCCTCTTCTGCCCCATGGCGGCCTATGAGCCCCCCGCCCACGTCCTCCTGGGCGGCAGCCTGGAGCCTGAGGGGAGGAGTGGCCCCTGGCAAGCGGGGGAGACTCTGAGGTGAAGAGGCTGCTGGCCCTGGAGTGGCCCAAGCACTGGAGACTGCCAGGTACCTGCCCCTGCCCCATCCTGGCACAGCTGCCCCCCAGCCCAGTGAGTGTTACCTGCCCCACCAGCCTCAGTGCCCTGCCTCATACTATCAGCTACCCCAAGCTCACTGTGACACCAGCACCCCTTGGCAAAGGGCCCCCTGATCCTCACAAAGAGCTGTCACCGCAGGCCTGACAGACTCACTGCACCGCACACGTGTCTTACAGGGCACTTACCCACAAAGAGGAGTGGAGAAGGGATCTACACAAGGCTGGTAACTTGTCAAGAGTGAGAATCTCTGTGAGATGTGTGCCTGGGTAATACTGAAGGAATAATGTATTTACCTGAAAAGTCTGCTTTATAGACTTGGAGTAGAAATTGGTCACCAGAGGAGAATGGCCCTTTGGGGCAAGGGTGATTTGTCACTCTGCCTAACCTGGCAGGTGATACAAGGCAAGGCTCAACTGTTTAGCTCTGCACTATAGTAAGACTTTGCATGGGACACAATCAGAGGCAATGGCAAACAACTGAAATGCCTTAAAGGTAAAAAAGAAACATTACAACAGCCATTACCCATTCTGACAGGCTGTTTATAATGCTAAGTTTACTAGTTTTCAGAGGTTGCGGGGAGGCGAGAAGGGGCGCAAGGTGGAAATTTCACTAGGGTGCGAAATATCCTTGCACCGGCCCTGCCTGACATGGTGTCAAAGGGGTAGCCGTGTTAGTCTGTATACACAAAAACAATGAAGAATCTTGGTGGCACCTCAAAGACTCCCTGATCTGCGGGGAGCTTGCTTCTGATGAGGAGCTTGGAGAGGTGTGTGTATGGGGCGGGGGTTATGTGAAGGCCAGAAGAGGGGGTTCAGGAAAGATTTAGTTCAGGATGAGATCCCCATCGAGTATGGGTTGTAACTGGTTGATGATACCCAGTTTGGGTTCCAGAGGGGGATGGTAGGTGACAACTAGGGTATGTGTTTAGAGGGGAGTTATTTCCATATCAAAGCTGGTTGTCTCAGGGTGTTTGGGTGGCCTGTTCCAAAATGCGATCTACTTCTCAGGTGGTGAAGGCGGTTTCCAGTGTACTAAGACCTGCACGGCTACAACCACTTGGCATACAGCAACGGAAGGTATCGAATGTAGTCGTCTGAAATGGGACTGACATAGCTACAGCTATATCACATACAGCATGTCATGTCGGCTGTGCAGGCTGCCCCACGGCTGACTGAAAGGCGGGAAGGGGAGCTTTGAGGCAGAGGACTGTAGGGAAGAATGACTCACCACTGAAGAGGAAGGATTATTCAGGGTTTAAGGTGCTTGCTTGGGACTCAAAAGACCGGTGTTCAGCTCCATGATCCACCACAGACTTCTTGTGTGACCTTGGGCAAGTCACTCAGTGTCCCCATCCCTCAGTTTCCCACCTGGGCAATGGGGATAACAGCAGTAGCCTACCACACAGGGGGGTTGGGAGGAGAAACACATTACTGAGGGTGAGGTGCTCGGACACTATGGTAATGAGGGTGCCACCCAAATACCTCAGTTGGATCGACAGGAAGTACTTGAGCACAGGACACCATTTTGGGTTTGGTCCTGGGACAGAGAAGCTAATTGGCTATGTAGGCAGCAGAAAGAGTCCTCAGCAGGAGAAAGACTGAACCTCACAGCTTCTCCCATCCAGGTCTCCAAGGCAGAGAGACCCATGACATTCTTAAACAGGCAATGTAACCCACATCCACTCAGTGTGGTAGTGTGTCGGTCTCTAGCGGTGGCTGGGCCATACGCAGTGTTGATGATCCTGCTACAGCTTTGTTTTAACAGAGCCAGGGCTTTTGGCTTAGCCAAGAGAGGTTCATGCTTTCATAACCAAAATTCCCAGATTCAGTCTTTACCCCTAACAAACCGCTCGTGGGCATAGTGTTCCGGTAACACTGTACTGTAAGTGTTGCCATGGTTTCCAATATAGCACATGTCTATTGTTAAATATGCCACTGTCAACTAACGCTGCGTGAGGAGCTGTTGTGTTTCTCGAAGGATTTCAATCTCATGGCATAACAAGTGCCATAAACCATTTCCCCTCCCATATGAGCACACAGGAATGCAAAATAATAAACACCGCCATGAGCAAAACAGCATTCGTTGCAATTATTTATTATGTTTTCTCGCCTTTCCCAATTAACAGAGCAGCTTCCCTGTTTGTAAAAAAATACAAAGGACAAAGCTGATCATCGCTATTATTATGACAACACAGAAAGTAGGCTGTTGTTACTAGGACACAACAACGAAAAAGGAGTGGTTTTCCAAATATGTATAAACCTACAGCGTGAAGGCCTCAATGCACAAGAGGCGTTGGGCACTGACTGTTTTGGGACGACTGTGATGCCCAGAACTTCTGCCAAACTCTGCAGGCATCTAAATTCATTTGGTGCCTCAGTTTTTGCAGTACAAAGTTCCTGAGGTGCCAATGTTTCTGCTTGGGGTCATGTGTACTGCTGCTCCACTCTAAGTGCCTGGGCACCTATCCCCCACTGAAACCCCAGAGCTATTCATGAATGAGAGGGAGACTGGAGTTCAGCCACCCAAATCGTGTGCAGGGGTTGCTCAAAGATTGCCTCCTGGACGGGGTCCCTCAAGTGAGTTCACACAGAATGTTCTTCCCATGAAGTTAACGAATATTCTGATGTGGGACTCCCTCAGGAGCAGTGTAACTGGATCCGGGGTGGGGGAGAGCGAAGGGAGGCTGCCTACTGTGGAGAAAGCAGGCAGCCAAACAACGTAAGAGTGGAGCACTGCTCAACTTCAAATGAGCATGTTCCCGAACTGATCAGCAATGTAGCAATGAAACGACATTAGCCGGGAGGACTTTAAGTGAGGAGTTCCTGTAGCTCAGTATGGTTAAACAGGCAAACTGTTTCAGCATAGACAATACCCAAGAAATAGTCTCTACTCCAAAGATTTTAGCGTCTAAACAGAGACTATAGGGAAACCGAGGCACAAAGGGAACCAGTGACTTGCCCAAACTCAGTCAGAGGCTCAGCTGTAAGTAGCACAGCCATAGCCCTGTTGGTCCGAGGATAGTAAAGACACAAGGTGGGTGAGGTAATATCTTTTACTGGATTGATATAACCTCACTCACTTTGTCCCAGTAGATCAGTAATAGAACCCAGAGCTTCTGACTCCTCCCCACTGCCCTAGATGTCAGCCCATGCTGCCTCCCTGTTAGTTCTCGGGCTCTGGATAGATTGCATTAACCCACGATATCCCACGCTTTTCCAGCCAGCAGGGCTTTCCTGGGCACTGGGGTCACACCCACAACCGGGAGAGGGCAGTCTGACTTCAATGTTTGCTGAATCCGAACACTTCATTTCCCTTTCGACACTGCAGATAAGCACACCCGGAAACCAACAATGGCACAGCCACACACTGAAAAATTGCTCAATTGACTTAAAGTTACATGATAAAAGCAACACTAAACAGAGCAGAAGCTCAGTGTGTCAGCCCTTTCTCACAGCACAAAAAAACATCCCCTCCCACTGACGTGAAAAACAGACCCTGGGAGATAAAGGCTGGGGCAGCTAGCTCCCCTTAATCACTTGATCATAAAGCTTGTAAAGAAAAATGAGTCAACAAATCAGAAAAACAGCCAGGGCCCAAGACACAAATAACTTTAAATGTCAAGGCAGAATGCTGATAAGTTACTGGTAGCCATTGTAAGGATGCTGAAAGGAGGGGTGAGATAACAGGACAGCCTGATTTGGCTTGCAAGAGGAACGGAGGCAGGAGCGGCAGTCACGTTTTGACAGAGAAACGGGAAGGTCGGACTTCAGCATAGCAGCAGCAAATGAAAACACTGTATACTCCATTAGCATCCCCAGTGCATGCTTCGCACGGAGGGGAAAGCCATGGAAGGAACTCTGGGAAAAGCTCCGGCAGGGAAAGCCGCTTCAGGACTGACACCCACTTGGATTTCATTTCTTTTTGGGAGAAGGCATGTGCATGTATGAATTTAGGGCTCATTAAAATAACGAAGAACTCACCATGTGGGTTGGTCAGAGACAGCCGTAGAGTGGGCAGGATAAGTAGGATGCCACATTTCATGGTGGGTGCAGGAGGAAGGGCCATGGAGTAGGGTCTGCTGGATGACTTACCGTGGTTATCATGGCAACAGAAGCAGGAAGGCAGAGAGTGAGGCAAAGGTTGCAAAGCCAGCTACTGGCAAGACCAGGGACTGGGCGGGAAACAATGGAGACTGCTGACATCCGAAAGGCAAAAATGGCACTTGACTTAGCTACTTATCATACTGAAGCTCTTGGAGGTTGCAGCCACCATACTGGTAGCCAAGCGGTTAATTCTGAAGGGCCGCCATTATAAGCCAAACTTTGGAAACGGGAGCCCCCTTTTGGCAAGAGCAACTTGGGAGCTGCCAAGTCTGTGCCTGGAATTGGGTAGCACATGCAAATCTGAGAAGGCCTGCTCCTCCTAATTCCCTGGGGGCAGGTATAAACTCTGCATCTCGAGGCAGTGTGATCTAGTAGGTCGGTTGGCACACTGGCACTCAGGTGATATGGAATCTACTCCTGGTGCAACCACAGACTTGCTGCACACCTCCAGGCGAGTCACTCTGTCTTTTCATTTCCCCTTCCACCCTTTGTCTGCCGTCTCTGTTCTGATGGTGAGCTCTTCAGAGCAGGGACTGTCTCTCATGATGTGTTTGTACAGGGCCTCATGCCAGGGGGCTCTGATCTCCACTGAGATCTCTGGACATGACTCTAAGACAACCATTCAGATTCCCACATCATTTCTTGCATATACTGGCATAAAAATACTGATGGGAATTGCACCCCCGTAAGAAAGTCCTTCTGAAAACCCGCTCCATTCCTGTTCATTAAATCTAGCAGCTTTCTGAACTGAATAAGTGGATTTCTGGAAGAGGGAGATGTGGACAAGATTGGGCTAGTTTTATATTTGTATAGAAATCAACTTTGCAGTCCCAATCACTTGTAAAACTGAGAATTAAGGGGCCCGGGGCAGGTGTTCCAGAATCATAAGGGCTGAAAGATTGCCTGCCTTGCCGTTAGACAGCAGTTCAGCTAAAGAAATTAACCGTGCAAGCTGTAGACTCCTCACGACATCTTTCCCTACCCAACAAGTCCTCGACTTCCTTCTGCCAAAGGCCAACACTGGTTAACCGGGGATGGCTGACCTCTGAAAGATTGCAGAGGGATACTACTTGGGCATCGCTTAGACTTACATCGACAGGCGGCGTGAAGGCTTTAGGATGGCTAATTTGCAATTAGTAAAACAATTCTGCTGGTAACAGTAAGTGTGATTCTGATCCTTAGAGAGACCTCAGAGGCCTTTCATACCTGTCTTATCACAAGAGAGTAGGGGTGAAGTTCCTAATGTTAATGGCCAAAGATATTACACTACCCAGCAGCATGTGTTTGGAGGAATGACCTAATTAGAGAGAGGATTTTGACTGTCTGTAAGAGCTGAGGCTAACACAGATTAACTGTACAGTGGACCAGAAAGCTGCTTGCTTATATATCTGCTGAAAGCAGCTTTTTAGTAACCCTATAGATAAATGTCGGATGGTCACCAAACACCCTGCCAAAGTCAGCAACATGTGTCCGAAAGGTAGCATGGATCAATGGACATCACGACTCCTGGTTTCTGTTTACAGCCCTGCCATTAATCTACCATACAACTGTAAGCAAGTAATTTAAGGGCGTTAAGGCCAGGGCTCAGTGAACAACGAACTTTTCATTCGCTGGCGATTTCAAAGTTAAAAAGAAATTAATTTCTGATCGAATGAAACAATTTTTGACAAAATTGAAACATTTCATTTTGATTTCTGCCATTTAACTTTTTTTTGCATTTCAAAGAAAAAATTATGTACATTTTGAAACAAAAAGTCATTTCAACCCAAAAAACCCAAATTGTTTCATTTCGCAACTGCAAAATAAAACATGTGGCTTTTGTCAAAATTTGCCTTGCTCTCGTCAAAATTTGCCTTGCTCTCAAATGCACAATGTGATGAAACTGGCACAAATTCTTAAAATGTTTTGGTATTGCCAAGTCTATATTTTTTTGCCAAACAAGTTTCAGATCCAATGTTTCACCCAGCTCTAGTTAGATCATTAGGCTGCACCCAGATCAGCTTGGTTTAGTTTCTGTCTCTCCCAGAGGTTTCTTATATGACCTCAGTAAGTCATATGACTTCTCTGTGCCTCAGGTTCTCCTCTACAAAATAATGTGATAAGATTTACCTATTACATGGTGATATTGTGAGAGTTAGTAAATACTTCCAAAGTACTTTGGGGTCTGCACATTATTTTGCTAAACCAAAGGGATGGGCTTAGTTGCCTCCAGTATATAATCCAATAGGAATAAAAAATGGGGATCAGCAACATGATAGGGAATAAAGATAAAGCAAGTACACCAATATTCAGAGATCACATTAAAATAGTATTTCACCTACACTGATTAAAATTAATAACTGAGAGCATCAGATACATACTTTTCTGCCAGGAGTGAAACTGAAACCTGACTCACATAGTTGATATAAAGCACTGAGCTGCTGTACAAACATAGCCACCCTGACAACAACAAAATCCCTCACTGTATCTCAGTGTGATCAGGGACACCAGCTGACTGTGTGGAACACACAGAATTGTCAGTTTGGGAAGGATCCACTATTTCTCCTGCATAACAAAGTGGTCAGATCTCTGCTTTAAGGACAAAAATACAAAACCAAGAACTTAAGCGCCAGCCACTGCTGTGCCTTCATACTAACAATAACATCTACGAGGCCTCAAACATACATCTGAGCACATTGGGACATGGAGTGGGAGGGTTCATTTTTCTTCCCCCTCCCTTTTATTTAATGATTTTAGTTTTGTTTATGTTGTTTATTTTAAGTTATTCATGGATTGATTGACTGATTTTATCTGTATTTATTCATTTTACTCCAGCCACTGACAGTCTCAGGGCTTTCTCCAAAGGGGACCATCCTTGAACGGCTGTCGGACTCCAGAAAAAATAAGATACACTGGGTTTGGACCTTTCTGAATGTCTGTGACGTAAAACCAGATTGTCAGACAGTGCTGCTAGCCACACAAAATCCACTCCACAATATTTTCCATCACTGCTTTTGCTGTGTAGGTGTGAGCCACATACATAGAGCTAGCTATACAGATCAAAGCTAGAAATGGCCCTCAGCTCCAGCAAAGCTCAGGAGCCTGGCCCCTCCTCTGCACTTTGCATACTGTGATGCTCAGAGACGTTGGTGTGACCCACCATTCAGTGTGTGTTACGTAAAATTCTCTGGACCCAATCCAGAGGCTATGGATCTGTTACACTTGCCAGGCTGAAGCTCTGTCCCTTTAGCTTGGACTGAAGAGACTAGGGTTTTCAACTCAGGGTCTCCCTGATTCAAACCCTCATGATGACCAAGATCACAGCATTCCATTACATCTAGGGTCTTCGTTTGGCGCGAGAACCCAGCTCTAAAACTTTGCCCTGGATTCAGATCTGAAGTCTCCTTATGAAGTTCAAACCTGAGATTTTTCAAAGCCAGCTGGAGGATTTAAACAAGCCAACTGCTTAGAAGTTTTGACAATATCAAACCTAGCTGTACTGAAATCGAGAATTTTGAGGCAAGCCAATCTCTACGGGAAACACCAAGCTAAGATGACTGTTGTTAGACTCTAGCCTATAATGTTTAAAGGCTGTGTAATGCTGAGCCATATGCTTTAGGGCCTACCTCTCCGTACCTCTAACTAAAAGATGATGTGTTAAACAACCAGAGTGAGCAAATAATTGTGCCTTGTAAATCAAGAGTGAATGATTTTGACCTCAGGGGGAGCAGTTTGACAATAAATGAAACAGAGAACCTAGTGCCAAATGCTGCAGTATTACCATGCGCTTTGAGGTCACAGTGTAACCTCTCCGAGTAATTATTTTCCACTCTTGGTTGGAGGAAAAATAATTGATTTGCTGTACATGATCAATAGGATTCTGCTTCTGCTCTTTCACAGTGTAGAATGCTTAGCGAATCCACATGGCTGTCTGTGCCTTTTTGCTAGGCAGCTACTGCATGTCTTTGCAAAACAGCACAATTATCTTTGAAGGCAGAAGAGAGATGTCATATAAAGCTAGTGAGCAGCTATTAGTTTTATGATAAAAAAATAAAGCTTCCCTCAGCCACTACATTTGATTTTTCAATTAAGATTTGAAATTCCTTGCTGGAAACCTCTGCCCTCGGTAATCCTTTTCATTAAGCAGTAGCCAGGATCCCACAATTTCTGTTTTCTCCACCTGAGTCAGTGCAGTGCCGCTGAAAACATTGAGAAATAAAGGACTCAGTTCCTGGGCTGGAAAGAAGAATTTGGGCAGTTGGTCACAGAATACTGAGAGAGGAGCCAGATGACCCCTGGCAATCAGGCTTCAAGCCAGTATATGGAATCATAGAATATCAGGGTTGGAAGGGACCTCAGGAGGTCATCTAGTCCAACCCCCTGCTCAAAGCAGGACCAATCCCCAACTAAATCATCCCAGCCAAGGCTTTGTCAAGCCTGACCTTAAAAACCTCTAAGGAAGGAGGTTCTACCACCTCCCTAGGTAACCCATTCCAGTGGTTTGGCACTCATCGTGTTAATAGATGACTCATTTTCTCCAGACAGTGGAGAAGGACATCTATAATCATGTTACTAGCTCTATTTATCTATTCTATTTAGGTTCTCACATGGGTTTTTAGGGTGTGTGAATCTTTCTCTGGCATTCAGCACTGTTCCGCATCGATCTGTTGCCAATGGGGGAGGAAAGTGGAGGGGAAAACAAGACTTCATGGTCTCAAATGTCAACAATATGCACAGAGCGCCCAGCTGTGTATCTACACGCTTGCAGGGCTTAATGGAGTTTGAGCCAAGTAGCTCATTGCCCAGCCAAGATCAGCAAATATCTGAAAAGATGAAGCTAGACTTGGACAAGAAAGAGTTGAAGATAGCAAAGAGGTGGAGATATTATGAACAGCTGGCCACCACCACAATATCTCTCGCTAGTGAGGAAGTCTGGCCAGAAGGCTCAAGTCAGTTCATAGTCTGTTATTTAGCTTTACTTGTACTCACTTGTTTACAGATTTCCACATTTTACCAACATCATGCTCAGGAACGGCTGCTGATTACTCACCCCTAATAGCAGTTCCTTTTCAACTCTTAAACATGCGCAAACCAATCATTCTTGATTCCTTCCCAGCCAAATATAACGACACTTGTGACTAGAAGCAGCCGCTCTCTCTAGATTCCAAAGATCTTAACTCAGTCAGTCCCATGTAATTTTATCTAGAGCGTCATAATTTTATCTAGCACACATTCTCCTAGTTTGCTTATGAAAATGTCATCTGCGGCTGTGTCAAAAGCCTTATGAAAATCAAGATATATCATGATTACTGCTTCCCCCCTATTCACTAGATGAGTAACCCTGTCAAACAAGGAAATTAGGATTGTTAGGAATGACTTGTTCTTGACACATCAATACTGGCTATTCTTATTAATCTATGGTACTTATAAATGGACTGTTTGTTCCAGTATCTCTCCAGGTATCAAAGTAAGACTATAATTTCCTTTTCATTCCCTTTTTTAAAGATAGATACTATGTTTGCCCTTCTCCAGTCCTCTGGGAGCTCAGTCGTCCTCCAGGAGTTCTCAAAGATAATTGCTAACTATTCCAAGATTGCTTCAGCTGGCTCTTTAAGTACCTTAGAATGAATGTCATCAGGCCCTGCTGACTTGAATACATCTAACTTTTCTGAACATCTTTAACCTGTTATGTTCCTGTTTTGGCTTGCATTAAACACCTCAGTTTTCTTGATGTCATCAGTTATTAGCTTTCCTTCCCCACAAAGTGGACCTACTCCTTCCTTCATCTTTCTCTTGATGCTATTGTATTTAAAGATCTTCTTCTTGCCTCATATGCCCCTTGCTAGGTGAAAAAGTATTTTGTGCCTTAGCCTTTCTGATTCTGTACCCACATGCTTGTTCTACTGTTTTGTACTTATCTTTAGCAGTTTGGCTGTTTCCACATTTTGTAGGATTCCTTTTTGATTTTCAGGTTATTCAAGAGCCATATAGGAATAATAATAAGAGGTCAATCTTTCCTTCACATTGGGAAGTGTGGTGTTGGGCCTTTAATGTTGTCTCCCTGGAAAACTCCCAGCTCTCCTGAACTACTTTTTTCCTTAGATTTTCTTCCCATGGGACCTTACTTATCAGTTATCAGAATTAGTTTGCTTTTTTCAAGTCCATTGTCTTTTTTTTGCTGCTCTCACTCCTTCCTTTCCTTTCCTCATGATCGCTTTCACCCAAATTGCCTTCCACCTTCAGATTCATTACCAATCCCTCCCTGTTAGTCAGAATTAAGCCTAAAATGGCCATCCCACAGTTTACTACCTCCACTATTTGAAACAGTTGTCCCCAATACTTTCCAAGAACTTATTAGAAATATTGTGTTTGGCTATATTGCTTTTCCAACAGATGTCTGGTAGTTAAAGTCCCACATCACTAAAAGGTCTTGTGTTCTGGATATATCATTTATTTCTAGAAATGTCTCATCTTCCACCTCTTCCTGATTTGGTGGTCTTTAGTAGACCGTACCATGGCATCATTCACATTTTTCTCCCTCTTCACACACAGACTTTCAACTGATCTGCCTCCGACCTGGTTCTGGACCTCAGAACACGTGTGTGTGTGTATAGTGCAACTTCTGAACTCTCTTTCCTGCCAATCATTTCTGAACATTGTACCAACATTCCAGTCATGAGACTTATCCCACCAGGTCTCTGTGATGCCAATGAAGTCATAATTTAGTTTATGTACTAATACTTCCAGTTCTTCTTATTTCCCATACTCCTTGTATTTGCATTGAAACTTATACAGAAACTTGCACTCAGGAATCTCAAGGACTAATTAAAGGAAGGTTCAAAAAATCTATGCTATGCAGGTGTTGATATCCCCACTTTGCAGGTGGTTAAACTGAGATGCAGAGATTAAGATGTACATTTTCAAAATCAGCCACTGATTATGAGTCCCTCAGTTCTTGGGTGCTCATATGTGAGATATGTTAGTCACCATCGCCTGGGCTGTGAATGGGAATAACCTTCCTGCATGCAAAACCTTCTTGCTACACTGGAGCTAGCTATAATGCTGCTAGCAAGCTAATGGGGAGTTGAGAAGAGCTCTAATCACCATGCTGAAGGATGTTCTTCAGATGCATAATCATTATTGGGAACTGTCTCTGCCTGCTCTTGATCCAGCGAAGCAATAATCACAGCAATAGAGTATTAATCGTTAGAGATGGGCTTGAACCACAGAGCGGTTAATGAGACAACCATCAATGCTAGGGATTAAATTGAGGATCTCTAGTGCTACTGATATGAGCTGCTACAACTTGAGCTGATCAGCCAGGCTCTCAAGCTAAGAGCTTTAGCAGACCAGATCCTCTGTGGACTGGGCAGAGATGTTGACCCATAATGCACCCTGAACTGCAGGTTACAATAAACAAGTGCAGACTCCATTTGAACTCAATTGGGAGTTCTGGGTATTTCTCACTTCTGAACAATCAAGTCCTAGGAATGGACGTTTTTGAAAACTTAGGCCTGAGTGAGTCACTCAGGGTGGCAAATGTGAGTGAGTGGCAGAGCCTAGAACAGAATATATAGACGTCTTGGCTACCATTTCACTGTTCTAAATGTGACACCACATTGCCCGCACGCCATTCATCATCTCCATCCAATGCAATCAGTTTTTATTTCTAGAGCCCATTGTCTGAATTTCTGCTCTTGTGTTTGGCTTTGATTTTTTTAAAAATACTCATTGAGACAAAGGGGACCTAGGTGACTCCCATCCAATCAGCAGGTGTAAATGGGTCACCCTTCATTCAATTTAGGCTGCTCAGTTTGATCACCACCTCAACTCACTTCAATGAAAACCTCTTCCTGGAATAGGTTTGGCCAGGGCCACTGAAAAGAAATCATGAGAATGAGTGTCAGCCTTTGAATGAGACCTGAAATACACGGCTGGAAAGAAAGAAGGCAGTGTAAACCGAAAGGGGTTGGTTTGGTGAAAGTTGGGGTTTGTCTCACTTTGAGCAGGGTGTTGGACTAGATGACCTCCTGAAGTCCCTTCCAACCCTGATATTGTATGATTCTATGAAAGATCAAAACCTCCTCATACACCTTCATAAAACTAAAGCGATGGATCCACAAAGGATCTTAGCAAACCTGTAAATACCATTTTATACAGATCTAGAAAAATAGCGAATCTGATGCACTTGTTTTTCACAGCAGAAATGGAATTTCATGGGGCTTGTTAGTTTTATGATATTATATTGGCTCCTCGCTGTAAACAGAAGGGTGTTGAAAGCTCCCCATCTAGAGCTGGCCACAGCAAACAGATCTACAGTTTATTCAAGGCTTGTATAAATTTATTGTGGGCAAAAGCTCACCAAAAGCTTATAAAAGAGGCACCTGTGCCTTCAAAATTAAGTCTTTTTTTCTGTAATTAGCCTCTTTCTTTTTCACAAGTTTTCTCTTTCTCCCCACATCTCTGCCCCAGTTCTGTTACACAGCAACTCTGGGAAGGCCATAAAACCCACGTACTTTTACTGGGCAGAGATTTGAGATTTTACAAGTCCCCTGGCAGAGAAGTGAGAACACTTAGCTCAACCCCAAAATCGGAAAAAAAAACCTGGGCATTTTGGTGGACTCAGACCTGGTTACCGGTAACGTAATCCTCGTAAAATTTGACTGGCATTAATTTCTTTCCATCTGGTTCCATTCCTAATGGATTTCTCCTTTCCTTGGAGGTTAATTCCCAATACAGTTCATGATTTGCAACCAAAATTTCTTTCACCCTTTCCAGCTGATTGAACAAACCCACATTTTTAAAGAGAATTCTTACTTAAAGCAATGACTACCTAACCATTGTATCAATGCAAAGTAAGTGTAAATAGCAGACCTGTTCAAGAACAAGTCCACGGCAGAGGAACCTGTAGCTTGACCAGGTGGGTGAGGTAATATTTTTTATTGGACCAAAAGATATTACCTCGCTCACCTTGTCTCTCTAATATCCTGGGACCAACATGGCTACAACAATACTGAGTACAACAATGGAACTTTTAGCTAGTTAGTTGTTCTTGTGCTATTTTAACAAATGGATTCTTTGGAGGACTGAATGGCTCTGTTTTTTGGGAATGGACTCAAGATCCAATCCCTTCTGCAGGCCAGAGCTTGGTTGTGTTTTTTAGCCCTATGTTGTATTCAGTGCATAACATCTCCATTTCGGAAAGGGCACCAAGAATCATGACGCTCCCCGCAGGATTGTCCGGTTACGCAGGTGGAGCATGCCGGCTGATGAATCCTAGACAAGAATAAAGTATATGACCAGCAGCCCACAGCCCTGTTAGAACCAGAAGAGCTGCCTGACAATACTTCATTCCCTTATTTTCAATGAAATCATTTCAGCCAGCGCTACTGGAAGCCAATGGCAGACCTGAATAAGAGATGCAGACAAAGGCCTCATGTGCACTTAAAATTCAGGTCAACATGACTACAGGGCTGAAGTGTTTGAAAAATCCACACCCCTGAGCGTGGTAGCTATGCCACACATCGGTCTGTGGAAGATTTTTTCTGTCGACCTAGCTACCATCACTCAGAGAGGTGCTGTTCCTACAGACATAGAACAAAAACCTTCTGTTGCAGTAGGCTGCATCTACACTGTAGGGTTTTGCTGGCCTAGCTGTGGCAACATAGGTATGCTGCTACAGCGCCCATTGCATTGACAATGCCCGAGCCAACAAGAACAGAGGTGGAGCCAGAGAGAGGCAGCCGCAGTGAGATGGAGACAGAGATAGACGGGAGCATGATTTGCAAACAAAATTTCTTTCACTCTTGTAAGGGTTGCCTTGTAAGGAGTCGGCCACTTTTCAATTTCCAAACTCAGGGGCCCATGTTTTTCATATACTCCTTATGGTGATGCACTGGCTCAAGGGCCTACACCCATGTAGATGTATTCTGCTTCCAACAGAAATAATCTGATGAGAGGAACTGTAATTTGTCCTTTTTCCAGACAGAAATGGGAACATGAATGCTCACGTTTGCAACTTACATGTTATTTACACAGACATAGGAAAACTTGGTCCACCAAACTGTTCACAGTTAAAGGGTTTGTTTCAGAGGAGCAGTAAACGTTCCATGCTTCCAGATATTTAGTCCTGTTTTCTTCTACTTAGGTAGCAGAGACGTCTAATTCCATTCATGAAATTCCACGGATGACAACAGTGGTCCTTTCTGGCCTTAAAATATATTAATATATTTCTTGAGCACTCCAATGAATCAGGCTCGTATTCTATACTAAGAAACATCTCAGTCACTTCAGCATCTACCACTTCTATAGTTCCTACAAATGCAAAGAAAATGCTAGTGAAAACATGAAGTGTCTTTCAATCAATGAAAACATAACTGAATTTAATACATCATCATTTGAAAATCTATGGTACCCAGTTGCCCGTACAGACTGTGTTATGAAGTCCAGTACTTTTTTTGTTTGTTTTTAACAGAGACTGTTATCATCAAACTATATTAAATTGTTGATGCTGTGAGATTTGGTTCCTTCACTGTTTCTTCGTCATTTGAGAAGTAAGGTCACCTTTTTCCTTCATGCACAAATTTTGAATTATGACCGCTTCTGAAGCTAATGAGGCTGCTCTTAAAATAATGCAATGAAGCTGCTTAATAGCAATCAATCCCCTCAAATATCTGCAGATATTAAAAATAAATAAGCCACAAAAATGACGGATCAGCAAGGTTTTGAAATGATCACCTAGTTGGTAAGTTTAATTTAAATACAGGAGTAGAACCTATTATCTCCTTCCCATCGTAGACCTTAGGAGCTTCTGAAGTCCTTGTTTATATCAAAAGTGTCACTGGCATATTTATCAGCACTGAAGAAATCCATTTAGCTCCAGCAAGCTGTGCAAGTTACTCACAGGGTTTGCCCCCTCAAATTACCTTAAGGAATCTAGACTTTTTTTTTATTTTTACATTTTATTTTTATCTTTCCTGTACTTTGGTCTGAAATTCTCTCTCAATTCAGTAGGAGATTTTTCAAAGCTCCTAAGAGATTCAGGAGCACACATTCCATGGCGGATGAAGGTGGCCTTTGTGCTCTGAGTCACTTAAGTGTTTTTGAAAACCCTACTCACAAACACCATTGACATTCAGTGAGGCTTGTGCTTCTAAATCCCCTGAAAATCTCCCTCTTTCATGCCACGTATCTCAGCTATGTGTAAAGAAGTATAAAAATAGCCTCCACAAATTCCAGTCCTAACAGTGGGCTGAAGTCTGGCCTTGAATATGCAGCATTATACTTGTTACATGATCATAATAATAGCGTAATGGTCTATCCTGACATTACTATTGTAAAATAAGCAAATCCTCCCTCAACCCGCTGTTCAGAACCACACACATAGTGTTCCCCATGGAAAGAACCCACAAGAGAGATGAAACACATGTATTGATACCCCCCAGCTCTCCATTCAGATCAATTCTCACTTAAGAAGAAAACAAAAACTCATTTCTTTGGTTCAGTTGGTGCTGAGAGGAAGAACAATAGGGCTTTGTGGACTCACGACAGCAAAATGGGAATGATATGTGAAATGAAAACACCCAGCCCGCTGCCCAGAGAATATGGACAGCAAACTAAATTCAGCTCTGGTGGAACTCCATGTACTTCAATGGAATTACAGCAGGCATAGGTTTGGTTTGGCAAACATAGTACCTTCTTGACGCTGGCATACTGTGTCCTGCACAGAAACGGACAATTCAGCTTCGAAGGAGGATGATATTCACTCTTGGCAGAGACACAGCAAAAGGCCTACCCACCACTTCCATCTTTTTACATGGGACTTACAGAGAACTGTGCCAATAACACACTTTTCATTTCAAGGGGCATCCTGAAAAATTGGAAAAGCAATATTTTCTGGTCCACCAAAACCATTTAAAAAAAATTCAGGAAACCAAAAAAAAAAAAATCTATTTTGGGTCAGACAAAATGTTGTGCTTTGTTTTCAAGCTTTTTAAAAACTTTTTAAAAATCTTTTCAATAAAATTGACGTATATTTCCAGACAAGAAGCCCTCATGAAGCAACTATCAAAATGTTTTGCACAAAAATGTCAGAATAAAACATTTAGATTTTTTTCAGAATTTTTGTTTTTTAGGTTTGCTGCACCAGAACAGGTCAGCAAATTTGACAGAAGTCTACGAAATATTTCACATGTGTAACTCCAGCTCGCCAAAAGGCTCAAGGCAGAGTCGATGGGGGAGCTCACTGTCGACAGCTGCTGCTGTGAGGGTGGCAGGTAAGTCGACCTAAGATGCGTCAACTTCAGCTATGCTATTCATGTAGCTGAAGTTGCGTATCTTAGGTCGACCCTCCCCGCTCATGTAGACCAGGCCATAGAGCAATTATCTTGTGACACTGACTTTTTATCCCAATCAAAAGAACTACCAACAACAGCAAACACTCTGGGGCACTTTCAGTGAACAGTCCAAACTGCTGTTGACTGATCCACACCACACTATCTCTGTCTAGCTTTAGGGAGTGTTAAAAGAGCACCAACCAATGCTCTGTCTAGCTT
This sequence comes from Dermatemys mawii, assembly GCA_007922305.1. Taxonomy (NCBI): domain Eukaryota; kingdom Metazoa; phylum Chordata; order Testudines; family Dermatemydidae; genus Dermatemys; species Dermatemys mawii. Next base: position 5,765,679 of record ML677375.1, read on the forward strand.
TAGGGAGTGTTAAAAGAGCACCAGCCAATAACCTTGTATAATACCCAGTAAGCCCTCAGGCCCAGACCCTCCAGTTTCCATTGAAAAAATCAGTGGATGTTAGGAGTCAAAATACTTTTCAGGATCTGCACTTCAGATACTCTGCCTGTACATGACCACATAAATAATAAGACGAGGAAGACTTTGTAGCACCTTAGAGACTAGCCAGTTATTTCAGCATAAGTTTTCGTGAGCTATAGCCCACTTCATCAGATGCATATGAGTTTCTTAATTATCTTTGAGGGAAACTGTTATCACAGCCAAGAGAGCATTATTTATTAACACAGGTTATCCACATTAAGATTGCATCTACAGTACAGTAAGAAACTCCTTATCTTTTTCACAGCAACATTGTGTTGCTGTGAAAAAGATAAGAAGCCAATGGAGCAAGATGTCCTATAGTCTGGGTTCATTCTTACCAGGATTAGATAATGCAATGACAAAAACACTGAGACGTGAATACTCAGTTTATATCACTGGTAGTTGCAGTGTAGCTACACAACTGCTGAAAAAAAGGAAAGAAATTTCCTTGTGTAGACAAGGGCAAACAAGTAGGACTAGTCAAAAAATTTCTATCAAAACTGTTGTTCAACAGAAAATTGCACTTCCACCTAAACTAGTATTTCACACAGAAAGTATCTGAGTATCACAGAAATTTTCATTTTTTCATCAAAAAACCAAACACCCAAAAGACAAAATATTTGGGCCTAAATCAGAAATATTTCAATATGGCTATACTGCTGCTGTGCCTCATGGGATCTACAGTTTGGTTGACTTATGTCCCCATTTTCTTCTCTGGGCTGGATTTCCTGTCCAGACTACATCTCCCATGATGCAATTTCTTCCCTGCACCATGAGATGAGACTACGGTTGATTATGGGAGATGTAGTCCCACCAGAAATCTTGGCCTATAGAAGAGAGTGGAAGCAGGATGCATGCACCTGAACTACAACTCCCATGAATCACTGCACTAGCATTTCAAAATTGAAATATTTCAGGTATTTCAATTTACTCTGAAAAATAAAAATTGTTTCAGAGAAAAAAAATGTTTTTTCAACCAGCTCTAGTATCTGGCTTTGGGAACAGCTGTAAGCATGAAAAGGGGTCAATTTTTTATGAATTTGCCCAGGGGGCAGTTAGATTTTAAAACTGAAATCTAATAACTAAGGTTTGTTAATTGAATACGTGTTACAGTCAATACAAAATTGAATTTAATAATATAACCCCTTGTTATTGAATGTAAGGAGCATTATCTTACTAATTTTAACAATGGGTTCTTTCCATGCCAACTTTTAACTTGAAAAGTATTTCTCAAAACAGGACATTTACTTATTCTTAACCAATACTTTATTAATTCACCTAGAACCACATTAATATGCAACCAACAGTTCATCACTCAAGTGTGTACACAACCACTATTCCAAGCTTGTACTGCACACACAATACAGTCTTGTAAGCAGTTATCACAGACCAGAGTTCAGGCTTCACAGTTATACTAAGGAACAATGGAAATTATCAAGATTTCTTATTACATTTACTTATGATCATCACTTCTCAATTCTTTAGTACTGAACACCTTTATCAAACTTTTAAGGATGCACTTGTCTTTAAGGCATTTTGAACAGCGTGGTTAGTACAGTTTGAATGGATAGGGACAAGTTTAGAATATTAAAAGCAATTGTTTAAAGTTATTGTTACTTAAGATTTCACTGGAGAGTGCAGCCTTCGCAAGATAATCTACAGGTAGAAATAGAAGGGGAAATACAATCTCCTCGATGGTGAAATTTCACCACTTCCCATCCTCTTAACCCTGGGATGGGGGAGAGCCCTTTCCACATGTCTGGTCTGGGGGTCTGTCACCCTTAGGATTCTGCAGCTTCTTCTTGGGCTCAGTCAGCTTCTCTTGAACACATGGTGACTTCAGTTTTGTATACCCTAGTTTCAGAGCTTCTTATTGGACACATGCCAAGTGAGAGTTCAGGTTTCAGCTTGATCCATTTCTCTGCTGTTGCCATCGGTCTCCAGTAGGTGGTAATAGTGTATACCAAATTTCTTCAATCCTTTTCTTATTGGAGGCTTTTTATGTTTGATTGATGTCAAGGATTGCATTTTATTGTTAACCTCTACTATCAGTTGGGATCCCCCCTTTTAAGCAATTTCTTTTAATGTTCCAATGTCCTACCCTGGTTTATATTTTTCAACATTTCTCCTTCCTTATGCCAGACAATTCCTATTACATTTAGAGTGCCAGAAATGTTTACAGTGAAACTTAAACAAAATCCCTTATACGTTTTCTACATTTGGAGAACATCCTCCATATCCTCCATTCTTTAGCTGTACATAAGCATTTTGTGTTACTTAGGTCTTACAATAGGACAAGAGACATTTTCTAGATATACAGGATGTAGATCTAACTCACAAGGCAAAAATGGGTGCGGCTTCTAATCTGGGGTGAAAAACAAATTATATCTGCTATATTTGATTTATAAGGAAAACAATGTATAGTTATAGCCCACGAAAGCTTATGCTGAAATAAACTGGTTAGTCTCTAAGGTGCTAGAAAGTCTTCCTCATCTTATTTACGGATATAGACTAACCTGGCTGCTAATCTTAAATGTATAGTTTATAATTTGGGGTAAAAACATGCAGTTTAGAGTTCTTGGGGGTTACAGGTAGCTAGCTCAATTTGGCCTTCAATTTTACAGCCAGTCATTTCTAGTTTGCTTAATTTGCAGCTTCCCCATCCATCTCTTGATCCACTCCCAATGTACAATGGGCCACTTTGCACATGAAAGCAGGGTGTGACCTTGCTTAGCAACTGGAAGTTCTTGTTAGCTAGGTTGAGCGGGAGAAATACCTTTTACCTTTATGCAAATTATGAGAGATTCTTGCCTAGCTAATTAACAATACTCTCACTTAGCGATTTTAGTTTCCATTCTTGGGGAGAACTCCAGACCTTGGCTGATCTGTGGGTCCTTAGACAAAGTGTCTGGACAAAGTGTCTTACAAGATGTGAACCATTTTCTTATTGTTTTTATTTCTCACAAGGATCCTAATTTGAGATAAACAGAAGCAAAGAGCTTTTCTAACATTTGAAGGTCAGGTGGAATCAGTACTTATTAATCTTTATATCCCTTACAGAGCTGTCCCATACCTAGAAGGGGCCATGTGATGTTTGGTCTTGGTCACATATAGATAAACCCACAACATAATGATGAGCTTTCTATCTATCAGAACCTCCACACTATAATTGTCTATTCTCATCTGAAATAAAAAACTCTGACCCAGGAGAACAGAGTCCATTTTTGATTCAATATCTACAGACACGTGTGAGGAATATGTGGTAATAAAATGAACAACCAGGGCAAAAAAGTAGTTAGTAATGCTGGCGTCACTTTCGTGACAGAGAAGATGCCAAGGACTTCTTCATTATGACCCTGCCTTGAAATGTGTAGGATCTCTGTTGAGAAAGCGCTTGATAAATCAATGTAAACAACATTTGCTCCGTTGCCGGGCTGCCGGCTTTGGAAGAAATGCTGCTTAATTAAAAAATAAAAGGCCTGTCATTTTCAGGAAGCCCTCAATCCTGGTTCTCTTTCACTCTTTTCCCCCTTTCCCCCTCCACCTCTTTAATAACAGATGGGCATACTGCTATTAATAGTCACCTCATGCTCAGTGACAATACAGTAGAATTCTGTATGGTTCTATTAACATTAATTGGCAACATTGCCCCGATGGACAAGCTATTATCTTCCTGAGCCTTAGTTGTCTCATTCTGAATACTTATCTTTACCCAATTGTTAAAGTCACACTCCCCCTCTGCTGTTTTCTCCTGGAGAGGGTGATCTATTTGATAATATGGTTTCAAACACAATTTCTTCCTAAATTATCCTATCCATTCCATTATTCCCTTTCTATTAGCCTGAGACTCCAGACGACTAAGTGAAAAAATGAGATGCCAAAATCACTGGAAGTTTAGAAACTCAGACTGACATCTCTAAGTTCTTTGGACAAAATTCCGTGATATCCTTCTCTCCTTCCAATTAACTTTGAATGACACAGTCCTGATAAAAAGGTCTGGTTTCTGTTATTCTTTGAAATGTTGGGTAAATACCCATGTATTTCATCTACATTTATCCATTATTGTTATTGTATTAACATGTCTCTTTATGCACAAAAGGTATTGCTCACTTTATACTCCTGCCTCAGAAATGTAGGATATGTAGTTGTAGCCATGTTGGTCCCAGGAAATAAGAGAGACAAGGTGGGGAAGGTGATATCTTTTATTGGACCAACTTTTGTTGGTGAGAGACACGCTTTTGAGCTGCACAGAGCTGACGTGAAGAAAGAAGACATCTTCTTGTCTCTCTATTTCCAAGGCATTACATGGGACGTTATTAGATCAAGTGAATTGGAGCAGTTGTCATGTGGGTCAAGGCGTTTTGTTTACAAAGATATGGCAAAACATCTTTCTTTATTACTAGGCTAGCCAAATCCTTAATGCATTACAGCATTTCAAACCCAAATCACTTTGTAGATATTAAAATACCCTGGGAATTGGAAATTCATTGCAGCGTGATTTCAGTACTTTAACTTCCATCAGTCACTTAGATCCAGAATTTATGGTCTCTTGTGATGCAGTTGGGCTGTTTCTAATTCAATTGCGTAGATATTGGAAGCTCCCCTGCAGTTTTCTGTGAACAGAACAATTTTTGTTGCACTGTTGTGGGCTTTTTTCCCCATTTATTCAAATTGCCTTCCCCTCTCATTTTGTCAGTAGAGCCCTACATGGATACAAAATTTGTATCTGTAGCCGATCCATGATCCACAAAAAAGATCTGAAGATATCATAGATTTGCAAGGCTCTAAATATAAAATGTGGATTGGCATCCATCTGCACTCTGCCAAAATGGTCCGCAGAGATCTGCTGATATAAAGCAAATACAGGGCTCTAGTTGTCAACATCGTCTTCTGTTCAGAGAATGAGGAGTTCTTACCTCTAGTCGTATATTTTAACTGACAGGCTGTCCTTCAGGACATTAAAATGGCAGGGACAGGGGAGCATTCATTGTTCTTTCACTTTAGGGATCCTGAATGCAACACTGTCTAGAGACACCCCCTCTCTCACCCCCAAATAATCATTGCCCAATAACAAGAACTCCAAAGTGTTCTGATTTTGGCTGGCTGACTTCATTCATAGTGGCTTATGGTCCACATCCAGAACCATTGCATACTTGACCTGCTTCCCTAAATTTTGCTCAAGGCAAGTAAATATAGAATGAGCATAGAGACTGGCAAATTAAGTCATTTAGGCTTCATGAGAGGTCTCGAAGATCATCAAAACTAGGGGCCCCACCCATCCTGCAAGTGCATGAGAGTAACTTTTTGGACTCGAAGCAATTTACGTTGAAGGAGGGCACTTGGCTAAAGTAACTTCATAAACCTAGATCCCTTTACACACAGGAGTAACTTTCTGCAAGTTGGTGATTCCACTGAGTTCGATGGGATGACTCAAGTGGCATGCCAATTTATTAGTCTCATTGGCCAGTTAGATTACAGTTTATCTACACAGCAATGCTCAGAATAGGTAGAGGACCTGGATTTCATGAAGTCCCTGCTTCTTGCCCACCTTTCTATTGAAGTTGACTTAAAAAAGGAGGTCAAGTACACTGGCCAAGACCACACAGCAAGTCAATACCATAGGATTAGAATGCAGGAAGGCCAAGCTCCTACTCAGCTGTTAGGTTTAACCCTCAGATCTATAATCTACCATTACTAGCTATTTGATAAAGTGTAGGAATCCTGTGCCGTTGACTTATGAAGGATGGTACGTAGAGATGCCGAGAGCTTGCAACTCCCACCAAAGTGAACCTCTCTATGGAAGTTGCTGGTGGCCCACACCTCTTTCCATTTTATGCACAGAGTTTGAAAAAGCAGGTTTATTGGCAAGTGTCAATTTCCCCATATACTCACAAACCAACCAAAAAATTGTTTCCATTGATAATATTGCTTAGCTGCCAATTTCCAAGTAAGAAAAATGCTGCTCAAGGACTTATTAGAGTTTGATTTAAGGATATTTATTTTGCATATTTTGACATATGATGGTTTTGTGTTTTAACAGTTTAAAAAGCCTTATTTTTTAGAAACAGTGTCTATCATCATTAAATCACTATTATCCGACCCTTCCCTCAATTATCTAGAATCATAGACTATCAGGGTTGGAAGGGACCTCAGGAGATCATCTTGTCCAACCCCCTGCTCAAAGCAGGACCTATCCCCAACTTAATCATCCCAGTCAGGGCTTTGTCAAGCCTGACGTTGAACACCCTCTGTGGAAGGAGATTCCACCACCTCCCTAGGTAACCCATTCTAGTGCTTCACCACCCTCCTAGTGAGAAAGTTTTTCCTAATATCCAATCTAAACCTCCCACACTGCAACTTGAGACCATTACTCCTTGTTCTGTCATCTGCTACCACTGAGAACAGTCCAGATCCATCCTCTTTGGAACCCCCTTTCAGGCGTTCATAGTTGAAAGCAGCTATCAAATCCCCCCTCATTCCTCTCCTCTGCAGACTAAACAATCCCAATTCCTTCAGCCTCTCCTCATAAGTCATGCGCTCCAGCCCCCTAATCATTTTTGTTTTCCTCTTCTGGACTCTTTCCAATTTTTCCACATCCTTCTTGTAGTGTGGGGCCCAAAACTGAACACAGTACTCCAGATGAGGCCTCACCAATGCCGAATAAAGGGGAATGATCACATCTCTTGATCTGCTGGCAGTGCCCCTACTTATACAACCCCAAATGCCATTATCCTTCAACAAGGGCACACTGTTGACTCATATCCAGCTTTTCGTCCACTGTAACCCCTAGGTCCTTTTCTGCTGCTTAGCCATTCGGTCCCTAGTCTGTAGCAGTGCATGGGATTCTCCATGCTAAGTGCAGGACCATGTACTTGTCCTTGTTTACACTCATCAAATTTATTTTGGCCCAACCCTCTAGTTTTTCTAGGTCCCTCTATATCCTATCCCTACCCTCCAGTATATCTACCACTCCTCCCAGTTTAGTGTCATCTGCAAACTTGCTGAGGGTGCAGTCCACGCCATCCTCCAGATCATTAATGAAAATATTGAACAAAACCGGCCCCAGGACCAACCCTTGGGGCACTCCACTTGATACTGGCTGCCAACTGATGGAGCCATTGATCATGACCCGTTGAGCCCGACGATCTAGCCAGCTTTCTATCCACTTTATAATCCATTCATCCAGTCCATACTACTTTAACTTGCTGGCAAGAATATTGTGGGAGACTATCAAAAGCTTTGCTAAAGTCAAGCAATAACACGTCCACTGCTTTCCCCTGATTCAGAGAGCCAGTTATCTCATCTAATCCCCTCCCTATAAATTACCCACAACTGTGAAAATTTTAATGGATAAAAATAAAAACTTAAAATCCTTAATTCTGTGCAACTGTGAAAATTTTAATCAATAGCAGTTGAGCAAAATGCTTATACTGAACTTCAATATTATCCATTGAAATTATATTTAAAAAAAACAAATTGTGCCAAGCCTGCGTATAAAATATTTGAGGAAGCTTTCACCTAAAAAGGAAAAATAAAACACAGCAATATTTGTATGGTCTTGTCGCCCAATATCTTCTCTTATCTAGATAATATCAAACTGTGTAGTATAGAGGCTATGGCACTTGAATATGAGTCAGGAGTTCTACGCAAAGTTCTACAACCAATTTGTGTGACCTTATGAAAGTGTCTTCACCTCTCTGTGCCTTTGTTTCTCCTCTCAGCTTTTATTTAGGTTGTGAGCAGTTTGGGACATGGATTGTATCTCACTATGCATTTGTGCAGCACCTAGCGCAGTGGGACCCAATCTCGACTGGAGCCTCTTTAGGGCAATGAATATGTCTTACCTCTGTGAAGAATTATCATTGCTTTGTCAATCTGATCAGATAAGACAAATATTGACATTTTATCATTTATGCAAATATTTGCAACATTCACCCATGACTGAAGAAGGCACAGCTCTATTGACTTCAGTGGATATGTCCTTCCCTGTACAACCTCAGCATTTCTCAGGCCCCAGCAAACTAAGGACTCTTTGGAGTTATTCTATGAGGTGGAAAGGGTATTTCATTGTCTGTGCTCGGGCAGCATTTGCCTTTAGTGGTTCAGCAGTTTAGGCTACTTTATAGGTCAGTCTCCCATTCATTATCAGGCTTGACAAAGCCCTGGGTGGGATGATTAAGTTGGGGATAGGTCCTGCTTTGAGCAGGGGGTTGGACTACATACCTCCTGAGGTCCCTTCCAACCCTGAGATTCTATGATTCATTTTAACAAAGGTTGAAGCACAGATGCAAACTCTTTTTCTTGCCCTGTGTCCGGTTGGAGCCCTGGTGAAACCACTGCACATTCTGGGCTGTGTAGACCCAGAACCCCCATAGCTTCATGGCTTGACACTTGGATGTCTCCCTGTCCAAACCATGTGGCCTTAGGGAAGGCTCTATTTACAGGGATTCTCTATGTCCTCGTAAGGAGGAGAGGATGGATGTTGATAAAGCACAGATAGGAACTGAAGAGAAAAAGTCAAATACAAAAGAGTCACATTCATACATAACATAATGGCAGACAGCTAAAAGATGACAACTTTTATAAGGGCTTGTACACAAGCCCTAGAAGTCTAAATACAAAGATGGGTAAACTTGAGTGCCTGGTATTAAATGAGGATTTTGATACAATAGGCATCACAGCAACTTGGTGGAACGATGATAATCAATGGGATACGGTAATACTAGGATACAAAATATATAGGAATAAAAGAGTAGGTTGTGCTGGTGGGGGTGTGGCACTAAATGTGAAAGAAAGCGCAGAGTCAGATATGGTAGGAGTCAAATTGTACCATACAATCTCTATAGACATAATTCCATGCGCTAATAATTAAAATATGGCAGTAGGGAATATACTGCCAATCACCTGACCAGGATGGTGATAGCGATTGTGACATTCTCAGGGACATTAGAGAGGCTATAAAATTAGAAAACTCAATAACAATGGGGGATTTCAACTATCCCCATATTGATTGGCTACATGTCACCTCAGGGCAAGATGAAGAGATAAAATTTTCTTGACACCATAAATGACTGCTTCTTGAAGCAGCTAGTTCTGAAACCAACAAGGAGAGAGGCAATTCTTGATTTATCCCTACAAGTGGAGAATAGGACCTGGTCCAAGAAGTGAATATAGCTGAATTGCTCAGTAGTAGTGACCACAGTGTAATTAAATGTAACATCCTCACTGCGGGGGAGGGACACCAAAGAAGCCCACCACAATATCATTTAAATTTCAGAAAGGGGAACTATACAAAAATGAGGACCCTCATTAAATGGAAATTAAAAGTGAAAATGCCTGTAAGCTGCATGGAAACTTTTAAAAAAAACACTACAATAGAGCTTCAAATTAAATATGTACCCCAAATTAAAAAAAACATAGGAAGAGGACCAGAAAAGTGCCACTATGGCAAAACAACAGAGGCAGTTAGAGGCAAAAAGATATCCTTTAAAAATCGGAAGTTAAATCCTAGTGAGGAAAATAGAAAGGAACATAAACTCTGGCAAGTCAAGTGCAATTTAATAATTAGGAAGGCCAAAATGGAAGCTGAAGAGCAGCTAGCCAAAGACTCAAAAGCTAACAACAATTTTTTTTTTTAAGTACATCAGAAGCAGGAAGCCTGCCAACCAATCAGAGAGGTCACTAGATGATTGGAGTGCTAAAGGAGCACTTTAGAAAGATAAGGCCATTGCAGAAAGGCTAAATTAATTTTTTTTTTGCATCAGTCTTCACTGCAGAGGATGTGAGGAAGATTCCCACATATGACTCATTCTTTTTAGCTGACAGATGTGAGGAACTGTCCCAGACTGAGGTGTCAATAGAAGAGGTTTTGGAATAAATCTGTAAATTAAACTGTAATAAAGTCCCCACAACCGGTTGGTGTTTACCCAAGAGTTCTGAAAGAGCTCAAATGTGCAATTGCAGAACTATTAACTGAAGTATGAAACTTGTCATTTAAATCAGCTTCTAGACCAGATGACTGGAGGATAGCTAATGTGACAACCATTTTTTTAAAAAGGCTCCAGAGGCGATCCTGGCAATTATAGGATAGTAAGCCTAACTGCAGTACCCCATGCAAACTACTTGAAAACAAAGGGTAGAAATAAATGTCCAGTTTTCAGAATGGAGAAAGGTAAACCATGGTATCCCCCAAGGATCTATACTGAGACAAGTGCTGTTCAAGATATTCAAAAATGATCTTGAAAAAAGGGTAAAACAGCGAATGAACAAAACTTGCAGATACAAAATTACTCAACGTAGTTAGATCCAGGGAACTCACAAGACTGGGGGGAAGGAAGGGTGAGCAACAAAATGGCAGATGAAATTCAATGTTGATAAATGCAAAGTAATGCAAAGTAATGCACATTGGAAAATATAATCCCAATTATACATACAAAATGACAGGGTCTATATTAGCTGTTATCACTCAAGAAAGATCTTGGAGTCATTGCGAGGAGCTCTCTGAAAACATCCATTCCATGTGGGGCAGAAGTTAAAAAAAAAAAAACCTAGCAGAATGTTAGGATTCATTAGGAATGGGATCAATAATCATAAAGATAATATCATTATGCCACTATCCAAATACCTGGTACGCTCACCGCTTGAATACTGCATGCAATTCCAGACATACTATCTCAAAAATGATATTTTAGAATTGGAAAGGTACTGAGATGAGCAACAAAAATTATTAGGAGTATGGAACAGCTTCCGTATGAGGAAAGATTAACAAAGACTGGGTCTTATAGCTTGGAAAAGAGATGATTAAAGGGGGGATATGATAGAGGTTTATAAAATCATGACTGGTGTGGAGAAAAATAAGGAAGTGTTATTTACTCCTTCATTTAATACAGAAACCAGATGGAGGACAATTACCCAATGAAATTAACAGGAAGCCAGTTTAAAACAAACAAAACGGAGCACTTCTTCACACAACATAACCTGTGGAACTCTTTGCCAGGGAAAAGGCCCAAAGTATAAGGGGTTCAAAAAAGAATGTTGTAAGTTCATGAAGGATAGGTCCATGAATGGCTATTACCCAGGGTCAGGGACATAACCTCATGTTCCTAGTCTCTGTTTCCCAGAAGCTGGGAATGAGCGACAGGGGCTGGATAACTTGATCATTGCTTGTTCTGCTCATTCCCTCTGGGGCACCTGGCATTGGCCACTGTCAGAGGACAGGATACAGGACTAGATGGACCATTGGTCTGACCCATTCTGGTTGGTCTTATGTCCCTAATGTTCACAATCAGTTGCCTGGGTGAGCTGCAAGGAGGTGACTTGAGCCAAGGCAGGGCGCACTTCATAGGATCTGGTATAGAACAAGTCTTGCTTTATTAGGTACCGCTCCTTCCATCCATTGTTTACAGACTCACACAGTGCTCTGTTAAATGGGATATGTACAGGAGCCAAAGCCACCCTTTTACCCATCTGTGAAATGGGGATGATGCTCCTTTCTAAAGTGCTTTGAGATCTGCTGATGAAAAACTCTCTCTAAAAGCATGGTGTTGCTATTATTATCCTCCCACCACGCTGGCTGACACCACCATTTTGGTGGCACTGAGGAAATACCACCACTCTTTTCCTTCCCCATGAACAAGCCCCACAGGGGAAGTGCAGCCCAGAGAGCACACACAAGCATAGCGTGAATATCAACACAAACTCATCAATGGAACTGGGAAGAGTGCAATCTCTTCCCCACCCCAGCCTGATACACCCCAATAGGCCCTGGGAGCATGACCATGGACATCCCTGTTGCCCTAGCCAAACAGTATCAGAATACTGTGACGGGGTCTGCTTACCCCACACTAGCCCAGACATTATCAGGCCCATATTATTGACAGAGGAAGTTCTGCTTCTTCGGCAGGATTGGGCATGTTCCAAGTGCTCTAGTAGCATAAAGGAAGGAAACCCAGCTCATTTTGGGCTGGCAGCCATAGGGGAAGGATCTATCTGGGAAGTTCCTGCAGAAGGCCAGCCACGGCCCCTGACTATGCCAGGAATCAGAACCTCCCCGGGTCTGATCGAACTCTGGCAACTGGAGGAGCCAGAGAAGGCGGCCGGCCCAGCTGTCCACGGAGACTCCGAAGGCTCATGGGAGATCCCAACAAAGAGACCAGTAGGAAGTGACCCAGGGAGGATGGCGGGGTGGTATCTCCCACCTGGGGAAACTCAGCATGTTTTGGTAGGAACTCCCCTCCCCCGGCCCCCGCTGAGTCAGTGGCAGAGTGCTATGCCACTGTTAGGGCCCTGGGTCAGGGCCCGGTAGAGTCGGGTGGGCCTGAACCCCCCTACCAGGGCCGCCCACCCCTTGGTGTGTGCCCCACCTTCAATAGGCTCAGGCCATTGGGCCGTGCTGCCCTGCACCAAGGGCTGCTTTATGGACTCAGGCCATTAGGCCACACCCAGGCCCTAGGTACGTGAACCCTCACAAATACAATAACTCTTAAGCTCTCACCGGCTAGGTATTTGCATCTGCCTTAATTTGTGGGTTATCATGCTTTGCAGTTTTCCTCTCACCTAAGGAGAGGGTTCCTGTAACTCACTGGCACTATCGTACAGACCAGGCATGGCCAACGTGGGCCTGAGAAGGAGCCAGAATTTACCAATGTACATCACCAAAGAGCCACAGGAATACGTCAGCAGCCCCTGCCATCAGCACTCCCCCGCCGCTCCCAGAGCCTCCATTCCTCCCAGCCCCGCCTATCAGTGCCTCCCTTTCCGTCCCCGCACCTCCCTATCAGTTGTTTCATGGTGTGCAGGAGGCTCAGGGCGGGGGAGGAGCAAAGGCATGGCAGGCTTAGGGGAGGGGGCAGGACCTGTGGCAGAGCCAGGGGTTGAGCAGTGAGCACCCTCTCCTCATCCTCCTCCCCTCGGCACATTGGAAAGTTGGCTCCTGTCGCTCCAGCCTCAGAGTCGGTGCCTAGACAAGGAGCCGCATATTAATGTCAGAAGAGCCGCATGTGGCTCCGCAGCCACAGGCTGGCCACCCTTGCTACGGACAGTCAAGAAGAGACCCATGCGTTCACCACCATCTAATAAGCTAGAGTCTGCAGCTGTGATGTGAACTTGCTGCCCCCTACAGCAAGGTCAGGGTGCTGAAGCAGAAGGCCTCTGAACATGGAGCGATCAGGCTGTCGACAGGCAGATTAGGGAGAAATGAATTTCGTCAATACCATACTTCTAGGGCAGAAGTTCACAACCAGAGCCAGGATTCGTACGCGATTCCTCTCTTTGTAATTGGCTCAGAGCCGCTTTCCACCATGCACATCCAGGCGTGATGTCAATAAAAGTCATGCAAAAGCAGAAACTTTTAATTCATTTAAAGTAGACCGCCTAATCCTGGATAGCTGTTATTTGAGCCGGGCAAGTACTGATAACAAAAGGATGGACAGAAGTCTGTTTGAATAAAACCCTATTTATTTGCTTTCACTACTATGCATGTCTCAACTTATTCTCTCCCTGAAATTTAACGCAAAAGAATTTTTGTCCACAAGAATGTTTGCAGAAAGAGAAAATACCCTAAACAAACATGAAAATGTTACATGAATAGTTTTAGTATTAATGGGACAGAGAATTTATGAGAGGCAGAGTGGTTTAGAGCACAAGAGGCAGACTATATGGCTTCCAGCTGGGCAAGTTAAGGCAAGTTAAGTCCCTGTACCTCCCTGTTCCTTGGTTTCCCCATCTGTAAAATAGGGATAATGATATGACCCCTCACCGTAAAGTGCTTTGAGATCTCCTGATGAAGCACGCAATATAATATCTCTGAGTTATTATTAACAAGACCAAGCCAAGAGGAACTCCCCAGAAGGGCTCCTGGTACAAATCATTTAGAATACTGAAGACCTTTCAAACAAAGTATTTTTCTTCCAAAAAAAGCGGGGGAGGGACAAAAAAAACCCAGGGAGGGACCAAAAAAAACAACGTTTTCAGGATTTCCCCCCATCACTCACAAGCTTCCACAATGAAACATCCAGGTTTCAGTGGCGAAACAAAACTAAGGGGATAGGAAGAAAAGGTGGGTGGGGTGTGAATAAACCCACCCCACAATGAACATTTTCTATACAAATGTTTGCCAAAAAAAAATCAAATAAATGAAAAATTCTTCTCTTTTAAAACCTGTGGAGTGAAAATCATTTTGACATTTTTTAAAAAAATGTGAACCCGCTCTACAGTCATTCCTATAGAAATGAGATACTGAACCCTGCAATCAATGATCATATACGCTTTCATCTAAAATCCCCCAAATCCTTTTGTCATGCCATGCTGCTTCTCCAAAACAGCACCTGGGATTTAATGACCACACGTGCTCATGCAGTCTTTCCATTGGGAGCTCTGTCATTCCAGATCGTTACTCAATTGGAAGAATCTCATTCAAATTAGCAAGGATTCCTGAAGACAGTATTATATAGTATTGTGGCTTCATAGCCCTGATCTTGCAAACAGCTACTCACGCGCATAACACTTGGAACTGTCCGCAGTGGAGTAAGAGGAGTCCCTAAAACATAAACTCTTGTTTCAGAACCAAGTATGAGGCCTGAGCTAAAGTCATAGTCAAGACTCTGCTAACATAAAGCAAAGTTAAGATGTGAGATAAAGGCAGGCCCTCCTCACAGAACCTGACAAGGAAAGGGCTGATGTTTCAAAAAGATACATACTTAAAAAGTACTGGACACTAGAGATATCAAAAACACTCCGATACTTGCACATTCCACACACATAACAAGAAACAGGCTGACCCAGCCTAAAAACCGGGGCAAAAGGGTAATATGGATAGAGTTGTTTTGTTCAAACCAACATGTAGACGGTGAGAGACGGCACCTTACTGCGTAAAGAGGTTGTACCTTGCTACGTAGAGGGGATGCACCTCAATACGTCAGGAATGATGTGTAACTTATTTGCACCTGTGTATAAGAATACGGCCCTGGGGCAGCGTCTTTGTACGGCCTAGGGGGGTAGTAGGAAGTCCCGCCACTGACTAAGCTGGTCCATTGTCAGGAGGCACATATTCGTAGTATGTTCTGTAGAGTCTATAGGAAACTATCACTGTGCTTTGTTTGACAATAAACCTGGCTGGGTGCCTTCGTACCTCACTAGAGTCTGTGGTCTTTGGGGGTTCTCTCGGGGTCTGCTGTGTCAGCGATCGGTGTAGAGCTGGGGCAGCACACAGAGGGAACATGCACGCAGCCGACTGTTATCATCATCAAACAAGAGCAGAGCACTAGACCGGTATCGTCTGACAACACCCCGTGCACCAAATTAAGCATGTGTGTAATTATTTGCAGGACTGGGGTCTAGGTGATTGCAAGACACTGCTCAATGCCCTGCAAAGAAAGCTCTGCAGAAACAATGGCTTTTTCCGTTTCCTTTAGGGGGGTGCATTTTTATAAATGCGTATAGATTTAAAATAAACACCGACAAAAACAATAGATAAAAGAGGAGCCAAGTGGGAGAGAGAGAAATTAGTGCATCAGCCTATTTTAAAAGCTGACAAAGACTCAAGCAATGTTTTCCCATTTTAGTACCGTGCAACCACACAGAGAAAAAAAACTAGCTTTATGTTGGGTCTGTGGACCCTTGGGCTTATCAGTGGAAGGGATTGTACGGTTGTTACTTTTATTTTCCTGGCTTGATTCTGCTTGATCATTTTCACACAAGTTCTCTATCTGACTTTCTTTCCTTTTCTGAGTGCTGTTTAGTAAAATCCCCAAGATGCTCCCCTGCACCTGTTCTGTATCTTGCATTTCATCCAGTTCTGGAAATCAGTGGCTTTGTTTGCTTTCATTCTGCATACACTGTTTTGCATTTTGCTGGGCAACAAGCCACGCTGGGAGTGATGTTGAATTTCTTTTATTCAGCGATTTTCTTGTTCTGTATGTTGAAAAGTTATTTCCCCCCCCCACCTCTCATTCAAATGTTGTATTCCCCTCTGTTTTTCTGCAGTTGTGCAGATTCCGGGTTTGCTTTATGACCTGCTGCTCAGACTGGGAGTTGGCTGATGTTTGCCTTGGGCTGCTTTCTCAGACAAAAGTTATATTTCTTTTAGCTTCAGCAAAATTGAGATTGTGTTGGTTTTTTTGTTTTAAGTCATCACAGCTTGCACCTGGTTTTGGGTGCCTTTTGTGGTTTGTAGCTACCACTTGGAAATCTGGCTTTAAAAAAAAAAAGATCAGGTAGAAACCATGAAAAAGAAGAAAACCAATAGCAAAAACGATCATGTCTAACAAAAGTAAAATAATATAATTCTTGTATGGACACTTCTGGTCTCTTCCTATAGCACAGGCTTGAATTCCACCCACCCGCCACCAACTGGAGACAATTGGCAGCTGAATTGGATTTTAGTCTGGAATTTTCAAAGGAGCTTAAAGGAAGAAGGTGCCTAGTGTTATTGAATTTTGGCTCCTAACTCCCTTAGGCTCCTGCGACAAGCCCACCCTTAAATCTTAACACAGAAGGAAGAGGGTGTTACGTCTCAGTTGTGAGGGTCGCCCAGAATTGGTGTCAGAATAGGGCTCATTGCCAGTAACAGATCACATGGAGCAGCAGGGACCCTTCAGCCCCTCGTCCCGGTCCCCACCGTTCTCTGCCTCCTAGACAGGGCCGACTCCAGGCACCAGCAGAGGAAGCAGGTTCTTGAAGTGGCACATCATAAGGGGTGGCACATTCTAGCCAATCTTGGGGTGGCACATTCCAGCCGCCCTTTTATTTTTATTTTGCTTTGGCTCTTTTGCTGCTTGGGGCGGCAAAAAAGCTAGAGCTGGCCCTGCTGCCAGCCTGGGAGCACGAGCTCAGGGCTTCTGCCCTGCAGCAGGGTTGTGAGGCTAGGAGGGTTGTGGGGCTAGAAGCTTTTGCCAGAGATAACTGGTGCCTGCTGAGAGTTGCGGGGACACAGTTTAAAGGCCCCCCCACAGCCCCCCCACAACAGCTTGAGTCATGCCCCACCAAGCATGCCTGCCCTCAGCAGTCCCTCCCTGCAGCTCCTAGGTGTTAACTCCACATGGAGAGGCTGCGGAAATCAGCTGGGAGCTGCCGGGAGGGGCCGTTGCTTTACTGCTGGGGAAGAGGGAACATCAAAAGCACTGAACCCAACCTGCCAGAGGTCTGAACTGCCAGTGCAGGAGCCCTGGAGCTTGCTCCGGCTGCCCCCTCCCCTGCAGAGCTATGATTAGGTGGTACAGAGCAGGTCCCCAGGCAAGGGAATCTCCAGCTGACTGAGCCATCTGTCTGTCCCCTTTGCACTGCTGGATTATAAGAGTTTGGCCTGTTATAATCACCCGAGAGATACATCTACAGTGCTGTCCCTCTGCATCTTGAGACTTCATTAGGGTACATGAGTCGCGCTCTTTGACTGTGGTTCCAGTTCAGGTGGAATCATATCATTGACCAGTCTTGAGTACGCTGGCTGGTGATTGGTCTGTTTCACACGTTAGCACAGGATACTGATTGGGCTACGGTAGCACCAGGAGCTCGGCTCTTTGATCAGGACCCCACCATGCTAGGCACTAGCCAAACACAGAACACAGAGATGGTCCCTGCCTCAGAGACCTTCCGCTCCCTGAGGCAGCAGCTGGTGAAGCTAAAAGGGGATTGACCTGGTAGAATCTCCTTCCTTAGGGGTTTTTAAGATCAGGCTTGACAAAGCCCTGGCTGGGATGATTTAGTTGGGGTTAGTCCCACTTTGAGCAGGGGGTTGGACTAGATACCTCTTGAGGTCCCCCACCTCCCACAGCAGCATCCAAAGCACCCGGCCATAGAGGATGACTTTTTCCTCTTAAAAAGCCTTTCCAATGAACATGTCTTCAAACCCTATTGGGTTTGTCTCCATGAAACATTTCAGTTGCGGCCAAAGAGCCTATTTCAGGGACATTTCAATTGGAAACGTCCCAATTAGCTATAGTATTGTTACAGTATTTCATCAGAAGTATTTCTTGCAAGCCTCAGGGAACTTGACTCAATTACAGACTAGATTTTGTTTAGGAATCCACAAACAAAATGCAGCCACTACCAGGAGAGAATGAGGGGTCCAGAGACTCAGCTGCTTCAAATCACTGTAACTCCACAGATTTATATCAGCTCTGAGTCCACACAAAGATGTCCAAGCCTTGTTATTGCTTACTAAGCCAGAAGATGGAACGTAGATATGTGCAGAGGTGTTTCTGATATTACGTGGAGCTATCTAGGTATACAAACACATACTCATTTCCTTTTTCTTTTTAGGTATCAATTTGGAAAATTTACGGCTGGACCCAAACCTGGGAGTTTTGCCTGTGCATGAAATATAGAGCGGGGCCCAAACTTTTAGCCAACAGGGATTAAAAACAAACAAAAATAAATGAAATCTTGAAGGATCCTTTTGGCTCCTTGGAAGTTATACAAGAGGAGGAAAATAGCACTATTTGGACTTTTAACCTTTCTTTATACTTATAAGACTCTCAAATTCTTATCATGCTGCAAAAGGGAACATGCACTTCAGGGAAAAGCTATTTTGCAAAGTCAGAGTAAATTGGAATGAGAATAGATAAAATCTTCTCATAGTTCAACGTTAAAAATAATCACCCAGCAATCTGCCGTCTCATCTATAGTGGCTTTACAATGAAGGACATGCTCAATCTTTCAAATTGTTCATTTCTGGAGTGGCTTATCACCTCCTGCCTCTCAAGCTGATCCTTCTCACTTGTTTAACGGGCTTTGCCGTTGACTTCCCCCTTTCTTTCCGCTCCCCTTTAGAGTGTTTGATTACACTGACTGCCATAGGACCCTCACATTAAAATGCTGGTCAGTATGAGAGGGAAAAACTCATTTTCAAAATCTCTTTGCTTTGACATGTATTATTAAACACTGCAGAGAGAGCTCAGTTTTGAGCAGTACCCACTACTTTTGAGCTAGATTTTCAAGACACTTCAGTTCCCATGTAAGCACCTGTAATGGGATGCATCCCCTCCCGGGTCCCTCCTCATGACCCGGATGGGTCTACAGGACCTTTTTCGGTTTCCCCTTCCCTCAGGGCTCCTGAATAAACTCCAGTCCAGTTTCCTCATGGTTAACACCACCTCAGCCTGGAGTCTGGTTTGATACCAAACAGTTCAAAACCATCCTCAAAGTCCATCACCACAAAACAAAAGCTCATACATAGCTCTGGTGCCCTCAGCCAGGCCTGGAGCTCTGCTTCTGTCCCAGTCTTCTCCCCGCATCTACTCTCTGCCCTTCCTGGATGGATCTCAACCTTCATCATCTCACTTGCATGCTCTCAGACTCAGGGAGGTCGGCCAACAAAAACTCCCCCTAGTTCATGAGGGCCTCCTGCTCTCTGCAGCCCCTCCCACAGCTTCTTTTAGCAGCACCCTGGCCTGTCTGGATTGAGAGAGTACAGTGGATAGCTTAATCCTTTATAAGGCCCAGCTGCCTTCTCAGAAACCCAGGTGGACAGCTGTGCACTGGACCCTGCTTAATGGACCGCGTCCAACTGAAGTGGCCAGGTTTTGAAAAGGACCCACCCGACACCCAACAGCTCATGATGAATGGGAACCACTGGATTCTGAGCTCTTTTGACATCCTGCCCACTCATGTAGGTGCTTAAATAGAAACTGTTGGGTTCTGAGTTCTAAAAATCTACCTCTGCTTTAAGGGGCTTTTTTTAAGTTTATTTTCTGCCTTCCCTTTTACAGGCTTATAGAATCATAGAATCCTAGAACATCAGGGTTGGAAGGGACCTCAGGAGGTCATCTAGTCCAACCCCCTGCTCAGAGCAGGACCAATCCCTCATCAGCAGGTTCGTATCCTGTCAAGTGGTTTTGGTTTTTCCACTTTAATTTTTGGACCAATTGGTGCACTGTATTTGTTGCTGTTTATTTTTAAATAACACCTGGTGTCAGGGACGGCAGCAAAGATGGCATGGTCCTAGATTTGATCATTATATCTCACCTCAGCTGCTTGGCAATATTATAATTTGAGACTCAACAGTAAGTGTTCTTGGGTTTCCTTTTCTCTGGTGTTAGGTATTTGCTCACTTCTTAGTGGGGTTGGAATTTTGACTCATGGCTTTCATGCCTGATTTATGCAGACACACTGGATTACGGTAGACTGCCATGGTTTCCATAGGAACCTCCTACAGCTCCTGAGAATGTGACCGAGCCTGGTCTGGATTACAGGGAAGATATTAGCTCCCCGCTGTGTATATGCAAAACTGATCACATGAAAGCGCACATGTCACTAATCTATACGCGGGCGCCTGCCTGAGTATGTGTGAGATCTGCAGTATGAACACCCAGTAATGGTTCTATGGAACCAGAACCTCAGCCAATCAATGTGCAGGGATGCAGCACTGGGGCTGACCTGCGGCAATGCTTAGATCTCCCTCATGCAATTTCCTGCTTGCTGATTGGCTGGAAGTCTTTAGGGGTCAAAGTTAATTCACAACGCTTCCTAGTAAGAGTGGGCCCAAAGAAGTCATGCTAATCTCTCTACTTTGATTGGCGGAAGCCTTTGGGTCACATTCTCGGTCAGATGATGATCCTATTGGGCCCATCTGGGTCGCAGCAGAGCAGAGGGCACAAGAAACCCTTTAAGTGCTGCAGCAGCCGTGTTACTGCTCTCACTGCGCTGTGAGTAGCACTGCACCTCCCCGAGCTCTCCCTAGGTGGGTGGCAGCTCTATCTGGCATTGCTGTGGTCTAAAGCCCAGAGTACCTCTGTTAGCGAAAGCTGTTATTTAAACCAGGAGTCTCGCTTTGCAACGCCTTTCTGTGGTGAACTGATATCAGAGCTCTCTGGGTGTAACATCGCATCAACGACCTGGCAACTACATCTCCCGTCATGGCCGACTCAAGTAGAAATGTAACTGAGAGGTGAAAGGCTTAAGGCTTTAGTGAATAAATGAAGAAGAAATATAAATTGTAATATAAATTTCACTAAGAGGGTGGTGAAGCACGGGAAAGTGTTAGCTAGGGAGGTGGTAGAATCTCCTTCCTTAGAGGTTTTTAAGGTCAGGCTTGACAAAGCCCTGGCTGGGATGATTTAGTTGGGGACTGGTCCTGCTTTGATCAGGGGGTTGTACTAGATACCTCCTGAGGTCCCTCCCAACCCTGACCTTCTATGATTCTATGAACGTGTAGCTGGGCAAGAGACAGGCTTTTTATGAGAACATGATTCAAGAAGCATTCTCATTCAGGCAAGCACTTAAGCACATGTTTATGTCCCATTGATGTCAGTGGGGAAAACTTTCCAAAGGTACTTGTGAGAGCTGAAAGTGCTTAAATCCTATTCCTTAATTCAGAGTCTTAAATGCTTTCCTGACTTGGGGCCTAAATGTTCTTGTTTGCAAAACTGGACACAGTCTCTCTGCATGGATTACTAATAATATTCCTATTACATTCATATTGAACCCATAATAAGCTCCTCCTCAATAGCATGCCAGGGGAGTGTGATACACTCAATTTTTTATTCAAATACTTAGGAAATTATTTTGAATCCAAAACTAATTACCTGGACTGTATCTTAATCATTCTTGTTAGTCTTACACAGACTGTAGGCGTGTGATCACTGGAGTCTCTAACAGACTGATATATTTCAATTGAAACCTAACTTAATAATTGCTGTGCCAATTAGTTAAAATGTAAGTAGGAAAAAACATTGGATGGAAGCATCTTAATTTAAATATAATTCATTAAGTAAAAACTGCTATTCTAATTAGTGATAATGTAGCACAATTAGGAAATAAAATTTGATTGGTACATTGGAATTCAAACTTAAGTAGTAACTGCTATTCTAATTAGCGGATGCAATATGTTTAGTGCAGAGTTTTATCTGGGAGAAGCATTTATACAGTAGAAATGGTAGTACGGGAGACTTCAAGAGAAGAGTTGGATTGCTGGAATCTCTGCTGAAGCCATCTGGGGGCCAAAAGTGCAAGGGTAAACTATACAGAGTCAGAAATCCATGCCTGAGCTTGCTTTGTGGCTTCTGTTTTTCTTTCAGCTCGCGGTTAAAAATTTACACCTTATTTCCAGTCTGAATGTATCTAGCTTCAACTTCCAGCCATTGGAGCATGTTAGACCCCCTCTGCTAGATTAAAGAATCCACTACTAAATATTTGTTTCCTATTTGTTAAAGTCTGTAATCAAGTCACCACTTAACCTTGTCTGTGTTAGGCTCAAAGAGCTAAATCTGTCGATCTTATCATTATAAAGCATGTTTTCTAATTGTTTTGTCACTCTTCTGGCTCTTCTCTGAACCCTCTGCAATTTATCAACATTCTTCTTGAATCGGGGACACCAGAACTTGACATAGCATTGCAACAGCTGTCAGACCTGTGTCAAGTACAGAGGTAAAATAACCTCTCTGCTTCTACTCAAGATTCCCCTGTTTATACACTCAAAGATTACTTTAGCCCTTTTGGCAACAGTGTCACAGTCCAGCTGATTGTTCATCATGACCCCCAAATCTTTTTCAGAGTCCCTGCTTCCCAAGATAGAGACTCCCTCCCTGTAAGTACAGCCTACATTCTTTGTTCCTAGATGTATACATTTAGCCATATTACAACACATATTACTTGCTTGCACCATTTCCTATGGATTCAGATCACTATATCAGTCACTTGTCCTCTTCATTATTTACTGCTCCCCCAATTTTTGCATCATCTGCAAACTTTATCAGGTATGTTTTTTGTGTTTTCTTCTAGATCATTAATAAAAATATTAAACAGCATCCGGCCAAGAACCAAATCCTGCAGGACCCAACTAGAAACACACTTGTGTGATGATAAACAGAAAATCAATTACATTTGAAGACTTATCAGTCAGCCACATTCTAATCCGTTTAATGTGTGCCATGTTAATTTTTTATCTTCATGGTTATTTAATGTCATGCGGTACCAAGTCAAATTCCTTACAGAAGTCTTGTGATCTCCTCCCAAAAGGTACCGAGTTAGTTTGACAGGATCTATTTGCTGTAAACCCATGTTGATTGGCATTAATTACATCACCCAACTGTAATTCCTCGTTAATCAAGTCCCATATGTGCCTCTCCATTATCTTGCCCCAGGATCAATGTCAGTTGACTGGCCAATAAATACCTGGGTCATCCCATTTACCCTTTTCTAAATATTAGCACATTAGCTTTCTTCCAGTCTCCTGGAACTTCCCCAGTGTTTCAGACTTATTGAAAATCAACATCAATACCTTTGTCTGTTAAAAAACCCTCCACTAGTGAAAATGTAGGTGTACGCCTTCTTCACCCACCCCAACTTGAAAGATGAACATGAGAATTGACCTCCACTGATCCATCCAGCAATAAGCTACTGGTCCACCCGGCACCTCCACCAGCCCAGACCCTTCCCAGCCTAGGCTGAAGGCTGTCTCTCTAGACTTTAACACATGTATTTGAGTGCAGCACCTCAGTCCCAAATACATCAGTCCCCACCCAGCTGACAAAACTCTCCCCCACCCTGTTGGGACAAGAGTCTTCATCCACCTCCAGCAGGGCAGGTCACCCCAAAATGTGCTACAGTGAAATCTGCCAGAAGCCATCCACAAGCATATAACAGAGTTCCTCCGGGGCTGCTAAATTCCTATTACCAGCCTAGGCTTGTAAGCCATCAGATTCTCTGGGTATGTCTACATGGCAAAGAAAAAACCCGCACCGAGTCTCGGAGCCTGGGTAAATTGGCTTGGGCTGCGGGGCTAAAACTTGAAGTGTGGACATTTAGGCTCAGGCTGGAGCTGGACTCTGAGGAAATCACTTAAGCATTTGCTTCAAATCAATCCAACCCTACGCAGCAAAACACTAAAGCGCATGTGCTTAAGTCCCATTGACTTCAGGAAGGCTTCAGCATATGCCAAGCTTAAAGTGGTTAGCCAAACAGGGGAGCTTTCTTGAGCCTCACTCAAACAATGCCTCAGCAACCTGCCCAATGAACCCTGAATTCTAAGCTACTAGGTGCTTGCTGTTGTGTTTGTGGTTTAGAAAATGAATGCAATGCTGATATCAGCTACAGTAATATGTTTTTTCACAGCAGCTTTTTGGCCAGTCTTGTGCGCGAGCTGCCTGATTCATTCCTGCTCCCTTCGTTTTGCAAGAAACAATGATGCTGCTTGCTAAACAAGAAAGCCGCGGACCACAGGGAGACCTTCGGAGAGAATAAAAGCAACTGTTGCAGCCTGTCAGCTGCACGAATTGCTGTTAACAAACTGGAGTCGAGATAGAATCTCAGCCACTCTATTGAAAAGCTACCCCTGACCTTGGTTTGACACTCCTGGAGCCCCTGGAGGTGTGTGCATCAGATTAAATGTGCCTGCAGTTTTAAAAAGTAATTATATAGCTTTAGATTTCCTCTGATAAGTTGGCATTAAACAAGGAATGTAGCCCTACAGTTTATATCTACCTCCGTTCGTTGGTAGAAGTAAGAGCAGCCTGTGTGGATAGAGGTTCTCCCTTTGTCCCCCACGTTCACTGCCTGTGACTTCAAAACAAAATTAAGGGTCTCCCCGCTAGATGTCTGAGTAAAGGCACCCAGATAGCACGGTGACAGGCACGGAATAAAAACCTACTAGAAGGTGAGAGATGGAGCTGTGGCTGCCCACTGGTAGCCACATGCTGAGCAAAATTCAATTCTTTTATGTGCCTTCAGCTGCCATAGAACTGACTTTGCATTTATCATAGAATATCAGGGTTGCAAGGGACATCAGGAGCTCATCTAGTCCAACCCCCTGCTCAAAGCAGGACCAATCCCCAACTAAATCATCCAAGCCTGACCTTAAAAACCTCTAAGGAAGGAGATTCCACCACCTCCCTAGGTAACCCGTTCCAGTGCTTCACCATCCTCCTAGTGAAAACGTTTTTCCTAATATCCAACCTAAACCTCCCACACTTCAGTTTGAGACCATTACTCCTTGTTCTGTCACCTGCTACCATTGAGAACAGTCTAGATCCATCTTCTTTAGAAACCCCTTTCAGGTAGCTGAAACCAGCTATCAAATCCCCCCCCATTCTTCTCTTCTGTAGACTAAACAATCCCAGTTCTCTCAGCCTCTCCTCATAAGTCTCGTGCTCCAGCCCCCGATCATTTAGTCTATAAGGTGCTGGAAGACTCTGCTGCCCTCCTCTGGACTCCTTCCAATGTTTCCACACCCTTCTTGTGGTGTGGGGCCCAAAACTCAACACAGTACTCCAGGTGAGTCCTCACCAATGTCGAATAGAGGGGAATGATCATATCCCTCGATCTGCTGGAAATGCCCCTACTTATACAGTCCAAAACGCCATTAGCCTTCTTGACAACAAGGGCACCCTGTTGACTCATATCCAGCTTCTCATCCACTATAACCCCGAGGTCCTTTTCTGCAGAACTGCTGCCTAACCATTCGGTCCCTAGTCTGTAGCAGTGCATGGGATTCTTCTGTCCTAAGTCCAGGATTCTGCACTTGTCCTTGTTGAACCTCATCAAAATTTCTTTTGGCCTAATCCTCTAATTTGTCCGTAACACTCCTTTTTGTGTTCACACACCCACATCCAAGTGCAGAATTTGGCTCCTACAATGAACTTGAAATTAACACATTGCTCACCATTTTTGGGAGTTCTATCATCATGCTTTAATTCTCCAGAGGGCTTAAGCCTCTAAACACCCACCTCTGTTATTGATTTTTAAATGGAGCATCACAAAGAGGCCATCAGTCAAGGACCATTGTGCTAGGTATTGTACATACATAGAACCCCAAAAAATAGTTCCTGCCCTAAAGAGTTTCCATCTAATTGAATCTCTCCCCACTTTTAAATGACATTTACAAATGTCATTTTCTGTTCCAATCTCCAGTAAGCCATGGGTCAGATGCCCCAATTTTAATGAAGCCATTCGTATTCCCTTAGGCCTATTTTGTGTGGAAGATGTGTGATATTTTAATTGGCGCTGTTTGTTTAATTTAAAGGCGTAAGTGATGGCAAGGTAGGGAAAGGGAAACTTTAAAAATAAAGTTGTTAAATCTTCAAAGTCTGGAAGGTGAGACACAGAGTTCAAAAACAGAGATAACAGCCCATGAAATTGTCTAAATGCATTACAAAAGTCAAATACTGCTAGTTTTCTCTTTTTCTTATCACCAAAATGTCAAGGAGTAGAACTCGTCAATGACTTACATTTGCTCTTCACTCAGGGATTTTTTTGTGCCTCTATCAAAAGAGGTCATACAGTCATCAGTTTAGCGAACAGGCGGCTGTATGCATTGTTGTGGATTACAGTTTCCATTTCCTTCCTCCGCACTTACCATCACCACAGTTACCAGCCCAGGGAGGATGTGACATCGATCAGTGCTAGAGGAGGGAAATGGACAATGTCAGCTTTCTGAAGACAAAGAGACCAGGGAGATGGCAGCAATTTTCCCTATCAGTGACTGTGGAGAAGGTAGCATCATGGCATGATATTGAGTGTTGATCAAACAACTTTCTCCTTTCAGTCACTTCAGATGCTCTAGCAGCTGTGTTTATGGCTTGTTTTCCCTAAATACTATATATATATATAGTATGCAAAGCCCATTAATAGGGGAAAAAAACCCCACATAACAGTGCCTGTTATCCAGAATGGTGGCTGTACCACAAAGCGCCTACACAAGACGATTAGGTCGAGCTCACTTTATTTCAGATAAACATTTAAACAGGTTCAGCAAGACAGGCCGAAAGCCCCGGGGAGAGAACAGGGGAGAACAGAAGAGAAAAGTGAACAAGCTGCATTAGCTAACATGGGAGAGGGTTGCTTCTGAATGCATTGTGCTAAAGAAGAGTTCCAAACCCTGCGTTTTGCTTTCCAACCAGGCAGTGCTTTCATCAGACTTCACAGGGAAGAATAGGTTCTCTCATTCTCTCTTTTGCCTAGCGTTTCTTGCTCAGCTTTAACATTCTCTCATTGTGGGTATAAGCATAGGGAATAGAGTTGCGATTCAGAGAGTCTGCTGCTGCAGAAATAATACACAGAACCAGATTCAGTTTCCAGTTACACTGGCATAAATCTGGAATTACTCCAATGAAGTTACTCCAGAAGTCAGGGGAGCTGGGGCGGGGGGAAGTCCTGGTTCCATTCAGATATAGCAACCACCCCCAGGTATGGCTCAAGCTTCTTCCCCGTGGCTTGTCCTTGCAGGGGTTTCTCCCCCTCTCCTAGTTGGGTTCTAGGTTCTTTTTTGTGATGCCTGGTGCCTCTACCCAAGGTGATTCCTCATTGTGCCCAGGACACATGGGGTACTGCCCATAGGGAAAGTGACTAAGGCTACCACTGCTGACATTGTATAAAGGCCAATACACACAAAACAATAAAGTACTTCAACACAAACCCCAGCAAAGAAGAGACACCCCAAAACAACAATGAGGGCTTTCCTGGGGGATAGGGAAATAGGCTTTGAAGAAGGAAAAGTTAACTAGTAAGGACTAAAGCATCAACAATTCAACTAGTTCCCCGCATACCAATACTCACAATTCTTCCCAGCCACCAGTTCTTCCCAGGCGGTTGGGACACTGAAAATGAGTCCAGAAAAAAGTGCGGTAGCACTGTGAATGTTAACCAGCTGAAATAAAAAAGGCTCTGCTTTCGGATCTTCACCCCGGATGAGGCAAGATCCCATCCCGGCTTCTTGGTTCAGAGTCACATGGAAGTCTTAGAGGCTCTCAGTAGCTGGCCCAGGGTTGGAACTGCCTAGATCCCACTGTAGACACCATGTGTGGGGAGCAGGAGTTAATCAGGGACTCCCTGAGCTGTTTGGCTTCTCTCTTAGCTCCCCATCTCAAACGCAAAACTAACACTCGTCTCTTGGGGCTGGTCTAGGCTGCAGAGTTAAGTCGGCGTAACTACATCACTCAGGGCAGTGAAAAATGTCATGCCCTTTGCGATGTAATTACGCTGACCCAGTGTAGATGCTGCTGGGTTGACGGAAGAACTCATCCCTCAACCTAGCTACCATCTCTTGGAGAGGAGGATTAAGTGTCTATGAGACAGTGACGCAGCTGCAGCTGTGCCATTGTGGCATTTGTAGTGTAGACATACTCTGTGTCTGTGTCAGGCTGTCCCCTTCCACTGTCTGTCCTGGTTTATCATTGGCCCAGGAAACTGCTTGTCCACATCACCCCATGCAGAAACTCCCCATTAGTCACAGCAGGGGGTTCTAGTCCATTACGTGCCCACCCCTTGCACCAAGCATGCTGGGAAATTGGGTCAGAGGGCTCAGGTGGGCAATATTGTTGTTGTGCATGAGGTAGCACCCGCTAGAGGCTCAGCCCAGAGTACCAGAAGATGACAAACACAGAAGTGTGAGTTAAACAGCAACAGAGCCAGAGTTTCACCCCTTGCTTCCAGGCCTGGCTCTGCCATTGAGTTACCATGTAGCTCTGGGCAAGCCACTGCCTTTCACTGTACCTCTGCTTCCCTGCCCACCCACTGTCTGCCCCCTCTCCCTAGACAGTGAGCTCTTCGGGGTAGAGACTGTCTCTTTCTAGGCAGTTACAAAGGGTCCCCTGTTCTTTGCAAGCCCCTCTCTCCTCAGACCTGACAAACTCACTACACCAAATGGGTCTTTCAGGAACTTTATCCAGAAAGAGTAACATGTAAGGTATCTAAAGACAGCTTGTAACAAGTCATAATCATTGTGAGATGCATCTACAGATTATATTGAAGGAATAATGTATCTATATTGAAAGTATGCTTTATGGACGTGGTGTAAAAAGTAACTATTAGTCACCAGGACATCTCAGGAACGGCCTATTCGGGAAAGGCCCTGCTTGGCCAGTCATGCAATGCCATGTGCCACTGATCAGTCTCGACCAATATTAAGACTTTCAATGGGAGGCAATGAGAAACAGGCAAAGCCAACTAAAGGCAAAAAAGAAACTTTACAACAAGACAGTTGTAAACAAGATAGTTTGCGCTATCTGTAAATAGAATCAAAAGGCTGTTTCAGGATAACCCACAGGACAGAGAAGCTCTCTCTCTCTTCATTCACTGTGGGAACATCTTAAGGGCTTTTGTGAACATTTGGATCCCTGATTCTTGTGAACCAGCCAGCTCGGCAACAGACTGAACTTTAGGGGGAACCCTACTTTGGGACCGGAAAGGGGACTATTTAAAAGTGTAGACCCAGGTTCATGTTCTATGACTTTGTTGTGTTGTAGCCAGTTATTTCCATTGTTTTCTCTCACTTCCAGTTTAATATTAATTCTTTCTTAAATAAACTTACTTCTGTCTGTGGTTTACAAGAGTGGTGGTTTAAGGTAAAATGGGGTACACTCTCCCTTTGGGTGCAGAGGATCTGGGATTTCTCTGAGGGGCTGCATAGCATCAGGGAATGCTTCAGAAGGACTGTGGTCATGCTTACTGGTAACCTGAAATGTGGAGTGGAGCTGGTCTAACCTAAAGGAGAGGCTGGTGTTAGGAAGCTGAGACTCAGCCAGATATAAGAAAGACTTTCTCACGCTGGAGGCAGGGGCTAACCAGGTGACTCTCAGTCATGGATGTCTTGAGAACCATCAAATATGTGTCTCCAGAGCACCAAGCACAAGAGGGACCCTATCTTAGTTGAGGTCTCTAGGTGCTACTTGAATATAAGACACCAAAGTGCTATCCTGCAGTGATGTTTAGCGAATAAAATTAGGAGGAGCTAAGATATCCTGCATGGCAGAAAAGGAAACTATCCAAGACTGGGTCTTTAAATTCTAGATGGTTATTTTAGCGGTGGATGAATTTTTAAAAAGTTTGGCTAGGCTTAAGTGCCTAAGCAAAGGCAGCCAATCCAAAGGAAACCAGCCTCTCTCATCTTCAGAACTCGGTGGAAGTCGGCAGCAGTGCAGGTATGCACACTTCCATCAGGAAATACTGCAGGAGCAGATTTTCCTCATAGTGTCTCGCTTCTTGTGCGTATGGAAAGGTTGCGAAAGAGACAAAGTGGCTAAGGAAAGATATTCTGTTGGTGGAAGAGAAAAACTTCACAGAGCTCTTCTTCAGGTCTGGGAAAGGTAACTAGAGTGTCACAGCTAAATACAAGGTGAGACAGCTTGTTATGCATAAGGGGTTAACACAGGTTACAAGAAATCACTTAAAATAAAGTGAGCAATTAATGTTTCCTCAGTCATAGGACAAAGGGCCCATCAGTTACAAATTGATATAATGAGCCCTTAAACCAGGGTGGTTTGCTGGAATTATGATTTTTAGTGTCTAGAAGAATGATGAATTTAAATTCCCAGGCTCGTCTTTTCAAGGTGGTGTTCTGTTTCCTTTGAAGACAAGGACTGATGCTTTTTGGATGAAGTGATTGCTCTGTGAAAAGCATTTGACCACGGGTGATGGAGTGTTTTTGTCTTTAATCATGTTAAGGAAAGGTTGTGTGGTTTGGGACTTAGCAGAAATAGGATCTCTCATTGACTCACTGAGAGACCTTGAGCAAGTCATTTTGCTTTTCTGTGCCTCAGTTTCCCCATATGTGAAATTGGGATAATATCGGTCTCCCAGGGGGCAGCATGAGGCAAAATGAACTACTAGAACAAGGATGATAAAGCCTGGGGGAATTCATACATCTATATTTCTGACCCTCACAAGAGGTTCATCATTATGAGCAAGGGTGCCAACACTCTACAGCTGGGCTAAAGCAAATTCCCACACATTCACATATTTTAAGATCCTTCCTGTTTCTTTCCATTTGCATTTAAGTTGTTTACTTGAAGTGTTCATTTGATTGCTTTGCTGTGTTTCCACTCTCTGCCGCTCTTCATTTGTTTAAGTAACATTCCCTTCTTTTTCCATTTCTGTTTCCTCTCATGACAGTGCAGTAGACGTTTAGCACTTTAAAAAAATTAATTCAAAATAAAATCCTAAGCCTATATTGAAGAGGAAACTTTCTAAGAGTATGGCCGCAGAACTGTAATGTCTGCATATTTCATTCATTATTACTTATTCAGGTGCCTGGCTGATGCAGTCTGCACACCCGAGAATACTCATCTGAAGCCCTGGGTGCCCATAGTATGCATTTTAAAAGAGAAGAAGATGGTAGATTCAAAGGGGGGAGGAGAAGGAAATCAACTTGCGCATCAACACTTTTTGCTTACAAGAATCCCCACAGTGCTTTCCAGCTAGACAGAAATCCAGAAAGAAAAGGTCTTCAGGCAACTGTTTCTTTATACTCTGCAAAGGGCTGAATTTCACCCACTCAAACAGCCAGGGCAAGGTCTGTATATCACCATGGCTTTAAGTGGCACTTCACTGACTCAGACTCTGTGGGACTTCAGGGGCATATTTTTCACTCAGTATTTTACAGAGGTTCAGAGCAGAGAGGGGTTTGGGCCACAACGTTCCCCTCAGACCCTGACTTTCTGCATAATCTGAGGATTGTGATTTTGGCCCAGCCCTTCTACAAAGCTTTCAGTCACCTCAATAAGCCAAAATTTTGATTCTTTGACAGTTGAGCTAAAGTAGCTGAACTTTCAGGCCTTGTTCTCTGTCAACCTTTGTACCTCACCAGTACCCTCTACCAGCTCCCTATCCCTCTTATTGATCCCTGCCAACCCAAAATGCAGAGCCCAGCTCACTATCCTCCTGTCTCAGCCTCTTTCTTCATATTACCCCACAACCTTTGACAAACTGGCCATTGTGCCCTTCCCCAGCTCCTGGAGGAATCATGGCTCTTCAGGACAACCTGGGGATGAGCCCCTGACAAAAGGAAGAAAGGAAAGAGAAAGTCACGCATTTGTCTCTGCTGCTGAATATTCGAGACAGACACATATTTCTCTCCCTCCCGCAACTCTGAATGGAACAAATGGGTCGCAACTCTGAATGGAACAAATGGGTTTTTTACAATGGGAGGCCACCCATCCCTCTTCTACCCTCTCCCCCTTCAAGTCTGAGGACAGAAATCTTCCAAGGAAACATCCTCACCAGCCTGTCTTCCTGGCAGGATAATGGATGGGGGTGTGAGGAGGGGAAACAGCCACTTTCCAGGAGCTCTCCCAGATTGTTCACAAAGATAAATCTCAGTCTAACCGTGGGACATTTACAGGAAAATGTTTTGCTGATTAAAGAGAAATTGAGGGTCGTTCAAGGTATATGGGGAGCTCGTGAGGAGAACCCACAATGCTTTCTCCCTGGCTAACCAATCTGGGCTAGAACCATTCGCTGCTGTAATCAGGTCAAATGAAATTTCAGAGTTGCATTCAGGAGGCTGGCTTGGGTGATTACACTGAGCGGCAGAGAACAGCTGTGCCGCATCCATCACCAAGGGCTCCTGGCTCCTCCAATAACCAGGCTTGCTGGTTCCCGGAGAGGAAATCACCATCATTTAGGGTGCAATTTTCCCCCATTACATTTCAGAAAATGTCCCCATTGTCGACACCCAGTCACAGCTCCAGATTGTGCTTCTGTCTCTCACCCGCATCCTCGCTTGCCAGCTCTGACCCGTCCCGCTTATCAGTTGAGTTCAGTATCTGCTGCTTTCAAGCCATTCTGACGGCAACCCTCATTACAGCTCCTTTAGCATTAGGATCCCGAGTTATTAAAAGCCACACAAATGAGGCGTTTAAAATAATGACTCTGTCCTGCCTGCATATAGAATCCGGTCACACTTTGTATTGAACTTCCATATATGAATGGTTTATAATGGGTCAATAAATGATTGATAGGCATCTTACAGACTTGAGCACTATAATATCTACATATTCTAGATGGCTGGAAACATAGTGGCAGCATGTGTTACAGATGGTTATAAGCCAGAGTTGCAAGCAACCTAGTGACCTATTGATTAACATTAACTGTCTATTAAAACATCCGTTCAACATGCATTCATTCTTTATAAATGGAACCTTAATACAAAGTGTGACTGAGGATTCATCAGGTTGGCTGTAATAAGTTTTCACTCCATACTGTGTCACTTCTGACCACACAGGGAACACAGAAATTGCCAGACTGGGTCGGACCAGTGGTCCACACGGTGCAGAATCCTGTTTCCAAGAATGTCCAGAGCCAGTTGGGTCAGAGCGATGTGCAACACAGAGCAGACATTTGCGGGATAATCTGCTCTTAAAAGAAGTCAGCTAAACAGGCTCAGCTGTTTCCATGAGAGTCTATTTTTAAGGCTAAATAAAGCAGGCTAACCTCCGGAGAAGAACAGTGGAAAACTGCCTGGCCACTCCTGCAAACACACACACCCCCCACTTCCATTTTACGACCTCATGTTTTCAACACAACTCTCATGAGAATGGTATTGTTCTTTTTCAAGGGCAGAATACAGAATGACTCACTAGCTCAGTCAAAAAGTAGGGGAAGTCATTCTCACAGCCCTCTGCTCCTAGGCCAAGGAGAGGCAACCTATGGCATGTGTGCCAAAAGGCGGCACACGAGCTGATTTTCAGTGGCACTCATGCTGCCTGCATACTGGCCACTGGTCTGGGAGGACTCTGCATTTCAATTTAATTTTAAATGAAGCTTCTTAAACATTTAAAAACACCTTATTTACTTACATAACTAAACTATTGTTGTTTATAATTATAGACTTATAGAAATAGACCTTCTAAAAACATTAAAATGTATTACTGGCTCACGAAAACTTAAATTAGAGTGAATAAATGAAGACTCAGCACACCACTTCTGAAAGGTTGCTGACCCTGGTCCTAGACTCTTCCTCCTCTGTTCTCTAGCTTGCCAGACTTGCTTCTGTTCATTTGGCTTTGTAGAGTGCCCTTTTTTTGGACACTCTCGTACCATGGCAGAAGGGAGTAGCAGACTTCAACTGATACTTCGAGTTCACTGGGAAAGTCTGCTCTAGCCCTACCAAGGGTTTGTCTACATGGAAGCGTTATACCAGTAGTAGCTAAATTACTAATGTTCGGACACGTCACCTACAGTGGAGGTGCTGGCTCCATCACTCCATGTTGCAACGGGCACCATCTATTTCACCCCATGGCCTGCAGAGTGCTACCACACCATCCACTGCCCACTCTGGGCTGTTGGCATCAGTAGGCTCGCTACAGGCCAGGGAGAGTCCCCCAGGCATGGCTGTATCCTGCCCGGAATCACCCATGTGTCAAGGGGATCCTGGAAAGTGCAATCACTGAAGAGATGCGACGGCAGTTCTGACACTACTCCTCACCGGCGGCTGGAAATAACCATCTCTATTGGGCCAGGGCACAGAGCTGGGAGGGCGTCGGGGGGAGAACAGTGCCTGAAAGCATCCTCTGTCAGCCCAGCTCCTGAAGTGAGGGGTTTTGGCTTGTGCTCTCACTGTGATGGGCGTGTTGGGGGCCATCCGGGCCGCTACTGCTGGTTATGGCACTCCTGAGGTCTGACAGGGTACAGAGACCCCACACCAGGCCTGAAGGGGTGGGAGGCACAACTGTGCCCAGGTATGCCAGGCCTCCAGGCCTACTGAGCATGCTCTGCCTGGAGGAGTGGGCACGAAGGGGCTCAGAAGCCCAGGCAAAGGGTGGTGGACAGGCTGCAAGATGAAGAATCCCTTCTTGAGGAGGCCATACAGCCCGAGAGGGGACCACTAAGCAGGTAAGGCCCACAGGCCACTCCTTCTCCAACCACCCTTTTCTTTGAGCACCAGAAGATCCTGCAGGGCCTTGGTCCTTTGGAAGCTTTTTGTTAAGTGATTAACCATTTGGACACAGGGGCCATGGCCCAAACTGAAGGGACATATAGGTAGGAAGTAGCCCAGAACAGCCCATTTAGACTCTCTGCAGGGAAGTTCTGCCCATGTTGCTTCCCATATAGAGTCCTGGGCTAGGACAGGGAGGGCCCAGGTATCCCTACCACACCTCCTTAAGGGCCAAAGCCAAGAGGCAGCCGGAGGCCAGAACATGGCTAGCTTAGGACAAGGAACAAGGCACCCGTACTGCTCAGACAGAGAGGCAAGGGGCCAAAGGCCAGATGCATTAACTACTAGGCTACCTGGCCCTCCAAACACCCTATCATGCAGTGCCACTGGGTAACATCGCACCTAACCCTCAGTCCTGCTTTTTGTGCCTATCTTGTTCCTTGAGTGCTTTTTTGCATGAAAGAGGACGATCTTAGCCCTCTTTGAGATTTACTAGCTTATGCTTTCCAGTCAGTGGCGCATCCGTTAGATTATTCTGTACTGTTCTGCAGCCCATGTGTAATCTGCCATTCATATGCTAGAAAACGTGTTCAATCATAGCTCCGCTGTGCTCCAACAATCCAAAGGAGGATAGAAAGAGAGAAAAAATCTAGGCTCCATCGTGGGATGAACCTCTGCCTCGTGAATAAAGAGACTCATTTGAGCATCTGTACTTATTCTAAGCTGTTTATTTAAACATTTCTTCCTCCATTAGCCTCTCTTCTTCTCCTCTTCCTGAAATAAAACAGGAATTAGGTTCTACAGTGTTAGATAATACTTCCTACATAAACATGTTGTTTCTCTAATTAGCTGAAATATTCAAAACAATGGTGGGGGGGTCGAGGTTTTTTCATTCTGCCATAAGGACAGGATATCATTCACGGCATCGCTTAATTACATACGAGAAATGAGCTCTCACGGAAATGAAGACATTCTGGAAATGAATAATTCTTTCCTTAAAGAATTCTTCCCTATGCTCAAATATTGGCAAGAGAAATTTAACTGTGTCACAGTGATCTGGTATTTAATTGATTTTTTTCATTTGATTCAATATTAAAAGCATGAACTTTAGAGGCAAAGGGAGTGAATTCACTGGACCATTTGAAATGAATAATTGCATGGTACGTTACCAAAGGAACACCCCCACCTCCATAAGTCCTTGTAATGTTTGATCCGCACTCCCCGATCTCATCAACCCTTGCAAAGCGGACTCTGGATGCACTTCTTTCACACAACAGCATCAAGGGGAGGATTTTCAAAAGCACTCAGTGTGGGTCAGATTCTGCTCCCAATGAAATCAAGGGGAAATCACCACATTCAAAGGGAGCAGAGTTAGACCAATGCTAACCACGTCTGAATATCTCACGGTCAGTCAACAAACGGCCAGTTTGTAGGATACTGATAATGTATGCCAGTATAGATGGGAGCACAGGATTCAATAACATCCTTGCTTTAGCTCTTTTATGTAGCATATTAGGGCCCAGTCCTAAGCCTATTTAGAGCTGAGTGAATAATGGATTTTTTAGAAAGAAAAAATCTGGTTTCAACTCAGCTGATTTTGTTTTATGCCAAAATGAAAACTCAAGTAGGGGTGAGGAGGAATCATTTGGAGTTGCATGAAACATCTTTCATGGAACAACCTAAAGGAAGTGTTTTTTTTGGGGGGGGGGGCGTATTTTGTTTTGGTAGGGGTATTTTTGTGGAGGAAGGGGGAGTTATACTTTTAACATTCACTTCAAAAGTAGCTAAACACCAGTTCTAAACAAAAAAGTCGAGATGTTTCATTTAGACATTGTCAAAATGACACTGACATTTTTTGGGGGTTGGAAATCACTTCCCCCCACCAAGCAAAATTTTTTGCCAGATTCAACCCAAATTCACAAATAGTTTTGGTAACCTCAAAAATGCATTTGTCAATAAACATCCTCTTTGTCAAAACAAATTCACTCAGCTCTCCTCCCCCTGATTCCAATGGGAAACAGATCAGGCCCTTTTACACCTGATTGTGTACATTTTCCATTGCAAAAAAACAGGAGCGTGTAGCAAGAAGGAGGAGTAAAGATGGGGACAGTGAAGGATCAGGGGATCAAGAGAGATGAACCAAGGTGAGTGTTGGGCATACTGATGATGGTCTATAGCACACAAAGCCTTATACACTTGGTAGCCAGCTGGCCCTACTTTCTGAAGAAAAATCTCTGGATTCAGGAATGCATACTGGAAACTCAGTTTCCTTCAGTAGGAATACACCTTTTTCCATAGTGAAGACAAGGAAAGGAGAGTCACATGAAAAGAAAATCACTTAATGGATGCTGAGTTTTGATAATTCGAAGCCCGTATTTCAGTCTATTATCGCTACATAAAAGCCATTTTGCTTTGTCTTTCAGTACATAAAACACTTGCAGGTCCTTCGCTGCACCATCTGTTTTATCCTGCTAAATTCACATATAAAATATGTTTACTATTTCTGATAATTCCCTTAGGAAACGCTACCAATCATTTTTTTTTATTTATTAAAAATTAATTGAAAAGTCTGTAACCCATATCTGGTTTCTTTCGTCCATCTTATTATTGATTTCAATTGCTGCAGTGACTAGGAGCACCAGCCACAGGCCAGGAGCCCATTGCACCAGGTTCTGTACAAGCACAGAAGAAATAATGGTAATTTGTATATAGCATTTCTCATCAACAGAGCACTTTCACAAAAGAGGTTGCTTTAATTATTCCCATTTACTGAGAAGGCAACTGGGACAGGAAGCGATTTGCCCTCAATCACACAGCAGGCCACTGGCTGAGCTGGGACTAGAACTCCTGAAACCCAGCCTAGTGCTTTTCCACTAAGGCCTGGTCTACGCTAGGGGGAAGATTGACCTAAGATACACAACTTCAGCTACATGAATAGCATAGCTGAAGTCGACACATCTTAGGTCGACTTACCTGCCGCCTTCACGACAGCAGCGGTCAACAGTGGGCTCCCCTGTCAACTCTGCCTTGCGCCTTTTGGCGAGCTAGAGTTCCAGAGTCGACGGGTGTGCCTATGGGGATCGATTTATCACGTCCTGGATCTCTATGCGTTGATCCAGCTGGTAGTGTAGACAAGGCCTAAGCCACACTAGATTGTCCTAGCAGTTAGGCAAAACTATCTGACAAGAAGTAATGTGGTACATCTGAATGGGAGTACAAGGAAAGGAGAAGAGAATATTGGTTTTTCAAGGGCATCTGTTCCTCTAGTACATAACAGCGAGGTACGCTAGAATATGCCTAATTTTAAGCACACAAGTTGCATTGAGACTACTCAGATCACAAGCTTGACACCTTGGTGCTAAGGAGATTTACAAATGCTGTTGGGCACATACTTGCTATTTGTGCCTTTGAAAATCAACCCCTACGTACTGAGCTTCTCACTCCATAAACCTACCCATTCTACCCCTCCTCTCCTTTGGCACCTTACATTAGATTAATTACTTCAGAGCAGACCTTGTCCAGACTCATTCAATAGTGACCTTACCTAAGGACTGTCAGTTCTTTGTTCAGTTGGCCACACGGAATGCGTTCTTCCTCTTAGTCTATGTCCTAGTACTCATAATTGGGAGCCTCCCTAGGAAACCCAAAGGATTAGGACCTTAGTCTGCTAAGAGCCGACTGTTTGAACTTGTTGGTGAATCAAAGAGTGACGTTTTGGTTTTGGTTTAATATGTTTCAGGTGGAATTAAACCCACTCACACACACTACCGGGAACAACGTTTTATTCTCTAAGGCGAGGGTCTCCAAACTTTATGAGGCAAGGGCCATATTAGATTTTCGAAGGGGCTTCACGGCTGAAGCAACTGTGAAAAAATTCAATATATGCAAAATCTCCCCCTTTGCTCCTCTGGCCACAGTCGCGCCTCCCCCCGTCCCTGCTCCTCCGGCCGCTGCTATGGAGGCACTCACCCCTCCGCACATGGGGCCACCAGCAGCAGCTCGGGGGTGGGAGAGAGAGAGTAGCAGCTTCTCCATGTGCCTGCTCCGTGTGCCTGCTCAGCTGGAGGGCCAGACAAATCGAAGCTGCGGGCTGGATCCATCCCCCAGGCCATAGTTTGGAGACTCCTGCTCTAAGGAAACAGAAGAGGACAACAGGCCAGCCGCCTCCTCTCAGCTTGCCTGCCTTGTGCTCTCAGCTTCAGTCAGTGTCAAAACCTCCTGCTGGTAGGGTGGAGGGGACCTGCTGGCAGGTACCCCAGGAAGTTCTCCCAGCGGGCAGCAGTTTGGAGTCCAGAACATGTAGTTCCCACGCCTGAGCGCACAGGACCTTGGGCTATGCGTAAAGCACTGGGATCCATGGATAGAAGATGAAACCTAACTGCAAAGTACTGGTTTTAGTCTAAAAGAATTATAATTCTCCTACCCCTGTGTAAGCCCACATACCAGTATCACTGTCGGAGCCATCTAAAATATTAACAACCACCAAAAACTGTTACAACTTAACTGGTTTCCATAAAGATCCAAACACACACCAACAAAACATGAGATAGGTTCAGAGTCAGAATTTCTCATAATACCTGCAGCGCTTCACCTGTAATGAATAATGAAATCCTTCTGTTTTTCTGTTGTCAGAATTAACAAGGAGGCGGGGTGGAAGGGCGGGTGAAGAGAGACAAGGAGCTGGCAGGGCGCCAGGGTTAAAAGCTAAAAAGCAAAATCACATGCACACAGAGCAGGGAAATGCAGAAATGCCATATGTAGAGTAAACAAGCCGCAGTGACCTTCTCGGGCTTTATCAAATATTCATGGGGAGTAGACTTGCGGGGATACAGAACTAATAATAATGAACTCATAGGCGTTCTGGTAGCTCCGGTTCCCTGGCATTCTCCAGTCCCCATGCACAGAGATGCATCTCTATGTTACGCTCACGGATGCCTCTTAGTAAACTAACTTGGGTTAGAACAACACTGGGGCTGGTGGCGGAATGCAGCCTTCTGTTTCTAACGAGCTGACGCAAAGAAGTCAGGCAAATTGCTTGACAGGATTTTGTTGCCTCTGCGC
Organism: Dermatemys mawii; assembly: GCA_007922305.1. NCBI lineage: Eukaryota > Metazoa > Chordata > Testudines > Dermatemydidae > Dermatemys > Dermatemys mawii. Next base: position 5,805,439 of record ML677375.1, read on the forward strand.
TTTGTTATCGGAGAGACGTCTGGGACAGCAAATGATTCCGTAGACGAGTGACACAATCTTTAACAGCAGAAGATTCTGCAATTGCACAGAGCAGCAGAGAGCCGCCAGGGAATTCAATGTCTGTAGCATGTGAAAATGCACATGACAGTCATCACAGCAGGTAAATAAAGTTTACAGCATGAGGACTCATGGCTTAAGAACTCAAAGCTTCACCATTTTTGAAAGGTCAGGCCTTGTCTATACATATAATGATTCAGCGTGTCTGGTGAAGACGCTCTATGCCAATGGAAGAGAGCTAACCCATGGGCATAATAAAATCACCTCCGCGAGCGGCAGCAGCTGTGTTGGTGGAAGAATCTCTCCCACTGACGTAGAGATGTCCACACCGGCACTTAACTTATGCTACTGGGGCGGGGGAGAGATATTCACACCCCTGAGGGACATGAGCTTCAGTTTGAAGATAGGATTGGTCTACACTAGGGGGAGGGGTCGACCTAAGATACACAACTTCAGCTACATGAATAACTTAGCTGAAGTCGGCGCATCTTAGGCTGACTTACCTGCCATCCTCAGAGCAGCAGCGGAATCTCCCGCCAACTCCAGCTTACGCCTTTTGGTGAGCTGGAGTTCTGGAGTCGACGGGGAGCGACTTTGGCAATTGATATATCACGTCTCGTCAAGATGCGATAAATCGATCGCCAATAGATCGATCACTACCCACCAATCCGGCAGGTTGTGAAGACATACCCATAGCTTCCGACTCCACTCTTCACTAGACAAGCTCTTTGTGCGTCAGAAACAAAGCAGCCAGGTAAAGGTCCCCTAGTGGTAGATCACTTAACCGCCTCCCCAAGATGGCTGTGGGCAATCAGAGAATGTTTCAGAACAAGCAACATATGCAGAAGCCTTTTCCACAGGAAGGGCAGCAGGAGAAACACCATCTACTGTGTTCACCCCAGAGCCAAGATCACCTCACAACCCAACTGCCAACAAGGAGCGGTGTCTGGAAGTGATCCCCAAAGGTTAATTGAGACAGGCAGTTTTCTCTCTGAAAACACAGCAGCGCTCGTCAGGGCCAGGATTAGATGCTCTAGAAGCTAGGCTCTGGCTACCCAGTGCAGGTCAACCTTAAACGGCCAGCTCTCCCCAGCCATCCCCCTGGTATACAAGATAAAGCCGCACCAGAGTCAGTGAATAAAAGCTCCAGAGCTCTCATCTCGTACTTTTCATGATAAGGATCTCCTCAATGTTGGCAACATTGGTCTCACAATCCCTTTCAAGATCACTGAGGAGGCCTTGCCACCTATGAACTGCGCATCACAGAATCATTGATGCAGAAAATCATTGAGGAAGATCCACTACAGCATAAGCAGTGTGTCAAGGCTGAGACCTTGAAAACATTAATGGGAAACCTTTCAAGACTCACAATTTGAGTCTTAAAAGCCTTAGTTCTTCTGCTTCTGTGGAATCTGACCCCCACTGGTCACCCGTTGGGCCTAAGAGCAGCTAAGCTTTATTTTGGCCAAATTACTGGCCTTTGACAAGAAAAATCCATCAGAGAGCCATCGGCTGTTGTAGCAGGGAAGGAGGAGAGAGAAGACAGAACTGGGCTGGAGTGGGGATACCCAGAGACCAGGAACCCAGAACTTTGCTAGGACACCTATGAATGATACCACAGAGTTTAAAGGTACTGGGAGGGTGTGTGTGACCAGAGATAAACAGGGATTTTACATGTATGCCTCCACCACGGATTGTGTCCAAGACTCTGGCAGTAAATTCAGGAGGAGGATGACACGTTATTGACATAAACTGTGACCGTATAGATCATTGCTGCAGCCAGGGTCCCATAGTCGCACCAGGTCTTGCAGAGAGGAGGTCAAATGGGGCGTCTATGGAAAGGTTCTAGCTTGCTGGTTATGATTATGCTATCTGTGTGCATGTCTCATTTTTGTATTTGACGTTATGAATATTGCCTGCATACTTGTATCTCAATGTGTTAGATTCTAACTAACCTCAGTGAAGCATTTGGTCAGCTTCTTGAGAAAGGACTATTCTCAGCAAGTGCCCAGTCAAGAAACGCTTAACTGACAATGGACTTTGGGAGAAGCTAATCCACATCTGAGCTTTCCTGGGAACGTTCAAACTAACATGTCAACAATGGCCTTGGCCTGTAAAAAGCTGAATCATTCATAGATATGCGATTTGCCCAGGTGGCTACAAACTCCATCTTGCTGCTGTGACTTAGCACAGAAGAGCAAAGGGGTTTCTGCCCACAAGAGAGAAAATATAAAAGGCCCTGGAAGCCTCTCCATTTTATCTTCAGCTCGCTTAAGAGATCACCTCTCCACCCCAAAGAGATGCCTGAAAGAAACTGGAACAAAAGACAATAACTACAGAGGTGTGAGTGATTGCTGGACCCAGACTAGAAAGGAGTCCAGGATGTGAAAGAAGCTTATTGGAACATCTGAGGGGGGTGAGATTTCACCTGTATTCGGTTTCTGACTGTATTGGGCTTAGACTTGCATGTTCTTGTTTCAATGGGCTTTTGATCAGGCTCCTTAATGAGTGAATTTCATTCCTCAAATTCCAACTGGCATTCTCAAAACATCACTTGCAGTATATGGGGATACAAGATATCTGCATTAGTTTCATTGCTCCTAATAAACACAGTTGAAAATTTGTGCCGCTTGCATATTGGAATCTTTCCAACGATTTAATCAGATCTTGAATATTAAAGAGTATGTCTCCTTCTGGGCAGACTCCTGTGGAGCCCGGCAGCTCAGCATATGCCTCTCTGATGTGGTTAGCCTGCTTCTGTAACTGTTCTCTTTCACTGCAGCAACAATTGCTGGTTAACCCACAAGACGCCATCTGAGTCCTCTGATTTCTACTGTGCGTGATCCAGGCTTGTGATTCACTAATTGAACTTCTTCCCCTCAGGGGCAGTAATGAATCAATGCCCCCAAACAGAGTTAAAGGATATTGCTAGATGGGTGGAGTGAAATACGTGATCATCTGCAGAGCCATAGAATAAGCTTCATGTCTCATGCACCTTTAGCCACCAAACCTGCACTCTGCTCATTAACTCAGTTCACCCTGGACTATTTCTAATATTCCAAACCTCTGAACAGCAGCAGCTGACATTAAAAAAAGAAAGAAAAGCCAGCTAGAATACCCCAGATCAATGCTGCATTCTACTCTCCCAAACTGGAATTTCTGCCACAAAAGTCACACCAGCATGTTTCTTTCTGAAAACAAAGTATCGAGATGTTTTTTCTAAGCAAGCGGAGCTGTATTCATTTTACAGGTAGAATTGCACTTCCCATGATTTCATTGAAAACAGAGCAAAATTCAACCCTTCAACTACAATGGATTTAAGGAATGGGGGAACCGTTAGTGGAAAAAGACAAAAAGGGGAAAAAACTGGAAGAGGCTGGAGGTTCAGGAGATGCTAGAGACAGATAAAAGAACATAAGAGGGGAAAAAATGCTGTGTAATCACACTACACAATGACATACCATAGGTGTACATGACACTATGTATTGTGCTTATTAACTCTGTTATCCCCCAACTGAAGTTAGCATGTCCACATGTCCTGTCCCCGCCAGGTGTTGCCTCTGCTAGACGCGGTGGTTGAAAATGCTGGTCTTAATCTCTATATATTTGTTCTTTCATATTCTACTCCTCCAACCCCTTTGCCCCCTACAGGCAACTGAAACTAAAAGGGCCTGCAGTAATTCTGTGGCACTTCTGTCTCCTGTTCATTTTAATATCACAAAAGAAGCTGTATTGTAGCCACTCCCCCTATCTGATTGCTTCCTTAGGCTTGGGCGATGCTATTGTTTGTTCTGAAGCAGCTTTTATAGTGTGTCATGATTAGGGAAAGGGAGGGTCTATCAGGCCCTGGAACATAATGCTATAATGTTTTATTTGTTCAAGCCAACACCTCTCTCTGGCTGCAACAATGGGTCCTAAACACTGTTCTTATATCATCTGGCCTCTGGAAGTGCTATATGCCTTAGTTTTAATTCAAGCCGCCCTTCCCTTCTCTTTGGTATTCTTCGTTCAATGTCACAGCAAGAACAGATTCTTGATTGCCTCTCTACGTGTTTATAATTAATCTACCTCAAGAGAATTATAGCCAATATTACCACCTATGCATTTCCTAAGTACTGTATTGAATCAACAGTGGTTCCAATATATATATATATGATTTATTCCCCCACCCCCAGGGAGCAGTCATTTGTAAGAAGCAGATTACAGACATTCTGTAGCTGGCAACAAAAACATATTAGCAATTAATACGGTATTTTGAAAGGAATCTTGACAACTGTAGAACTCTCTTGATGGCAGGAATGTAATGTTACAGCATTGTGAAATATGCTGCAGTGATCAAGATAATAAACAAGACTAGGACTAGAAATTTTGATTGAAAAATCTTTGGAGCAGAGATTATTTTTTTGTTCTGCATTTGTACAGCCCCTAGCATGATAGAGTCCTCGTTACTGATTAGGGCTCTTGGCACTATGGCAATACAAATGATAACAAACAATAGACGTATGAAGATATTTGTTATTTTCAGATGGTTAGAAAGTGGTAAGTAGTTTATGTCAAATTCTGCAAAACAATATTTTTCAAAATCTTTCATGGAATTTTTAGGGTTGAGGGCTCAGAGAAACTGTTGGTGCATGTCTCTTGAATTCTGAACATTTTTCAGATTTTCCTTTTTTCATTAAAAAAATACACGTCTAAGCAATTCAAATTTTCTGAGATAAATTCTCCTTTAGAAAAAGGGATTTTACCAGCTGTAGAAATGATAAAGCAAATGGCCACAGAATGATCTAGTGGATCACATGAATCAGTAAACTCAAAATAATACATAGGGTCCAATCTCTTACCCAAGTCAATGGCAGTTGAGCATTAGGGCTAGACTGCCTTTGCTTCACTTAGCCCTGGTCTACACTGGGAGGGGGGGTTGACCTAAGATACCCACTGATCCGGCAGGTAGTGAAGACATACCCTTAGCCAAGCCAGGTGGTAAAGGGATATGAGGTCATGCACCCATTGCTTGCTCTTCCATCTGGGTCTGGTGTGTCTAGATACCCTCTCCCTGGGAGCAATTTGGCCTTAGCTCTATCCTTCCAGCCCACCTGTCACAGTTGCTAACCAGGTCTGAGGTGAGGGAGAAAGCTACACCCTTTCAAAGGCTTCAGGAACTTATCTTATCCCTTGATTGAGGGACAAAGTAAGTGAGACATTGCTAAGGGCAGGTCTACATTATGGCAGGGGTCGACCCTCTGAGATTGATCTATCAGGGGTTGATTTATTGTGTCTAGTCTAGACATGATAAATCGCTCCCCGAGTGCTCTCCCATCCACTCCGGTACTCAACCGCCGCGAGAGGTAGAGGTGGAGTCAACGGGGATGTGAAAGCAATCGACTCGCCACCATGAAGATGCTGTGGTAAATCGATCTGAGTATGTTGACTTCATCTACGCTATTCTCATAGCTGAAGTTGCGTATCTTAGATCGATCCCCCTCCTCCTCCAGTGTAGACCAGAGCTAAGACAGTAGAGAAACAATTGATAGGGCTAGGGTGTCTTTTGCTAATGCTCTCTCTACCAGTTACTAAGCAGGCTGGAGAGGGTTCAAGGTGGAGTTAGTGGGTGATTTCAGGAGTCCATTAACCTCTGTTTGCCCATCGGTAAAACCAGCATTATAGCCCTTACACACCTCACTAGGGGCTGGAAGAGTTAATTAATGAAGGTCTGTAAAGTCCTACGAGAGCCCAGATGCAAGATATAAACAAATTACACACTATAAGTAAAGCATTATTAATTATTGTTATGATTAGACTGTTACAGCTTTACAAATATTTCAAAAGGTCATGGCCAGGCAGCACACAAATCTGCAGCTGAGAAAAGTCTGCAAATTCTGAGAAATTAGGGTCTCCCTAGGGATTTTCTGTTTTCTCCAGCTTCTGAGCTTTCACGTAAGAAAACACATTTTGGCTGTGAAGATAACTATCCTAGTGTAAATTGCTGACTTTCCGAGTCTGCAGGGAGGCTGAAATAATCATGCCACAAGAAAAGAAAACCTTCCCCCCCTTTTCCCTCTATCAGAGTGGTCTGCAAGATTTTCAAACTTAATTAGTAACATTTAAGGGGCTACACTCTTAACCTTTTCAGTACCAACCAGTGCACCAGAACATCCAGCTACTATGCAAGTTTAGCCTGCTTGGCTGTGAATTCTCGGATAAAGGGTGGCCTGTTACAATTCACCCCACACGTCCGGACTACAAAAATAGCATTTGGGTTATGGTGATGAATGAGGAGTTTGCGTCTCTCTTGAAAATTACAATAGAAAGGATGGATTACCAGGACGCCGGCTTTAAAAACAAACAGAAAATGTTACTCTCATCCCTGATCCAAAGCCAATCAAACTTAATGGGTGTCTTTCCATCGACTTTAATGGGCTTTAAGTTGAGCCAATGGTAAAGTTTGCATAAAAGTTTCTCTCACACTTGTGTAGTAGCTAAGGCAATACACTTTAATAAGCCAATGAATATTTTTCAATTATCCTGCTTGCCTCATATGGTATTACCTAGCATTAAAATATGAATAAAGGCAAACAGAATAGAAAATGAAAAGCATCATCCCTACTTTAAGGAAGCCTACAGATCTGGGGTGTGTGGAAATCCCTAAAGATTTTGCCTTGGGTTTAATTAACTGAATGCATTTCCCAAATCATAACAGCTTAGTTTAGGCCATGTATGATCATTTTGTTCTGCACAAATATGGCCGTAGTGTACAGACACAAATGAAAAGTTTCTTATATAGAGGCTTTTATACAATCTATGGCATAGAGGTTACTGAAGCCTCCACAGTGCAATTAGAACAGTCACTAAATTGGTTTATTAACAGCTAAGTCAAACTATTAAGTTGCAACTCCTAGCAAGATTAATGAGTTGCTCTGTGGAGTGAGATGGAGGGGGCAGGTTATATATAATGTATTTGATTTTTCAGGAATTTATCTACATGGGGATGGAGCTGCTGGGGCTGGAAGGGTAGGGGGGGAGCCACCTGGAGAACGTTGCAGAGCACACCTGCCTTGCAGTCACCCCACAGTAGCAGCTCCTGTCCCATGGGGCTGGGCTCAGCTCTCCACGCTGGGGACGGAGGGGCAACCAGGCCAAATGGGAGCGAATGGCACTTCAGTGCATTGCGGCAGGAAACGCGGGGGAGGAGCTGCCATGGCGGGATGAATATGCAGCTAAACACCGAAAGAGAAGCAGGTTTTCCTCTTACTTCCCCTGGTCTACATCAGGAGCAGCTCCCCTGAAGTCAATGGAGCAAAACAGCTGGTGTCTTCACAGACTAGAGTATCAGGGTTGGAAGGGACCTCAGGAGATCATCTAGTCCAACCCCCTGCTCAAAGCAGGACCAATCCCTCTTTTAGCCCTATATCCCTAAATGGCCCCTTTAAGGATTGAACTCACAACCTCACGTTTAGCGGGCCAATACTCAAACCATTGAGCTACCCTCTCCCCAATTAGCATATGCATAACTGTCAAATTAGTATATAAGCAATGAAGAATCAAGCCCTGGGCATCAGGCATAACTGTCACTCCCCTGGCATTTCTGGTTGGTTTATGTGTCCTACAGGCTCTGTCGGAATTGATTCTAGGCTGCATTCAGTCCAAGATCTGGCCTCTGCGAGTGGCCTATCCTTGATGCTTCTGCAGGAAGGAAAAACTCCCTGCTAACTATCATAGGGGCCATCAACAATATAGCTAAGCCCTCAATTGTGCGGAGCTATCTGTGATGTCATTGCCTGACCAGTACATATCTCCAAGGCAAGCTAGAGAAGCATTCTGGGTACCTTTCTCTGGGGAATGCCTGACCCTCACATTCAGGTGTGCCCCTCATACTGGCTGGAATGCCTTGTGCAATGGCTGGAGTCCACCAATGCCTCCTCTCAACCCAAGCTAGAGAAGGGAGGGAAAATGTTCCTGTTTCAGCTGGTGAGGACATGCAGAAGAGAACTTCTGAGAGAGGCAGGCCATGAGTTGGAGCTGGCACTCTGCTTGGTTTAGCTATCAGATTTAAAGAGCAGTACAAATATTTGTGTTAGGAGAGGCAGGAGGTGCGATGCTTCATCGCTTTGGCAGGTCAGTAGTAATGAGAGCTGCCGCCCAAAGGTGCATTCAAAATGTTAACACTTGCATGTAAAATAAACCAAAACCCACAGTATTTTTCAGTCCTCCAACTCTGAGTTTTGAACAACAGCTGGAGTCAATTGTCATTTGAACCAAACCAGTTTGTCCCAAGCACAGATGTGATCCCACAATTTTCTGATTTAGAAGTCAGAGCGATAGCCAAGGAGACATGCCATCAAGAGCACCCCTGTCGTCTCCATTACTGTTGTGTTGGAACATCTTGGTCGTTAACATGCTTATTCTCAAAACACCACTGTGAGGAAGGGAAGTGCTATTACCCGCCCCCGAGACAGAACAAGACCCAGATCCTAGAAAGTACTTAGGAGTCTAACTTCTCTTGATTTCAAAGGGCATTAGGTATCCAAATCTGTTGGAGGATCTGGCCTAAGCAACTTGCCCAGGCTCACACAAAAAGTCTATGGTCAAGCAAGGAATTGTTGACTCCTGAGTCCCTGCCTAGCTCCCCAACAAACTTGGCCGGTGACCACCCTTCCTCTCCAGCATACAAAACATTGATCTGTAAACGCAGAGCAACAGTGACCTCTGAGTAATTCACTGCCTCAGTTGCTTGCAATAATTCCTGCTGCCTTATTTTATTTTCAAAGCAGGAATTTAAAGGACTAGCTCTTATCCCTCACTATGGACCTGTCGCACTGTTCTGGTGGACCAAAGAGGACTATAAAGCTGGCTTAACCAGCTAGCCAGGAATTCCTTCAGCATAAGGGAAACCTCACATAGCAGTTCCTAGGTAGAGTGCTACAGTTCCCAAAATGGCTGCTCAGGGCCGCAGGAAGCATGGCACATCCAAGAACGGCTCTAACCTCCCTTAATTGGGCCAGGATTAGGGTGGATATAAAAGTGGTCCTAGGTTTGAGGGGCAGGACACATCACAGGGTCCTTCCTTAACCTTTCACAGCATGACATAGTTGAGTATATCAAAACTTGACTCTGAGACAGCTCTAGATCATTTGTATTCCCACTGTCCCATCTTTCATTCAGGAACTAGTCAGAGTTGGTCCACAAGGGATCATTCTAGCATCTACACAGACCTTCTGTATATCATATGCCACTCACACCACTCATCACCTGCACACAAAACCCAATAACTGGAATGAGACTAAAATATTATATCACACACTAAATCTAGTATTTAGATTTAGTATGTGCCACAGGCAACGAATAGAAGGGACTAAGGTGAACCAGCATCTGAGGTCTCTGCAATTGCAGGAACGTGATTCATAATTATTTCACTGCTTTTGAGTAGTCTTAAAACATTGCAATTAAAATATGCACGTGTCTCATGTTGGCTCAGTGTACTAAAGTCAATGGCAGTTAATGCCAGCCTGAAAGATTACTGCTAAAAGTTTCCCTCTAGGCATATTTTAAGAGGAGAAAACTTGGTAACAATTTTGGAGATCCGCTGTAAAAAAAAAAAATCATGCCTTTTGTACCATGTCTTTTTTTCTTGTATTGATCTTCCAAACACCAGTTCTGCCTAACTCCAAAGAGCCAGGTCACAGTCTGCAGGCCAGTGGCAACCCTAGATTGTGAAGGACACCAGTCGTCTTTGCTCAAAAATATATTCTTAGAGAAGGCTGGGGCAAGTTCCCTTCATCACAAGTGTTCCTAGAAGTTACCTAGTAAATCAAAGCTCTTCTGCACATCAGTCTGTGTCGCTGCTGGCTTCTCCATGTGAATAACTGTTTCCTGTTAATTTATCTCCAGTGTCTCTTTTTAAAAAAAAAAATCTTCCTTTAACATCCATCTATTTCTCAGTTATTTCAAAAGAGCCATTTCAGAATGGATAATGCTCTCTTCAAGGTTCTGCGGCTTGTCCTCTTTCAATGGGACAATACAGGGACAAGGGGCTGGGGGGTGGGAATGGGATCACTAAGCCCAGCTAGAAATATAAAGGGAGCAGCTACTAAAAACAGCAAGGAGGAAAAAGCTGGTTATACCATTTGTTCATTTCATACCTAGCTGCCTCTATTCCAATAAGCAATCATCCAATGCCAGAGGCTAGCAAGACTGTATGACCGTCCAGTAAAATAAAAGGATGTGTAAGAAGATGATTCCTAAGCAGCTGTAAGGCAATGCAAGCAACATGGACGAATGCACATGTAGAAATCTTTGTGGAAATGTTTTTCCCTAAATGAATTGCAGGCTAATCTGATTAATCCCAGCTGCAGTATCAGTCTCTCTCCTTCCCTGCCAGCAGGGTTGTTTTTTAAAAAAAAAAAAAACAAAAAAAAACACTCTCTTTTCCTCATCTGTTCAGTTGGAAAGGATAGCAATCCGTTGTACACGCTGCACTTCAGCGAGAACAAAGGTGCTTCAGAAAATGGTCTTCATGCATCTGGGATATTTCATTTTCCCCCATTTTGCATGTTTGTTTGCAATTGTTGGAAGCAACAGAAAGCAGAGAGCCGCGTTTGTGTGCCTTATTTTTAATCTTATTTCCATGGATGATAAAGGAAGGGAGCTCATTTAGTTCTGCTTACTGATGTGCAAGCATTTTGCTTAAGAACCTCAATATTCTCACCTTGAATTGTGCTGTTTGTCAGATCACACAAGCCAAAAAAGTGTGTCTCAATCTAGGGGGTGGGGGGTATACCTAGAATACTATAGAAAGTCATGCTGCAGCCATAGGAATTGGCAGTCTCTCTGTGTCAGGCTGAGTCTATACTGTGGAGATTGTACTGGTATAGCTATGTCAGCATAACAGCATAGGTACAGCCTTCATTGACAAAAGGGGTTTTTCCATTGGTATCGGAACATCACCTACTTGAACAAAGTTAGCTACATTCTATGGAGTGGTCTTATCAACAGAGCCGTATCTACACACAAGGTAGGGGAGCATAGGTGTTTCCTCCCAGCTTCCCACTCGCCAGTCCGACCTAGCACCATTGACTGAATTTAAGTGTAGAGCAAACCTCAGTGTTGAACAAGTGCTCCAAAGGGGTGCGGCCTCCCATAAGACAGGTAAAACCAAGTCCATTTCCACTTACATTTGTTAATGAACACATAGCAACTTTTGCAGGAGAGGGGATGCTAGCCCTTGCTGCCAGCTTGAGGAGCTGCATTGCTACTCCCTCAAACCACCCCTCGGCTTTCAACTGGAGCTGGCATTCCTCTTCATTGCCTGTCCCTACACACATGCTGATAAGACAGCTACCACATTTCACCCATAAAGGTAGCTGCAACTGAGTTCTGGGTGAACAGATTCTGTTTTACAGTTGCCACTGACTGGAGTCACTCCTGATTCGCACAGGTGTAAAGAGAAGTGAACCAGGCCCACTTTGGAAAGCACTTTGGAACCATTCCGAACAAGAAGGGGCTGTCACAAACACGAGACATATTAGGAACCCTAGTCACATAAATATAACCAGTTTCCAATTAAGTGGCTATTTTCATATGTTTTTGCCCACCTAGATATAATTAGGAAAGCGATCAACTGAATTGCCGGTACAGAGGCATCAACTTGTTATTTATATGCACTGCATGACATTTAGATGGGAAACAGTAACTACCTGCATCACCCGAAGCCTCTTTCAGCTACAGCCTCGCAGCAGAGGAAAATTCTCCCCCTGAAAACAACATGCAAGAATCCACATTACCCATTACCACTGTGTGCAGGGTAGTTTCCTCCCCATGCCTGGATCCTCTTCTCCTGGGGAAGCAGCACTTCATATCTGCAGTCACTGGATTTAACAGTGAGTGGACTATTGTACGTTTCCCTCCCTTGTTTCTCCCTCTTACCCCCCGCCCATAGGTATTTTTTTAACTTGTGTTGCTTCCTGTTATTTCCTTGTCATAACTCCCACTGAAAGTGCCCATCGCTACCCCCAGGCCTTAAACCACAAAAGGCTCCCTCCCATCCCCAGAAGAGAGGGACAGATTGTTTTTATTTTATCATGAAATTAAAACATTGTCCTGAGGTGAGCATATATAATGTACTAGCATCTGGAGCACAGAGCAGCAAGAATGGCCTACAATTTCCTGTGATCTTTCTCTGGTCAAGTCCCAAAGAAAAATCTTTTTAATCTTGAGAATCTGATTGTAACAAGAGACTGAGCACTGGTTTATAACCCCTGATCAAAGAGTGTGCAGCCCTCATCCACAGAGCTCCTGACAGAAGCAGAAATCCTATTGACTTTTATTGGAGTTATACCTGTGCACACAGTAAGATCCCACTTTGTGATGCTCAAAGCTGATGAAATTTACCCAGTCAGCTCCCATTCTGTTCACTGGGCTCTTTCCTCTAGTCATCTTTGAGCCAAATAATGGATCCATTCCTCCTTTGACAGGGGAAAGGACTGAAAACCCAGCCAATCCCAAACCCCAGGGGAAACAAGGCACAAAACGAGGCATGTTTCTTTTCTGGCCTTGTTCTCCTGATCCAGGCCCTGCAGCAGACCTGTGGCTATGTGGGAATTGGGATCTGCAGCTGGGAAGGGTGGATGGCATCTTTCCCCAGACAGCTCCACCATTATTTCCTGGCTATGATTAGCTGGAACACTTTTCCCTGTCTCTGCTGTAGGTTGCAGGGAGATGGCTTCAGGGCCATCTGCAGGGTGGGATTTCCCACCAGAGAGCTGTGGCAGATGGCCAACGGCTTGCAGAGACGATTCTGGTGTCTGGGAGCTCCTTCACATGGAGTTGGCAGGTCTGGCCAGCTCAGCCTTCCACTCAGCAGAGGTAATCCTTCCCTCATTATGACGGGGCACAAAGTATTGGTGGATGAAATTTGAGACAAATAGTTTATTTCCCCCCAAAAAATGCAGTTTGGGTCAACCTGAAACTACTAGTGCATTTGACACGAAGTTACAATCATTTTGGCCAGAATAAAAGGTCAGGACTTAGCCACCATTCGCAAGTGGCTGGAGGAAGAGGAGCTACTTCCCCTTATAACCTTTAGCCCCACGGGCAGAGCACTCACCTGGGATGGACAAGACACAGGTTCAATTCCCTCCTGTGTCTGGCAGGAAGACGAGACTTGAAATTGAGTCTCCCACCTGCATACCCTAACAACCAGATTATTGGCTATCCTAAACTGATGCTCGTTCATTCTCTCTCTCACCCATGGAAGCTGCTCTATGGGGTTTAAAACACTTGAATAGTTAGTGGGCCAGAGTGAGCAAATAGGAGAATAACTCTGCAGTCTGGTAGTTAGGCCCTTCACACGAGAGCGGGGAGAGCCAAGTTGAAATCTGGTCCCCACATCAGGCAGAGAAGAGAACACAAGCCAGGTCTTCCGCAGCCCAGCCAAATGCTCCAATGTCTGTGCCCCAGGCCGAGGTTCCTCCTTGTCCGGTTCTTTTGACAGTCTAGCCCTTTGCTTTTATTTTAAAAATGCCCAGAAGCATTGTGATTCTTTTGATCAAAACAAGTTGTGTCAACTTCTTCAATTCACCAATTTCTTTGGAATTTTGAACGGAGCCCCAAATACTTTGTTTTTCAGAACTGCCAGCAAATCAACCAAATTCGCTATTGGCCCAGCTGTAGAGAGGGCAATATGGCCCATGGCTGCCAGTCTGCTTCATTTGCTAGAAAGTTGTTTAGCTGGCACAGAAGCTTCCTCTCATAGGTCTCCCAGCTGGTTTCTCTAGGGCACAATTTACTTTCCGTTCCCTCTGTTTATGCCCTGATCTTTCCCTAGCCCTTGGGCTGAGAGACCACCCACAAGTTTCTTTTAAACTAATAAAGCACATGATGAGAGGCAGTGTGATCCAAAGCCAGAGTTAGTCTAGGACTCTGCTTCTGACCTGCTGGGTGACCTTTGGCAGGTCACTTCCTCTTCATTTTCCCCTCACAGGCTGTGTCTGTCTTGTCTATCGTGATTGGAAACTCTGCAGGAAAAAGATGGTTTCCTACACTGTGCTTGTACAATGCCTGACAATGAAGTCCCAGTCCCAGCTGAGGTTTCTGGGTACTCCTGTAACAGCCAGCTTGGGGATTATTTCTCTCTAGTGAAGGGCAGAGTGTATGAACCTCATACTGGCAAAGGTTAAGGGAAGCCAGTGAGCACAGGTAGTAATGTCCCTGATGGAATCTGGAGGCTATGTATCAGGTTTAATTAAGAATGAAACCCTGATAAGAAGAGGGGGAAGCTGATTTAAGGGGAGGAGCTGTGGGAGGAAGTTGGTATCCTGGGATTGGCCTTGACTGGAAGTGACTCTTGAAGCACTGAGAAGATAGGGCAGACAGATGCCTCAGCAGCACTTAGCCTCCAAGGAGAAAGCCCTGAGAAGCAACCCCCTGTATTAGAGAGGGAAAGAACTCTGCAGAGCGTGGGATGATAGCAGTTTGCGAAGGACTAGGGGCAGGAAGGATGGAAGAGCCTGTCCCCCTTTGCATTTAGTTTGGACTGTGGGTAACTCAGAAGGGGTAGGACAGAATGGGACCGGGCCAGTGGCCCAAGTCACAAGACAAAATGGAGCACTAGCAGGCCTGAATGGTGTTTGGTGGAGGAAATGGAGAAAGCCTTGCATAAAATCATTTACCTTAACAAAAGAGAAGTTTTTGGGGTGACTCGATGAGGCTAAATATTTATATGGGGAACAAATATTTAGTAATGGGCTCTCCAGTCTAGCAGAGACAGGTCTAACATGATCCAGTGGCTGGAAGTTGAAGTTAGACAAATTCAGAGTGGAAAACAAGGTGCAACTTATTAAACAAACAGAGAGAATAATTAACCATTCGAACAACTTATTGAGGGTTGTGGTGGATTCTCCATCCTGGGCAATTTTTAAGTCCAGATTGGCTGTTCTTCCAAAAGAATTCTTTGAGTTCTCCGGCCTCTGTAATACAGGAGGTCAGACTAGATGATCCAAACAATGGTACCTCCTGTCCTTGGAATATATTGATGCTGTGCCTTTCCATAGAGGGGTGCTTTAGCTAGTGAGCTGCTTTTCTAGAATTTAATAAAGCAATCATGCTTTAAATTAGAGATAGACAAGCATAAGAAAAAGATCTGCCACAAAACTAAGTCACATGCTTGGCTTGCATCTTGCCCCATAAGCCCGCCCTTCTGGAGGAAGTTCCAGTACTTTCCACAGGAGACATTGTTGTGAAATAAAGAGAGACAGATATCAGAGAGACGCTTTTCATTCATGTTTGAGCATTTTCACTTGGTAAGACACAATTCTGTCCGCTGCACACTGAATATTCTCTACCTGAATCTGCTTTCACCGAGTCATTCTGCAAGTGGAAATGAGCTAGCATGTACGTCAGCAAATTTTATTTCTTAGCAAGCCATTTCCTAAATATTCCAAGGTGTATCCATTTATTTCCAAGGGGAAAAATTCCCTACCAAGACCACATTTTTATAATGAAGCATTTGGTTATTTCTGTAACCTAAGGGGAGAATGCCAAGACACAGATTGGGAACCCTATAGAGTTGGAGGGAGAAAGAGTAGAAAAAAGAGGATCTGAAATCACTCTCACACATACTGCACACTTCCATAATTCAAAAAGGCTTGATCCAGTTCATTTCAAGTTGTCTACGGGCCAGTATTGGGATTAATAATACTGAGACTCCCCTGTCAAGATCAGGGACGGATTGTATGCTAGGCATTGTACATACAGAGATGCTCCCTGTCCCAAAAAGCTTACAATCTAAATAGGCAAGACAGACCAGAGGTAGCAGAAAGGAAGAATTATCCCAGTTTTACAGATGGGGAACAGAGGTACACAGAGACTACAGCCCTTGAAGACAATAGAAAGGGTCCCATTGACTTCACTGGGCTTGGGACCAGGCCTCATATCAGAGAGGTTCTTCTGTATAGGCCAGCTGTTAATGGGTCAGATCCAGCAATGGACAAAGCAC
The DNA here is from genome assembly GCA_007922305.1 of Dermatemys mawii. Taxonomy (NCBI): domain Eukaryota; kingdom Metazoa; phylum Chordata; order Testudines; family Dermatemydidae; genus Dermatemys; species Dermatemys mawii. The sequence goes on from ML677375.1 coordinate 5,821,484, forward strand.
CTGCGGAAGTTTGGTGAACTCTTTCAGCTCCCACTGAAGTCAATGGGCCTGATTCCCACCCCTATGCAGTCATTTAGGGCCTGATCCAGAGCCCACTTAGGTCAAGGGGAGCCTCTCCATTGGGTTTTGAGATCAGGCCCACACACCATTCTCGATTTGGGGGAATCTTCCACCCACTTTCCACTGGAGTAAGAGACTGCACATGAGCAAGGCTGTGGCAAACCAGACCCCAAGGTGGGAACTGAGAACACATCCAGAGTCACTTATCCCTTCGATCGATTAGGCCCCATGACAGAGTCCATCTGGCCTTTTCATGGCTGAAAGCCCGCTCAGCAGGAGGTGGCTTTAATATTTACATAGCCAAGTCAGAAGAGAGATTTATGACATAATAAAATCCCAATTTCATAGTACATTTCATTAGTAATAGTAATTAATCAAATCACTTAGCTTAATATTTCATATTTACAAGTCCTCCAGCCACCACTCCCCCTCTTCCCCCTCCTCCAAGGCAGGCATAAGTCAGTTCTAATACTCATTTTACTTGCTTGCACTCCACTGTGTTTCTTCCCATTTAAATTAAGAATAATTAAAAGTGTGTCACAGCAAGAGCAGATAAAATGCACTTCAAAGTCAATTCAGAGCTCGAACCAGCTCAATAAAAGCCTTTCAATTAGTCTCTTTTTCAAAGTCAGTCAACCAATTTTCCTAGGATCTATTGGATATATTCCTAGGATTTCTGGGTTTTAAAAATTTTATTAGGGCTCTTGGAGGTTTGTCATCCTAAAGGAGGCTGTTTCTGCTTTGGGTCAATGATACTCTATGTTGGTTACGCATATGCATCCATGGAACAGTTTTGCTTTTGCTGCACTGCACCTTTAAGACACTGCTGGAGAATCTAATGTTATGTGAAGCTGAATGACACCGCTTGGTACAGAGGAGACCCTGGGTGCTCTCACGCTTGCACCTACTTTACTTTTGTTCTTCCTTGCTTGGTTTTATTTAATGAATCTGAATTAAAAGTTGAGCAAGTTGGAAGCACGCAGCTGCTCTTTGCAGACGGATAAACACAGCAGTGCTCACTCCGTAACTTTTTCAGCAAGAATTTGGGGAAGGTTGAGGTGATGGCTGACCGGGGTTATTCAGGGAACTGAGTCGAGAGGGGATTTTGATGTGTTTGCTGCTTGGTGGTTGCGTGCCTAGGGGAGAGGGATGGGTGTACAAATGCTCTGCCATTTTGATTCGGTGTAGTGACTGTAGGCCTGTATTGTTAATCGAGGGTAAAAGCATTTAGGGCCTGGGATCAGAGTTCTTCTGGCTGTTTAGAGCCAAGTGAAAAATGGTGGGATTTTCAAAGATGCCTAAGAAAGTAAGGTCCAGACATTTAACAGGACTTGTGCTCCTAAACCCCTTAGGTGTTTTGAAAACCACAAGGTACGGGCTTGATGTAGGAATCACTGGGTAGAATGATCTGGCTTGCTTTATGCCAGAGGTCAGACAAGATCAGTATAATTGTCCTTTCTGGTGCTACAATCAAGGAAGAACTCCTCCTAAGTCCCTCCATTTCTATCAATACAGCCGCTCATTTAAAAACAAAAAAGATCTCTCAAATCCAGACCTTTCTTCATCTCTCTAATTGGACAGAACAAACAGTTTGCTTCCCATTTAGGGGATTCTTATCCCATGCCCCTGAGGCTCGATATACTCCATAAATGCTTCATGAAGGTGTTTTGACTACATGCCATACATACCCTATAGTACTCAAGGCAGCTTATCGTAAATGCTCGATGTCTGTTTTGAATTAGCACATGCCAAGTTCCAATTTAATAGAAAATATATCTTGCTTTCAAGATGACATAATTCCCCATTATACAGAGAACAGGCAGCAAAATAAATCAATAAATAAGTTAGGATAAGGAAAAAAAACCCTTCTGAATAGCAGACAACTGCAATAACTGCTAGGGTAACAGTTTTAAAGATCTATACAGCCTCAAAAGTTAGATGGATTTCAGACTGTTTTCCTTGATTTACTGAAAATGTTTAAGAGGTTGAAAAAATACATATTTACTGAGCTAGCATTATTAAATTCAGCAACGTTTCAGAATATTCAGGCTATACTACATATGCCTGGTTAGTTATATTTGCTACCCCTTGTAATCCAAAGGATCATAGAATATCAGGGTTGGAAGGGACCTCAGGAGGTCATCTAGTCCAACTCCCTGCTCAAGGCAGGACCAACCCCAACTAAATCATCCCAGCCAAGGCTTTGTCAAGCTGGGCCTTAAAAACCTCTAAGGATGGAGATTCTGCCACCTCCCTAGGTAACCCATTCCAAAGCTTCACCATGCTCCTAGTGAAATAGTGTTTCCTAATATCCAACCTAGACCTTCCTCGCTGCAACTTGAGACCATTGCTTCTTGTTCTGTCATCTGCCACCACTCAGAACAGCTGAGCTCTATCCTCTTTGGAACCCCCTTTCAAGTAGTAAAAGGCTGCTATCAAATCCCCCCCTCCCTCTTCTCCAAACTAAATAACCCCAGTTTTCTCAGCCTCTCCTCGTAAGTCATGTGCTCCAGCCCCCTAATCATTTTTGTTGCCCTCTGCTGGACTCTCTCCAATTTGTCCACATTCCTTCTGTAGTGGGGTGACCAAAACTGGACGCAGTACTCCGGGGGTCCTCACCAGTGTCGAAAAGAGAGGAATTATCACGTCCCTCAATCTGCTGGTAATGCTCCTACTTATACATCCCAATATGCCGTTGGCCTTCTTGGCAACAAGGGCACACTGTTGACTCATGTCCAGCTTCTCATCCACTGTAACCCCTAGGTCCTTTTCTGCAGAACTGCTGCCTAGCCACTCAGTCCCTAGTCTGTAGCAGTGCATGGGGTTCTTAAAGTTATACCTGAAGTTAAGTGCCTTGCTGAATCAGAGCCTAAATACGTACATCCCCTTTTCAAGCAATAGTACCATCGACGTATATGGTAAAACTTTACAAGAGAACCCTGGAGCAATACAAGAGTTATTCTCATTAGCATGGCCTAGATGCTCAGCTGTGCCCAAGACTCAGAACTGCATGAACGGGTAGCAAAGGCAGCTCTCTGGCATCTCTTATTCTGGGGCTTGCTTGGCTTGTAGAGCAGCTTCAGGGTTGCTGTAAGTGATACGCAGCTGCCCATGGCCCTGAGGGGTTGTTTCATCAGCCTGGGAGAGCCATCAAGCAGGACCACACTGGCCACTACCCTCTTTCTTCAGGCAAGAGCCACTACAGCAGAATGGCCCAAAAGCACACAGAAGTGGGTCTGGGGGTCTGATCCCGTGTCTACTTCTAATGAAGAGCACGTCATTGTAGCTGGCTTTGAAAGGACCTTACACTGGCACTGTAGCACATCGCTCACAACAGCTTGGAACCTGTCTGCTTGTCGGTGTGCTCTGAGGGTAAGAGCGATTGCACCGGACCAATGAGCAATGCACTTTGCATCATCATGCTCAGTATCTTGCTGCAAAATAGCATTAAGGTGGCACCCCTCAGTGAGCAAGCAGGCTCAATTCACTACATGGAAACACAGAGATATAAGCTGCCTTGAATTTTCTTTTAGCTCTGTAATGTCAGTGGCTGGTGTCTGTGCACCACTGCCCTCTCCTCCAGGAGATGGGACATGATTAGCTATGTGTCATAGACTCCACACAGCTGACAGATTGTGGAGTTTCTAATTTACCTCCGGTGATGAAGACCTGTGATTTCTGGATCGGGAGGACATGAGTTGTATCCTCAGGAAGATTCAAGCAGTCGCAGTTTGCAGCTGCCTGAGAGTTTTTCAGTGAAACTTCTCCACGTTGGAGGATGTTGATTTGTCAAAACTTATCACAGACAAGTGTCAGTTTCATAAAAAAAAAAAAACCCAACTTTCCCCAGGAAGGTCTCTCAGCCCCAGGATAGAATTTCTGGTCAAAAGGCAAGAGTGTGACCCCAGAATCACTAGTTAGTCTAGTGGCTCGGGCCCTCATCCTACATGTGGGAGACCCAGGTTCAAGAGATAGCCCTAGGGTCTGAGTTGGAGCACCCATTCTGGTCAGGGCCCTGGATCTGAATCAGGGTGTAAAGGGAGCTGAACCTCTTACATCCCAAGTAAGTGCCTTAGCCATAGGGCTATTGCCCACTGTGAAGTGGGTGAATATTTGGGGAAGGGAGTAAAAAAAAGGAAATGTTTCCATTTCACGCCAATGCAGAACATACACACAAAAACTTGTTTGCTGTGAAACAGAATAATTTTTCTAGACCATCCCACTAATGACCAACAACTCTGAGGGCCTTAGCCATGGCCTACACTACAAACATCTGTCCATGTAACTGTCACTCAGGGGTGTGGAAAATCCACACTCCTGAGAGACGTAGTTATACCAACTTAACACACACACTCCCCGGTGTACACGGTGCTACATCAGTGAAAGGACTTCTCCTGCCAACATAGCTACCACCTCTTGGGGAGGTGGAGTACCGACGCTGATGGGAGAAGCGGTCTCATCAGCATAGGTAGGGTCTTCACTAAGTGCTACAATGGCGCAGCTGCATCCAGGCACGGCTGTAAGTGCAGACAAACCCTAAGCAATTTCTGATTTGCTGCACTATTGACATTCGCGATCTTGAGCTCAGCTCCTGCAACGGGATCAACCTTTGTGAACAGCAAACAAGGCTGTGGCCAGGCACCAAGGATCAACTTGTGCAGATCCAGTTCCAAGTTCAGGACCTAAGTGATCCCTGTTTTCATTTAAGAACTATCCCCCGCCCCCTCTAAATTTGAGAAGGAATCTCCCCTATTGCCTGCAGAAATGTCTCTATGGCGTCAGAAAAGAAATCATATGATCGTGCATAAAACTTTCAAATACCGGAGCCTGTGGACAATGGGAGATGTAGGGCTTGACTTATCTAAGGTCTAACAGATACTTGGCAGACTTCAGTGAATAAATTGCTTTTGTTTTTTTCCAAATGCGGTTCTGTGAACAAATAGCACTGGGTTAATGACTGTGCTGCTGTATTTGTAGAAGTTTATCTGCATTATTTATCTAGAGGAATTTTAATGCACTGGGGGGAATGAATATGTTTGTTTTTAAAAATGCAATAACTCTATCATTAACTTTTTGATGGATCCACTCCAGAGTTTCTGAACCCAGAGGTCCCCACTCCACTGAGGCTCAAAATTAGAGCAAAGACAAAGAAAGAAGGAGTGTGATCTAGTGGGTAGAGCATGGACATTTGAGTCAGGAGAGCGAGGTTCTAATCCCAGCAATGCTACTGCCCTGGTGCATGACTTTGGGGGGAGTTATTTCACATCTGTTTCCCCTCCTACCCTGTTTAGGCTATAAGCAGAGAGTCTCTCACTAGGTGTAGGTAATGGTACCGAGCACAATGGAGCCCTGATTTTGGGAATTTGTGCCAGTTCTGACTCACTTTCCAGTAGGCCACATTCATAGCCCCTTTGTTTGCTGGGAGTGGGCTTCCTTTTCACATGGAGAAGACTAAAAACGTGGAGCTATTCCTCCTGCCCTCCCACACAGCAAACATATGCCCCCATCTGCTATGGTCTGACATTATTATAGGCCCCACAGACTGTTCTTAAGTTGCTCACTGTCTTGTTACTTGTTTCCTTCCAGGTTATGTTCAGCTGATTTGCCAGTGTCCATTCAGCAAAGCACCCCACAGGCGTACAAACCCACAACCACTGGGGACTAGTTTTCAGACTGGAGTGCTTAAATTCAGGCCCCTAGATACAGATGTGGCTAAATACCAGTTTTAGGCATCTGTTTAACAACTTAGGCACCCAAATACTCATCTAGACATTAAAGTCAACATGTAGATGCTTAATTACTGAGTTGAGGGCCTAATTTTAGGCATCCAAATTTGAATATTGAGCTTCAGTCCCTGTGCTCTTAAAGTCACTTGATAAAAAAAAAACAACAAAAAAGCACGACAAAAGCTTTTCTGTGTTAAGCTAATCTCCCATCATTCCAGGCATGTAACACCTCTTCCCCTGTACGTTTTTAAGTATAGATTCCTATTACTGAAGCTATTTAGGGGGCCAAATTCTGTTTCTATTTCCACCCAAGAAGTACCATGGACTAAAACTCTAACTGCTCTGACTTTACTCCATCCTCCATTCAAAGAGGACACTGGGATAACAGAGCTGCCTAAAGGCTGCTCTAGCTTCCGCCACATGAAGCTGTCCCACAGGGACTGCTCTGCCCACTCCTGACCCTCCTCGCCTACACACAGGTTGGCAGAATGGGCAACAATGAGGCAATGAGCACAGCTTCACATCGCCCAAGGTGATTCCTGTACACTGGAGAAATCCTTGGTTGACACTTTAGGAGAGTTTTCCAGTAAAATAAAACCAATGTATTAAAATATACATAGGATTAAGTGAGTTGAAGTATAAGAAATGAAGATAGATGGGTATTTTGTTTTGTTTTACTTTTTCTAAAGGTCTGAAACTTAATCTGGCAAGGTACAGGCTTTGTTCAAGACCGCTTCTTTCACCAAACTTCCTTCTTCCCACCCATGGCTGACTTCCATTCAGTCAGGACATGCCAGAGACGTGCAAGGGGCAGGTTTTCCTTTGTGAAAGATCTTTGCCTAAGAAGGTTTCCTCACCCTAGATTCAGTTTCCAGAGACACCAACTCCAGGTTTCTCAGCTTGAGAAAACCTTATTCCCTTGTGTACATCTAGTGAGGAGTGCCGAAGATGGCTTCTGTCTTTGCTTAGATATCCCCAAGTTAAATGACCTTGTTTCAAGAAGCAGGATCCTTCTTTTCCTTTCCTGTGAGCCTCCCATCCCCCGGTATGCAAATAGGGCTTTCATAGTTTTGATTACACCATGCTTAATTTACATAGGAGACAGGTAAATAGATTTGATATTTCCTTCTTTCTGGGAGACCGGTTCCTCTTTCTGATCAGACTGTAAAGCAGGATATTAATGAGTGTTCATAATTCTTTATATAGTATTAGCATACATTTTATTATATTAATTGCAGTGTGTCATAGGCTTTCATAAAACACCTCTATACACTTTTATAGTAGAGCAATATTGTATACACTACGTTGATTCAATAAAAACAAAACAGTAGTAATCAGAACTAGGTGGTATTCACCCAAGAGTTCTGAAGGAATCCAAATATGAAATTGCAGAACGACTAACTGTGGCAAGTAACCTTCCATTTAAATCAGCCTCTTTACCAGATGACTGGAGGATAGCTAATATGACCCCAATTTTTTTTAAAAAAAGGCTAGAGGTGATCCTGGCAATGACAGGACAGTCAGCCCAGAAGGATTGTGAGAGGTATCATTGAAAAAAGTTACGGTTTGCCGAATGTGATTATCCAATTTGTAGGCATATATCATTTCTGTATCTGAGGTTAGGAAAACTGACTAGATAACAATTACAACTGTGTGCATACTTGGGGGAACGCCCACCAGACAGTAGGCCCTCAGCCTGAATGAGCCATTTAAGGACAATAGAACTGTGAAGATACTAATCTCCCACCATCTTGAGGACCTTCCTGGGTTGTTGCCATGATACTGCAGGGTCATCTGATGATGTCGCCTGGTAGGGAGTACCACCTTAGACACTGCTGGTATTTTTCCCAGTGGAAACAAAGGGTTCCCACCTTATGTAAATTCTATTTATGGATGGGGAGTAAATCAATCAGCACTCTTCTCTATTGCATAGGAAGAAGCTTGTTAAAAACACCTGTATGGAAAGGCAGGGGTTGAGTTCAGGCTGAGACAGGGGTCTAGTATGTAAAGAGAAATAACTGGAATTCTAAGCTACAGAAACTCTGCAACTTGCCTACAGAAAACATGGGGGGAGATTACATTTTGTAACCAGTTTGAGTATATTAAGTTTCATTTGCATGTTTTGTTTCATTTGCTCAGTAATCTGCTTTGTTCTCTTTTCTGTCCCTTATAATCACTTAAAATTTACCTTTTGCAGTTAAACAAGAAATAAGTTTATTTCAAGAGACAGTTTGTGCAATTCATATTGAGGGCGGGGGGGGCAAAGGCTATGCACATCTCTCTCCACATTGAGGGAGAGGGTGGGTGTGGGTGTGTACTGAAGAAGGCTTGATGGCCTGGCACAGCTAGGACAGGGTGAGGAAACCCACGCTGGTGGAACAGGTGGAATCAGTGGAACCCCAGCACATCAGGTGGCATCCTGGAAGGGGGTGCACAACCCATCACAGAATTTTGTGTTTTAAAAAATGGAAATCTGGAAATATTTTCCAGCCCTCTTGAGCTTTAAAAACCAAAAAGAGGAGAAAGTGCTACAAAAGAGTGAGGCTGTGGGTGGATAAGGGGGGTAGTTAGACATGAATTAACATGGTGAGCGACCGACAAAAGATATAAATAGCCAAATGTTTGAATAATGTCTCTTGAGAGGACAGAGGAGAGTGTTTCATATGCTCCTTCATCAGAAAGAGCCAGCATAGTTTTGCTGACATTGGTAAGAACATGCATTGGGTAAAAGAATGACAGAAACACGAATTCAAATGTCAGAAGACTCAGACTCTCTGCAAATACCTGTTGGACTTGGGCAGGGACTCAGTCTAGCACAATGAGCTCAGATTTGGTTGGAGCCTCTAGATGCTATAATCTAATCTCACCATAATCTAAATAGAATGCATGAAAACCAGGGAGTTGCCTATAGACCACGCAGCACACGGGGCAGTAGTAGTAAGTGTTTCCCCATGGCTCACTGCAATTGGGTTACAACAGCTTCTTCTCCAGGGACCAACTCTAAGCATTAGCGTAAATTGGTCTCTCCATGTCCACTCAATGCCTGATCTCTCTACTGGCAGAAAAGGTGGCAGAGTTGCCAGACACTAGTCTATGAGCAGCTGTACTGCGATCACCAATTCATTTCTCTGAGGCTAATGAATTGTTATGGGATATTTATTGGGAATGGCTGAACATGAAAACATACCTTTTGGTCTCCTCCTCAAACCTTAGCCAATTAGCCAAACCCTGTATTTTTAAAGCCTTAATCTGGTTGGCCCTACTATGTGAAATCTACTTATCCAAAGGCCCAGAGTAGCAAAGCACTTAAGTACACGTTTCAATTTAAACATGAGTAGTCCCATTAAGCTCATGGATAGGCCCACTGAAATCAGTTAGGCACATGCTTAAATGCTTTGCTGAACAACTTATATGTTTATAGTTAAGCATATGTTTAAATGTTTCTCAGAAATCCAAGATATTACAGCAAAACAGAAGACCAAACTGATCTCAACTATCTCTGCTTCATTATTTGGATTGTGGTGGCATCTCAGTCACAGACCTGGACTCCATTCTACCAGCGCTATACAAACAGAACAGAAACAGGCTCTGCCCCAGAGCGCTCTGTAAATCTGATGTGACTTTGGCAAACTTACTCCAGATTTACCCAGGAGTGAATGAGATCAGACTCCGGCCTATGGTCGTCCCTTCTTGATAGCAAGTTTGATGGCTCTGTGAGCCCTGTACTGACAAATACCTCACACCACATCTGATGTCAGCAGACATGACATTCACCTAATGTCTTCTCATTCTGCTTAAAACTTTTATTTGCCTTAAAGGGCTTTTTTTAAGAATGACCCAACTGGCTCTATATTGACTTCCTTCCCATCTCCCCTTTATTTGGGGCTCCCTCGCTTGTTTTTATGAGCTTGCATTGCAAGATGTTGGCATTTGATGCAGTTTCAATCAGGCAGTATTTAATGGCAGAGTGTGTTATTATGGAAACTTCCCAGCAGCCCTTGCAACGTCCCCATCTGACGTTTCCCATTCACTCAATACCCCCATGATAGGAGTATCTCTATATACAAGCTTGTCTCCCCAACAGACTACTGCTCCCACCATCTGCTCATTTTTTCCTCATACTGTTATTCCCTCAGGTCTCCTGGTTATGCCAGAAAGGAAAGTCCTTGAGAAGGCTCATGAGAAATGTCTTCCACCCAAGCTGTACTTATTCTGTGGATAGAGAGAGGACTTAAGTCTCTGGACCAGGTCTACACCTGGATTTTGTGCCAGTATAGCTATTTTGGTCAGGGGTGTGATTTTTACCCAAACTGTTACAGTACAGCCCCTAATGGGGGGCAGTCATATTAGTATCAAAATGCTATATACCACTGTAGCTTATTCCCCTTCCCATATGGGAATAAGCTAGAGTGACAAGCACATTTATATCTGGAGCATTGTATTTCCACTAAACATGGTTGTCTTGCTTTAATTAGAGGGACATATATCAAACCAATGCAACTTGTGTTTTTAGACAAGGCCACAGGCTCTTATTCTATGGAGGCTAAATTCACCCCTCTTTTTAAAGAAAACCCACAATTCCCTCCTCCCTCAAGTCTTCTACAGCAATGCCTGCCCTTGGTAATATGTGAGCTTGGTGAAAATGAATGCATGTGTTTCCCCAATAAATAATGGTAACAAGACAGATGGGAGGCCTTGTCTACACTATGGTGGGGGGTGGGGGATTGACCTAAATTACGTAGCTAAAGTCAACATACTTAGATCTACTTACCGCTGGGTCCATACTACATGATGTTGACTGGAGACACTCTCCCATCAACTCCACTTGCGCTTTTTGTTCAGGTTGAGTAGAGGAGTCGATGGAAGACCGACTTGTGATCGATTTAGCTGGGCTTCACTAGACACTCTAAATCGACCACCGATGCATCGATCCCCCAGTAAGTATAGACAAGCCCTTCATGTTTGCACATTACATTTCCAAACCACTTGACTAATAAACTGGCTATTAGCATTACTAATACATAAACATTACTAAACATGTATTCCAGTCAAGTATATATTGAAATTATTCTGTTACACTAGATTTATCGCTACTTGCATCCTAGCACTGAGCTATAGAACAGGTCATTTCTGTAAGTAACTCACACTTATTATACAGTATTTCTTGCAGAGATTTAGCTCTAATCGGAGCTATTTCCCTGTTTTACTTTTCAGAAAGTCCCCATGCACAGTGCTACTATTGTCTATTCCTGTTACTCCAAACACCAGATATACATCTCTCAGATCAGTTCACCGCAGACTCAAACAGTGAGGAATTCAACTGTCTAGGTCCTATGGCAGTTTGAAGTGCTGTCAGAGCACTGGGAAAGCCATGACTGGATCTGAATTTGGTAAGGGATTTGATATCAAGCTTGAATAAAATAAATCAAATGGAAAAACAATGGAATCAAACGCACATGGCAAAGATCACAGGGGGTTAATTGGCAGCATTTTTGTTTGATCACTGTCCAAGCCTCATTGAAAGTAAAGCCAGATGTTTGCTCCCTGCAGAAGGGGCTACTGGCCTGCTTGGACATTCAGAAAATAATTCACGGTTTTAAAAAAAAAATACATACGAATGTTTACCATTTTCCATGCAAAAAGCCTTCCCGGAGCCCTGAAATAAAGCAAGTTTGAGAGATTTTGCAGGAGCAACTTAATAGATCATTCGGATCCAGGAAAAGTTTTGTTCTATTTAAATTGTCTTTAAAGATTCAGAGGCATTGACTGCCTTTTCATTCCGTTTCTTTTCTCACCTTGTAAATGGCTTTTCCTGTTCCTTAGTAGAACATTCACTAAAACACATGGCTAATTATGCACTCAGTACAGGTTTCTGGGAAGAAATAGCTTATTGTATAGTGTCAGCAAACAACATTTCTATGCATCATTCAGAGTTTGCAATGTACTTTATTTTAAGTGATTTTCACACCACTTATTTATGTCACCCCTTCTTATTCTTGACAGACAGTTTAGTCATTTTATAATGTAATGCAAGTCATCACACTAAAAATTTAGGATAGTAGGATAGGATCTAAATTACTGCTGCACATATAATCATATCTAATCCAATTAACTGAAATGCAATGAAGCAGTATATGAGAGGTATCAGGCAACCTGCTTTGCTTTTTCAAATCTCTCTGATAAAAAGCAGCTAAACAAGTTTGTCAGGCTAAATATAGGCAGATCAACACTCTTCTGCTTTTAATTTTAGATCCATGTATGCTATGCTTGCAGTGGTACTCCTGCAAAATTAGGCACTTCTTTTGTGGAAGTGCTTATAGATTTTTGCCCTCTTCCTATTACACCATGTGGACCTGTAACTGCTTGCTTGTGTCAACTATAATTTTGTTACCTACGGTGAAGTCACCAGTCAGTGCAGTGGAAGGATACACCCCAAACAAAGGACTTGTTAGCTTACAATTAAGGTCACTCTCTTCCAATCATTCATGTCCCCATCTACCTCAATTCACATCTTACTACCCAAACATTTAAAGGAAATGTCCAAAGGTCCCTACAATTCATAACAAATTTCCTTTCGATGCCAACATGTAACCCTCTAGCACACGATACCTATCCAGTCCTTTAGAATCATATTGCAAAGCAAATGGACCCTGCAAAGCTTTTCTGAGCTTGGTCACTTTTCCAGCATGCAAGCCTCTGCCTCAGCCATTCCTCCCCTCCTCCCACCAAACCCATTTGGTTGTGTTTATAGCCAGTGGTGGCCCTGAATGCCCTTCTCATGGAAAAAACCCAAGTCAGTGTCTCCAACCGAATGCCAACACCACCGTGCAGATAAGGTCAGGAGGTCAAAGCTCACAGGGATTGATGGGGCCTCATTTGTGATCATGGTTTTTGGCACACTCCTCATTTCCCAAGGGCTGCTGGTCTCTTCTTATCCCACCCCCACACCTCACTGGATCCCTGCTCAACTGCCAAGCTGTGAATGGTGGGGGAGAGAAGAGAAGAAAGATCCTCTCCCTACACACAAGGGAAGGAGGAAGGACAAACCAGTCCCAAGTGCTACAGGCCTAGGTCAGTGTGCGAAGAGAGGCCCCTGCTCTAGAGAGGATATGCGGTTGCTGCCTAAGGAGTTGTTTGCCTCAGCTGCCTGTTCAAATGTTAGCACCTCAGCTCTCCATTGTACCTCACCAACATGACCATTGTGTTCATGGTCATGGTGCAAAGATATGGCTACACTTGGTATAAAGGGGTGGGTCTCGGGTCATGTTAACTTACTTCACTTTTAAAAGCATCATGTCTAGGTCGAGTCTAGGTAGAGCCTGAGCAGGGGGAGGACCTGGCGTCTTTCCCTGCCCCTAAGAGGTAAGGTGACATATCATTAGAGGGGACTTGACTTCAACTAGAGGGAAGCCAACAAAAATGAGATTTAATAAACACCGCTTTTAAAAGTGAATGATTTGTAATTGTTTTCTCATGAAAACTTAGTTATGAATTTATCCCCAGAGCGTCAAGGGAAATCCAATTATCCTCTGAACAGTAATTTTGTTACATTTCTAGACTAAATTCACTGAAGTATGAAATAAGGGAATTTTAATCCTGCTTTTAGTGAATTCAGCCTTAGCTATGAAGTCACCAGCAATGTCTCAATACTAGCATGTCTCTTTTGCAGGGCTTCTTATTCCAGAGGTCACTTGGAAAAATTCAGCCCATACCCTGAGAATTCAAAAGGGAATACTTTTCGATAATCTTTTGTGTGTTGGTTTGTTTGGAGATGTGGTAAAGACAATAGAACACAATTCCTTATCTGGATATTGGTAAAATAGTTCTGATAAAAAGAGAATGATAAACCCTCCTCACCCTAAAAACAAATAAAGTCACCCAAACTTTTTGGGAGTGTGGAAACTGGTTAACTTGGGGTGATAGGTCATTTAAAAATGCCATGGCCCCTTTATGCTTCTAAGTTCCAGACAGCCTCAAAGATGCATAAACAGGGCCACAGAGGCTGTTCTTAATGTAGAATCAGACAATTTGTCATGCTTGGATATGGAGCTGAGCCTTTGGCTGCTTGACTGAACCGAAGCTCCAAGCCCTTTGAAGTTCTCTCCTCACTAATTATATTAGTGTCTATGTTAATTGCTTATACAAAATGCATGAAAGCGATGTACAGAGTCAGCCTGGTTGCTCTGCATCCAGCTATCTGGGCACTCGTAAATGAGCCTCCTTATTACTATTCTCATCAGTCCAGAAATGAAACAAGTGCAGCAACTTATTTTCAAACACTGTCTGTCCTGGGTGCAAGTTAAATCAGATCACTGCCAGCAAGAGAGAGACAGCAGACTCTGAGGACATCATGATCGAAATCTATAGCCAGAGGGGTTTTTTTCCTTTTTTATTACTAGCTTCAAAGAAACTCCGTGACACAGAATCATAGAATATCAGGGTTGGAAGGGACCTCAGGAGGTATCTAGTCCAACCTCCTGCTCAAAGCAGGACCAATCCCCAACTAAATCATCCCAGCCAGGGCTTTGTCAAGCCTGACCTTAAAAACCTCTAAGGAAGGAGATTCCACCACCTCCCTAAGTAACCCATTCCAGTGCTTCACCACCCTCCTAGTGAAAAAGTTTGTCCTAATATCCAGCCTAAACCTTCCCCACTGCAACTAGAGACCATTACTCCTTGTTCTGTCCTCTGGTACCACTGAGAACAGTCTAGATCCATCCTCTTTGGAACCCCCTTTCAGGTAGTTGAAAGCAGCTATCAAATCTCCCCTCAGTCTTCTCTTCTGTAGACTAATTATTATAATACCCGCATACAGGCACTCTCCACAGGAACCAATTTGCAAAACTGATACAAGTTGGAGACAAAAAACACATGCATCTAAAACAAAAGTCTACTAAAACAAAGACAACACTCTTCCTTCCATCCAAAGATGTATTAACAATGAATCATGCCAAAAGTTGTTCAAACTGAGAAACTGACTAAGTCCAGCTGCTAAGTATAAGCTAACCTAAATGTTCAACATTTTTAGAATTATAGCTATAGAATCATAGAACTATAGGACTGAAAGAGACCTCAGTAGGTCATCTAGTCCAATCCCCTTCACTCGAGGCAGGACTAAGTATCACGTAGGCCAGTGGTTCTCAAACTGCGGTCCGCGAGGGTATTCCAGAGGGTCTGCGAGTCATGTCCAGCTCCAGGGGTGGAGTGTCTGTGAGTCATGTCTGGGGCTGCTGGCCCCACTGATCAACTCCTTCGCTCTCCCTCCCAGGGCCTCTTACATGCCGCGGGTACGCTTGGGGTGGTGGTGGAAAGACGTGGGAAAGAGGAGGGATGGGGTGGAGCGGGGTCAGGAAGAGGTGGGGAAGTGATAGGGCCTTGGGGAATGATTGAGCAGGGGTTCAGCACCCCCAAGGAAAATTAGAAGCCAGCTTGGGGGTCCACAATTTTTTTTAATCAAAATGGGGGTTCTTAGGTTGCTGAAGTTTGAGAACCACTGAACTAGACCAGCTATTTGTCCAACCTATTCTTAAAAGCTCCAATGATGGCGATTCCACAACCTCCCTAGGGAATTTGTTCTCGTACTTAACCAGACAGTTAGGAAGCTTTTCCTAATGCCCAGCCTAAACTTTCCTTACTGCGATTTAAACCCATTGTTTCTTGTCCCATCCTCCGAGGTTAATTTACCTCCCTGCTCCTTGTAAACACCTTTTATATACTTGAAAACAGTTATGTTCCCTCCTCAGGGTTCCCTTCCCCAGATTAAAGAAATCCATTTCTCCCCCTTCCTCCCATCATTCCTCATTCGTTGTTTTCTACAATTTTCATCATTTTTCTTGCTCGCCTCTGGACTTTCCTCCAGTCAATAGGAGTTTGTCTGAGTAACGAAAGGAGTGAAAAATGCAAGAAAGAACTTATGATTTGGCCTATTTTCTTCAGAAGGCACTGAAGATATTTGGCACTTCTCATAGCCCGCTATGAACAAACATCTTAAAACTCACATACAAGATGATTCAAAAGACTAAGGGACGGAGGAGCCCAAGACCCACTGATTTTCACTGAATGTCAATGGGACTTGGGTGCCTAAATCCTTAAGACATACTTTAAATCGCTTCCAGAATCCATAGCAGGAGTAGGGTGACCAAATGTCCTGATTTTACAGGGACAGTCCCGATTTTTGGGTCTTTTTCTTATATAGGCTCCTATTTCTCCCCAACCCCTGTCCCGGTTTTTCACATTTGCTGTCTGGTCACCCTAAGCAGGAGTATAATATTATACTACTGGCTTGTCCTAGGTGAACCGAGCTTGGTGATGGTGGGGACTACTACTGAGAATGTACCAAACCCCGCCATGCTCCGGTGTTACTTAGCATACAGAACCTGATCCAACGCTCCCTGAAGTCAATGGAAAGTCTCTGGGTGCCTTCAGTGCTCATTGCATCATATCCACAAAGACTGAATTTCTGTAGCCTGTTGAAAGGAGGCCTAGTTAAGAAATAGTCAATATAGCAGGAACATATCAGAGATCTCATTGTCCTATAGGCAGCCCTCTGTTTATCATCTTCGTAGCAGGTGACATTACCACTCTGCTCCAAACCATATTTACCAATGCTTCTCCTTGCGTTGGCGTTACTGGTAATTCCTACAGTAATCACGGGACTATCAGACTCTGCTTCCTCCCAAGTCTGGTTCTTCATAGGGTTCCATCCACCACCTCCCTGTCTCTGCCCCTCCAACTGCTTCTGTTCAAAGGGACATGCTCATCTCTCTCATACCTTTGTGCTGGGTAACACTCCACACATGCCAAACCTAACTTGGCAGCTTTAGGTTTTAGTTCTTCCTTGTGCAGGGGGGTCAGAGGTACCCTCTCTCCCTAAGAGCCCCTCAGCCTTCATCTGAAGGATCACCCACAAGAAATCGTTCATTTACTGTGTCCAGCTGATCTTAAGCATCTGGTTGGTAGCTTCAGCAGAGAGGTCAAGGTGGCAGTGGTTTTATGATGAGACTCCTAGGAAGTGGGCAAAGCCACCGTTTTATTTCAAATAGAGTAAGCCACTGAACAGTCATCAGACAGCGGTAATTCTATTGGCTTACCACTGGCGTAATTGGGCCAGATCGAGCCAACACCTTAAAGTCCTCAAAGCTCGTTCACAAGTCCCATCTCCTCCAATTGTCTAGTCCTCCCCTCCATTCTGTTTTGATATGTGCTACTTGGCAAATGCCAAATGAAGCGGAGTGGTGTTCTCACAACTTAATCCTAAAGAGATTCCAAGAGACCTATAGATTATCCTAGATAACAGGAGGACACAAAAACACAAGCATAATAAGGTTCTGGTTACTCTAACGTCAGACAGAGCTTACCAGGACTGGCCATCCTCAGTTCTACGTTGTATTTTATGAAGCTACCTTCTCCCACATCCATCATCATCATATGCAAGTACCTACCAGAGTTACGGATTGAATTTTAGGGGGAATAGCACCATATTTAGATATATCCTAAAGGAACACTATTGCATTCCTAGGTGGAGGTGTTACTTGTAGCTTTTGTCTTGCATAGGCTTTGGGTGTTAACGCTACAATGCTGCTTAATTCTTCTGCCAACTATAATATGCTTCTTCTTGGCAGCAAACAAAGCAGGTGCTAATGTGAAGTGTTTACACTTGTTTCAGCGCCTGTAACAGTATTTATCTCACCCAAAGAATAAGTCACAGTAAGGTTCTAGTGTCTCTCTAGTCCTTCGTTATGCATACACCTTTCACGAGCAACGCACTAACAAATCAAAACCGCAGATATGCTGGAAGGAATACTTGGGCATGCTGGGTAGAAGACACTCATGCAACCCTTTGAGGAAACTGAAGTAACACAACAGATTAGCACCTTCCATTCAACGCTGGAAAAATTTCAAAGTATTTTTAACCTACTCTGAGTTCTCCACAGTTCAGCTCATTGGCTGGGAAGTGGGATTATTTTTCCCCCGCAATAATTGCTGACTACTAGATACATCTGTTTTATTTCCATCTCCTCCCCCCTCACCCCTGCCCCACACAAAATGTGTGTGGGTATGTATGCAGTTCTACTGGCTGCCCTGGCACCCTCTGCTGTCAGAATGTGGCATTGCA
Organism: Dermatemys mawii; assembly: GCA_007922305.1. Classification (NCBI taxonomy): domain Eukaryota; kingdom Metazoa; phylum Chordata; order Testudines; family Dermatemydidae; genus Dermatemys; species Dermatemys mawii. Next base: position 5,839,385 of record ML677375.1, read on the forward strand.
GGGGTATTTGTCTATAGAGCCCCTGATGACATTTTTAGCGCCCTATAGTGGCCTGTCTCTGTCTACATCTGCCATGGCACCGCCCTCTGTCCTGCTCCTAGAGCTTTTCTATGCTCTGCTGGCTGAGTGTTGCCTCCCAAGGCTTCTCCACAGAAGGCTTCTCCCCTCCCCAAAGGCTCTGGCTATTTCTCCCAGGGACCTCCCTGATTCTTGCCGGCCCTCCCACTGGACCCTCGCCTACTCCATGTCCCTACTCCCTGTTCAGCCTGCTGTCACCTAGCCCTTCCCAGAGAGGGCTATTCCCTTGCTCCTCTCTCCTGGGTCACCTTGCTCTGACTGAGTCTTAACTGCTCAAATTATTTAGACTCCAAATTTCAGTTGATTTCACCGGACGTTAAGAGCCTAAATAAATACTCTTGAGGCTCCGGGCCCAAGTTCTCTTCCCTCTCCATGTAGTCCACTCTGGCCCTTCCACAGCTGGGAGGATCAGTAGATGTGATTAAGTCACCAGAGTCAGCTCAGCTGGGGGATAATTTCTACCTCAGAGGAGAGGTGGAGTTCACTCTCCTAAAAGGGCCGGGCAACCTGTGACAGGGTGCAGGGAAACAGACTGCTCGTATGGATGGTTGTCAAACGGGGGTCCGTGAGGGTGCTCCAGTGGGTCTGCAAGTCATGTCTGGCTCCAGGGGATCTGCATGTCTGGGGCCACTGGCTCCGCTGATCAACTCTTCCCCCACCCTCTGAGTGCTTCCTGCACCCTGCGGAACAGCTGTTTAGTGCCATGCCTGAGGCACTGGGAGGGTGGGGGTGGAGCAGGGATCCAGGACCATCCCTAGGAGGTTACAGCGCCCAAGGAGGAAGTGACAAATCCACCACTTCCAGGACCAACCACACCAGCCAATCATGCCAGCCCATGGGGTCTCCCAAATTACGGGGCCTGGAAAGGTCGCCCCAACTCACTGTATCCTAGGGACAGCTCTGCCCAAGCCCCACTGTATACACGCCTAGTAAGAGGAAGGTGATTTAAACCATTGATGATTTGGCCTCAGCTGTTTAGCCACAACTCTTCCCAGCGGTTCAGCCCTCACATCTGCAAACCTGGGCTGGACATTGCACGAGAACGGGATCTCTCCTGAGGCATTTCTGCATCTTGGCCTGGAGAGAATGGAGCTGAACAACAACAGCGCCTAAGATACTTCAATTCACCAAAAATACTTCAATTCAACTGTTGATTGGGGTTGCCAACTTCCTAACGGCACAAAACCAAACACTCCTGCCCCGCCCCTTTCCTGAGCCCCTGCCCTTTCTCTGAGGCCCCACTCGCTCCATCCCCCCTCCCTCCATCACTCACTCTCCCCAACCCCCACTCACTTTCACCAGGCTCGGAAAGAGGTGCAGAAGAGGGATGAGGGACGTGGCTGGGGGTGTGGGCTCTGGCATGGGGCCAGGGCTCAGATGTTTGGGGTGCGGGAGAAGGCTCCGGGCTGGGGGTTGGGGTGCAGGGGAGTATGGGCTCGAGCACCCCACAGCGCCAGCAGAAGTCCATCCACTCCATGCATCGACCCGGCATTGCAGCAGAAGTCGGCGCCTAGGATCATAGCCCATTAATGTGAAGTGTCAGCTCAGAAGGAAGTCACAGCCCACGACACACAGATGCAAAGTGGTCTCATTGCACCAGTTGAGCTGTGCCCAAAATTTGGCAACAAATTCTGAAGTCTCTCTCCCTTCACATAATTGAGTGCAGGAGAGGCATTGCTGGTCCTTTGGAAAGCGCAGACAGTCCTCTGCCCTCTCCAGTTTCATTTTAATCATTTACACTCATATGGCTGGTGAATTCAAAAGGCTGCATTAGCCTCAACTGAGTAACTTCTATCATCATTTTGCCTCATCTGGTCATTCAGCAGATGCAAGTTTCCTTCGGAGCAACAGAGCTTTGCAAGATTTCGTAATGCACAAAGCAACTTCAAATAAGGAAGTCGGAATAGTCCTTTAAAAAGGGTGATGGTCCATTTGCATCATTCAAGCCATAGAGACAACAAACCTACAGGGCTTGAAGAACCTTCCTGGTTATGCTGCACTTGGTCCCATGTAAAATGCAGATGTGGGACAGCAAGAACAGTTGTTTTGTTGAAAGTCACTGAGGGGATTGTCTTTCTCCCCACCACCACCACCGTTATAACTCATCTGTTCCCTAATGCCCCTCTTTCACATCTTGTACTGTGGACTATTTCCCCATGGCTCTGGTTGGTTATGTAAATAATACTCGAAGAAAAATCCAGAGTATCCTATGCTACTCGGCATATCTTTGGTCAGATCTCTTCTCTCCCGTTTTACGTCTTCTGCAGTGCCCCAAGCGCTAATCAAATAACATTAAGCTAATGCAACACTGCTGCCTGGCAACATTTTTGAAGGTCATTGACTGAAAGCTCAATCCTGTTCTCTAAGATGGGTGACAGACGCAAGCAGAAAGAGATTTACAGTTGACTATGTGTGGTCTTTTGGACAAGAACTTAAATGAAGTTGCCTCTGCCTGTCCTGAACACTAGGATCCAGATTTTCAGGGAAGAGCTTGATGCCCTCAAGACAATATAGAGTTTCAGAGTTGCTCAGCTCCCAATTCAGTGCTTTCTAATGGGAGGAACCACATTTTCAGAAAGAGCCTAGTGCCCAGCGCCATCCCCTGAGACAAATGGAGATGGCTTGTTTCTGAACTCTTGATTCCTTGGCACTTTTCATAGGCCAAGGATCTCGGCCAAAATATCCCCTTCCCACACTGCAGTGCAGCATGCTCCCGTCACTCCACCCACGTCAGCTGTGGATCTGATGCTTGCTGTAATGCCGCTAAAGATCGTCCTGGAGCAGAACCCCGAAGCTGAACCCCACTGAACTTGGGGAAAGTTCTGTCTGGATCTGACCTTCACAGTTTGAACCCATCTTTGTATTGCCCTTCAGTGGAGGGAAGAGGAAATCAGACAGAGTTTGTACGTGAAACTGACATCATTTTATGCCCCAATTAACAAATCTTCTAGAGCAGGGCATAACAGCCATCAGAGGTCTTCCTGCTATAGATCTCCCCCAATTATAGTTCAAATCCCCATGACTACATTCAGGAAGGTCTTTGCCAACAGAACCATAGAGTTTGGAAGACGTTTGGAGTGCAGAACCATAGAGTTTGGAAGGCGCTCTGAAATCTTTCTGTGTGAAAGATGCTCTATAAGTGCAAGTTACATTAATCCTTATGTAAGTCTCACCTTATGTTCGGTTCCCCGCTGTGGTGGCTAGGATACATAACTTCAGCTTGATCAGTTTGCTACAGGCTCAGCTCTCAGAACTGGCTCTCTTAGCTCAGACAGTAGACTAGGGCTTTTCGATCTAGCCATGCCAGGCTTGAGTCCCAATGGTTGATGAGCCACCAAGGAGTGTAGATTTACAATTATTACTCATTGTGAAGCATTTTCTGCAGGCCAGACCAACATTAGCAACAAATAGCCTGGTTCTGTTAGCATTGTGTGCAACAAATACAAATAAAATGATTTTGATTAAATAAAAGGCCCTTGCAGCACGAAGTGTTAGCAGTTTAGCCCCTGTCATGGACATTCAGTCCCCTTGGGCTTTGTTATAGCAGGATACCACACACCAATTAAGAGCTCTTCCCCTGGGCTCACGATCTGCCTTGCAAATGGGATTCCCCCTCCCCCAGCCAATGTGTGTGCTTTAAAAGACAACTGAGAACACCTTCTGATGCACAGTTCAGAAGGTAGATCATGCTATTAATGGGCAAGGTCCATGAATTTTAAAGAGTGCTTATCAATTTTTGGATGTCCAATTTCAGACTCCTTCAAGGGGGATGATTTTCCAAAAGTACCAAGCACCCACCTTCTGAAAATCAGGCCTTTTTAAAAGGACTCACATTAGAAACCTAGACACCTCATATCACTTAGAATCATAGAATATCAGAGTTGGAAAGGACCTCAGGAGATCTAGTCCAACCCCCTGTTCAAAGCAGGGCCAATCCCCAATTAAATCATCCAACAGATATTTGCCCCATATCCCTAAATGCCCCCCTCAAGGATTAAGCTCACAACCCTGGGTTTAGCAGGCCAATGCTCAAACCACTGAGTATCCCTCCCGCAAAGCACTTTAAACCTGTGGCAATGTTTGCCCCACATTCTTTGGAGTTCTGCTCCATGTTCCAGCTTCCTGACAGTTTCTTGTAAGCAGCTGCAACTTACATTAGAAGATTGGGCTACTGAGGGTACGTCTACACAGCAAGCGAAATCCCCCAGCAGTGAGACTCAGGCTACCATGCTAAAAATAGCTGAGTAGAGGTTCGGGCTCAGGATCTGAAGCCCACCCCTCTCCCTAGACTTCAAAGGCCAATCCTGAACACCTACCAAGCTATTTTTAGTGTCCTAGCACAAGCCAAAATCCGTGGATTGGGGCTCTGAAACTGGCTGTGCAGAGGTACCCTTGGTGTGGAGTGGTGCACACGAGTTGCAAGGCATTTGGCACGGGCATTAGAACAGAGAAACATATTTCAGAAGCAAAGATGACCAGTTCTGCAGTCACTGAGTCATTCCAGGGCACCTCGTGAGCTAGTGTGATTTATCACTGCTCCATTGCCTTCAAGGAGAGCCGGCATTCTTTAGTTGCCCTGACCTCCAGACATTGCAATCAGCCCCCATCTCCTGCCTTCTCCTCGAGGCCCCTGGGCACCTCAGGAAACCTGTGCAGACCAAGTCCTACAGCCCCATAATGGGGCAGGGGGTCTTTAGCTACCAGCATGCCACACAGTGAGTGACATCAGCTCCGCCTATGCACCCCACACTGCCACGCTCAACTCCACTTGTTCAAGTCCTTGTTAAGGAGCAGGCCCTGCTGGGCTTAGGAGTCTCTGCTCCCCTTTGAGGCCCTATGCAAGTGGAATTTCCAGGCCTATCAAGGGTTAATCAGCCTAAATTCTCCTGGGCTTTGGAGCTTTCCTCTCTGGCTGGGGGAAGGTAGAGGACCTCATCTAGGGAACAGCCAGCAACTAATCCTCCACAGTCCTTCATAGTTGCCTGAGTTACTGCCTACCTCTCTCTTCCAGGCACTGCTACACTTGGTGACTTCTCCCCAGCCTGAGAAGAACTCAGTTGCCTGAGTTACTGCCTACCTCTCTCTTCCAGGCACTGCTACACTTGGTGACTTCTCCCCAGCCTGTTGGAGGGGTCCTCTCAGGAAATCCCTCAAGCTGTCTGGTAGCTGCCTTGTAGCTCTTCTATCCTCAGCTGTGGTGAGGCTGCCAATCAGGCTGGGCCTGAAAGCAGATGCTTTATTCAACTCTTTGGTTGCTGGGCTAGCAGGGGTTACACAGAGTCCACAACAAGCCCACACAGCAAACTGCAAACAGCACATTCTCAAAGCCGTTGTCACAGGTGACCATTTGTGATCTAACTCTGGGCTGAAATATGTTCACAAGAATCTTCAGTTGAATAATTGAACAAATTAGTAAAAATCAACATCTGTTAACAGGTATTTAGTAAACAGAAAAAGGCATCAATGCACCAGATTTTTCAAGGTATAGGCCCCACATTCTCAAAGATATTTAGGCACCTAACTCAAATCGACTCTGAGCAGAGTTAGATGCTTAAATACCTTTGAGGGTCTGGTCCATAATGCGAAGGAGCTTTTGTAAATTCCAGTAGGCGTCTATCTGCATCTTTGGGCACCTAAATGCTTTTAAATGTAAAGGCTTTGTTCAATGCTCACTGAAATCTACCGAAATACGCTCATTGACTTCAGTGGGCACTGGCTCGGGTGCTAAACTGACAGATAAATTGTTCGCTAATACTTAATCCAGCTCTAGTCCCAAAGTATATATCTAAATTTTGAGACAAGCAAATCCAATAAGGCATTCACATCACTTATTTTATTCCTCAAAGCAATTTTTTTCCTGGCAGTATGTTGCATTTGGGGAATCATGCAAAGTAAGAGAAGTGGCATGGTAAATCTATGCTTGTATAAAATAAAAAAATACAGCCAAATTGTGATTACTGAACTGAAATATAGCTCCCCTACCAAAGGAGTAAAGAAAAAGTATATCAATAGGTTTTACAATAATGTTATAGTTCTTATACCGTGACAAGGTTTCCTGACATTTACTGCAGTTTTCAATTGACAGACCATAGCTGGAGCATAGTATTGTTGAAACTTTTATTCTAACTGTCACAGTTCTAATGATAGAAACTATAATTTTACTGATGGATACAATTTTTGTGGAATAAAAAGAATAAGCTTCTAAATTTCAGTTTTATCTGCAATTCCACTTTGAACGTCACCGATTCACGACTGGTGGGCACAAGGGTCCAAGTTTTCAGAAATTCCTGCAACCAGAGGATCCCATTGCTGTGTGTTTTTCCCCTCTCTTCCACTGGCAGTTGTGGTGTGAGAGAGACTGGGAGAATGGAAAGCTAGAACAAGTATTATTTTTGGAGGTGGTGTTGCCTACTGCCCCCTACTGGGGATTCTGAGAATTTTGGGTGGGGTCTGGCTGCTTATGTATAGACTAATTGTGCTGAGTAGCACAAACAGGCAGAGACACTGTGGCCTATTCCTAGCTCTGCTCTGTGAGCCTAGGTAAGTCACTTACTCTTTGTTTCTCTCCCACTGTATTTGTCCAGCTCACCTAATCAGATTGTGAGTTCCTCAGTGCAGGGAGTGCTGCTTACTCTGTGTCCAGATGGCGTTTAACACAACACGGCCCTCATCTCAGTTGCCGGCTCTGGATCCTACCAGAGTACAGATGATAATAACTGCTCTTTTAGATGCCATAACAAAGAATTGCTTTAAACTTTATCGGTAAAATCTGCTACTGCTGCAAAATGCCCAAATACTTGGTCTTTATATGTGTCTGTGCTATAGAAGGGATCAATCCAGGCACAAGATGCATGGCTGCAGCAAAGCCATTATTCTGGCCTCTGAGCTGCAACTGTAGTACCTGCCCCTGTGTGAGGGCTCCTAGATGAAAGAGCCATTTAAAGATCCCTTCTCCATCCTGTCCCTAGCCCATCCCTTCATGCCCGAAAATTCAGAGCCGTCTCAGCCTGTGACACAACAGGATTCCAAAGACTTTGCTCAGGGATGGCAACTCATGATTTTATCATGAGTCTCACAGTACTATGTCGTTTTTATTTAATGTTCCATTCATGTGATTAGGTGAGGATCTCAGCTTTCAATTCAAAGAGCAAAAGTAAGTTCTTAGCTCCCCTGGTAATAGAGAAAGCCTGGAAAACATGACACCCTCAGTATTCAGAGCCAGAAAGCAAATAAGAAAACTCAAAAATAATTCTGGCTTTTTAATCTTAGTCTCATGATCTTCAGTGGGGTGGCAGCCAAAGGGCGCAAACCATACAGTTTGATAACTGCAATGTGACATGCTGTCCTCTGTATTGAATATTGACTCGTGTGAGTCAGACCCAGCTTGCTCACAGCAGCAGTGTTTGTATTTAACACAGTCAGAGAGTGGATTAAAATAATTTCCCAGCACACACTGGAAGTTTGCTCAAGTGGACTTTTTTCATTACAGGTTTTGTCACAGTCGCTTTCTTCAGCCTTTATTTTTTCCCTTTTTTGCTATTGGGATTTCTTATCGTATATCCTGAGGCAAACCTGGAAATGGGGGCTTTGCTGCTGTCCATGCAAGTCAGAGCTTGGAGAACACAAGACATTACAATCTTCTTCAGACTTGAACCACTGAAATGACCAGATAGAAAAACTTAGTGTTAGTTTTTTCTTGGCCACAATACCTGCATCTAGTAGTATGATGCAGAAGTGCTCTGTAAGAATCCCAGTAGCTAGCATCACAACAGATAGATTGACATCTTCTGAGGTTATATCACGGTTTATGTGCAGATCCATCTTCCACCCAGAACACTAGCTAAACCCATCTGTTCCAGCTTTCTTTGTCTTGAGAAGTTTGAGGCCAACATCTTTCAAAGTGGCCAATAATTTGGGTGCCTGAGTCCAATCTGGGACATGGTAAAGGGGCCATGGTTTTTTTAATGTGTTAAGCACCCGCCCTCTGAAAAATCAGGCCATTTTAAGGTCTCTCGGGTTGGGCTCCCCAAAATTAAGGCAATCCAAATCACTAGTCACTTCTGAAAATCACCTGTCCATGATGAGTTTAGATATCTTGCTTTGATTTTTTTTTGGATCAGATTCAAACAGATTCAGACTTCTCTGTGGTTTTTTTTAATTGTTAATAGAATTTGCTAGCCAATATTTCAAGGTTTGCCAAGAAAAAAATATTTTTCTTTGTGCCGCAGCTCTGAAGTCTATTCCTTTGTCTTCATTTTTTATCCCTTCCAAGAATCTTCAGGTTATTATCTCAAATTTCTTTCTATCAGCAAAGGTTTATTATTCAGTTCAGAAGATCTCTTCATTATAACCTTCTTGGTTCCTAATGCACAAATCCAGCCATGAGCTTCTAGTCTGTACATAAGTTAATATAGACACATATCAGTCAATCTCGCCATTTGTCTATCCATATGTCATATATATCAATGCAGAGTAAAGAAAAAGTTATTATGTCGAATGTCCCTTGCTTACACAAAAGTTCATACTGAATTTGATGTTTCAAATCACACTCCTGACAATTTTATTGTTGTCTGATAAGGGAAAAGCTTGGTTGAAACAAATGTCCTTTGCTGTCAGAGACAAGGGTATCTCCTGTCTCGAATGCCATCACAGGCAGGAAATTGCCTGTGCTGGTTTCAAAGACAGAAGAAGAAAGGAATGACTTCTTGACAAACTGTACCTTTTGAAAATTGTCTGTCGATCAGAGAAAATAAGTGTTGATTAGATTTTAACTCTTAACGGATACCAGCGTAGGTCAAGAGTTGTCCATGAAGAAGGCTTAATTGTGTCCCATACAATACTGGCTCCCAACATATTTGGCCAATTTTATCTCAGTTTACTACTTCACCGTATCAGCCAGCATCTATCATCTCTCATTCATCTGCATTAGTTTCCACCAGCAATGAATGTTGGGTTGTGAGTTAGAACCCACCAGGGAAATAAGGAAATAAGGGTCCCAAAGTTATTAAGGAAATGAGGAGCCTAAGTCTGCTGTTCCAGTGATTTCCTGTGCATCCGTGGTTTTTATTCGCTGCCAAAATACTTGACTTTATGACCACAATATGCGCTAATCCAATTGGAATCTACCAAAGGAAAGAATGGGGATGATATACGTCTTTGCTGGAAAGTCAAAAAAGAATCCATTGAGTATGGAGAAGAATGATTAATGATCCCAGAGGAAAATCGGAGATTAATTAAGAAGGTAAATTCAGCAGCACAAGAAGGCTAGAGAACTGGCCTGTTCACTCAGCTGCACAGAACCAGTTCAGACTAGTGTTTTACAGATCTCTAGTCCTTTAGAGGAAGAGTAGTTCCAGCACTCAGGGTACGTCAACGCTACAGTGCCCATTTCCTTGATGAATAATTAAATTATCTATTACACTGCCTGATCTTACACCCATTCCGGCACACAGGTTAAATTCCTTGTCATGTGAAATATACCCATAAAACTGGAGAACCAAATGTATTCCTCACTGAGACTATATTTCCTCTTGAAGGAATGTAGGGTGAGATAAGCTAAGCACCCAACAAGTCTGACTTTCAAAATGTTGACAATCCCACTCTGAAATATTTATAAGTCATAGTCATACTCTACAAGGGGCCTCAATAAACGAACAAAATCCTCATTACTCTTGTGTATATCCCAGAAGCGCCCCTGATCTCAGTCAGAGTCAAGGCTCAATTGTGCTAGGTGCCATAACAGGCACCCAAAAGGCCCACTCCTAAATTTCAAATGAAGAATTGACTTGAAAAATACAGGGATGAACACGCGTGCCTACAATGGAGGAAGCGTACACATGATCTGCGCTGCAAGGATGTTTGTATGAAGTAGAGATCCAATGACAAGTGAGCAAAAAAAATAGGCTAATAGATCAATATGGTTTTTAGGGAAGATGTAGAGTGCCTAAATCCCTTAGACTCCTTTCAAAATTCCAGCCAAAATCATGACTGGCTAAGCAGCAGTTCTGCAGAAAAGGGTCTGGGGACTACAGTGGTTGAGAAGGTGGATATGAGTCAGCAGTGTGCCCTTGTTGCCAAGGAGGGTAATGGCATATTGGGCTGTATTAGTGGGAGCATTGCCAGCAGATCAAGGGAAGTGATTATTCCCCTCTATTCAGCACTGGTGAGGCCACACCTCAAGTATTGTGTCCGGTTTTGGTCCCCACCACTACAGAAGGGATGTGGACAAATTGGATCTGGAGGGCAACGAAAATGATTAGGGGACTGGGGCACATGACTTATGAGGAGTGGCTAAGGGAACTGGGGTTATTTAGTCTGCAGAAGAGAAGAGTAGGGGGTCAGGATATGACAGCAGCCTTCAACTACCTGAAGGGGGGTTCCAAAGAGGATGGAGCTCGACTGTTCTCAATGATAGCAGGTGACAGAACAAGGAGCAATTGTCTCAAGTTGCAGTGTGGGAGGTCTAGGTTGGATATTAAGAAACACTACTTCACTAGGAGAGTGGTGAAGCACTGGAATGGGTTACCTAGGGAAGGGGGTGGAATCTCCTTCCTTAGAGGTTTTTAAGATCAGGCTTGACAAAGCCCTGGCTGGGATGATTTACTTGGGGATTGGTCCTGATTTGAGCAGGGGTTGGACTAGATACCTCCTGAGGTCCCTTCCAACCCTAATCTTCTATGATTCTTTGATTCTACAACATGATGTTGACTCATCTGCATCCTAATCCCTTTTTTCTTTGCTATTAAGTCCATTAAGGAATCTCAGAAGGAGCCATGAGTGTGGGATTCTGCTAGCGATGCCTGAAAACTGAAGAACTGCCTAGCATGATTCTGACAACTTTAACCACCAGGGGTCAACCTTTACAATAAAGGAATGATAACATTAAAAACACCCAAAGACGTGCTTGGAGGTGCAAAGCGATGAGGGTTTCTTCCCCTCTTCCTGTTTATTCCCTGTGGAGCTCTTTCATGTGCTTTGTAGAAATACTGTAGTTTGAGGGTTGCCTTTGTGAGTTTGGAGAGGGAAGGGCTTTCGTTCTAACCTGCAGCTGGCCACTGTTCAATATTGCAGGTGATGGCCCCAGAGTCACCTCCCTGACTTCAAGGCCCCAAGGCAGTAGCGTTCCTGTCCCAAATAACACCGAGCAGGAGACAATACGTGACCAGTTTGGAATTGGAAGTGTTGGGACAAGAGAGAAGTGCAAAAAGCAATTGTAGACAAGACAAGCAATAACAGTGCCGGTGCTATATGACATAATCTGTCAGGAAGTGGAAAGTTTGTAATTTTGTGGTAGGTAATGACTGAAAAGCAAACGTAGTATTACAAGCTTGCTCACATTCCTAGCAGCAGATAGAGGTCTGCTTCTCCGTCAGCCATTGAAAGCAGCTGAACTTTTTAGATTCCCTATCCCCCAGTGTTATCCACTGGGGCGTTATATACTGGCTAGCAAAAAGACTTTGTATTTAAGGCTGTTACTGAACTGGAAACAATATTGTCACTAATGGAAGACAAGACAGAAGCTTAATGTCTTCCATCTTATACAAGAGTTAGCCGGGCAAGAAATATAGGGCCAACGTGAGACATTTAGCCTGAATAACGGAAAGTGCTGAAATACTCTGCCCTTGGACAGCTCTGGGAAGGTCTGTAATCCAGATTATTATAATTACATGAGCATCCAAGGTATGCCTGTATTGTAAAGGAAGATGTGGTTGTAGTACAAGTAGCCTTATCCACACTAGCTTTACTCTAGCTAGCATGGGTAA